>JAHLJT010002406.1:50592239-50941431 GCA_031308135.1 Acheta domesticus
TTTAGGATGTTTTGTTCGAGGATAGAAATTTCCCTTAATTAAAATTTTGTAAAAGTTAAAATAAGAAATAATAATTGGCAGAACCACTGTTATCGAAATGTACAAACGCATACTACCTTCACTGAAGCGACTGTTTAACTCGCCCGAGATGAGCATGATGCCCTAGTATTTCCTTCGTTTTTCCTTTCATTTCGCGCATGGAGAGACGTTTTTAACTTTGTTTTCAGTTAAATTTTAATTATAAAATAAGATACACATTGTCATATTAAATTTTGTTGCGCACGAATTTCATGTTAGAGGTTGCTAAACATACTTTAAACATAGATGGTTTTTGGTCGATGTATTTTTAATACCGATGTTTAAATTTTGGACATCGATGCCTGGCAACATTGATGTTTTTTTTGTCATTGCTTCACAAGTACACGGGTAACGACGCGCTGCTATAGTGTGATTTTTCTAACTTTGCGTCTTAAGGCCCGTCTTCACGATGGAATATGTCACGATATTTCGCGTCTTTCACAGTCGTGCCATTAGGTACCGCATGATTGCCACCATATCTAGCAATCAAGCAGTGCGATCACGCGGCCTCTAGCGGCACGACCGAGAAAGACGCGAAATGCCGTGTGACATTCCATCGTAGTCGTAGGGGCTTGAGAGGCAGGGTTAGAAAAATCGGAGTATATTCACACCGCGCACACAAGGAGGCGAGGCAACTGCTGTCAAGCAGGCCCCGCTTCGCGCTGCACACAAGATCTTTCCTCGCTCACTGCGGCGCCACCACCATTGCAGCTGACCCCGACGCTGCCTCCAGCCGGGCCGAACTATTACGTTAAGAAATGTCTACCTAGTACGTTAGATCGACGCCGGATCCTGCCATTCAGCTGGTGAAGATCACCGCCACCTCCCACAACAAAAACCTATTCTACACTTACGGAACTAATGACCCTGGCAGGTGACGCGCCCGGAATCAGTAATCAATCAATCAACAAACCAGGACGCCAGTGGCCAAGCGAGTCGCGGCGGCAGGAGAAGTAGAGAGGGGGTGGGGGACAGCCCCTGCTTCCACCCCCTTGGCCGTGCCACGATCTCCGCCTCCTGTCGTGTGTGGCCAGCGCGGCGCCGGCGCCGGCGGCCGAGCGAGTGAGGGCGCGGCGACTCCCTCCGCTGTCGCCGCCGCGTTCCGCGCCGATGGCTCTCCCGCCCCTCGGCGCAGATTGCGTAACAATGGGCGCACAAATCAGCCGCCCCTCGCGACGCGCCCTCCCGCGCTCGCCTCTCAAAGTCGCAGCCCGCCCGCCCGCGCGCCGCCGCCCCCGCCGCCGCCTCCACCCCCACCGCCCCCGCCGCCGCGGCCTCGGCCTCACCGCATCCACCGCCTCCTCCTCCGCCGCCGCCGCACCCGCTGCTCCCGCCCCCGCTGCCTCCTCCGCCGCCCCCGCCGCCACCACCACTGCCTCCGCCCCCTCTGTGTACGTCCCCTCCGCCCCCACCGCCACCACTCCCGCCACCTCCACCCCCGCGGCTTCCGCTCCCGCCGCCTCCGCCCCCACCACCGCCTCCACCACCTCCGCCACCTCCGTCGCCTCCGCCACGTATGTCGCCTTCGGCGCCGCCGCAGCCCCCGCTAACCCCGCTGCCTGTGCCGCCGCCACCGCCACCGCCACCGCCACCACGTCCCCCGCATTCCTTCTGCGGCTGACATCGACGCTGCCGCGGGGACTTCTCGCAGAGGTGCTTTCTCCCCTCGGGTTGCTGTGTTTCACGTAAGTGACGCCGATGGTTGAGGTTCTCTATACACAACAGTAGTTGACCCCTGCAAGCTCAAATGTGCCAGCTGATTGCTTCCAAAGCGTACCCGTAACAATGTTTTTTGTTTTATGTTTGCGTGGTTATCAAACTCATATGATTTATGAAATTAGAAGTGACGTTAAGGTGCATCTCATTCTCTTAGCATACCTTCAAGTCCAAATGAATAGATTAGATTTTATCATTTCGCATAATTTGAGTAGTGTTGGCAAAAGTTATCTGGGATTTCTTCAACTGTGTGTGAGTTGGCAAACAAAACACATGTTTCATTGCGGCAGTGAACTACAGCAATTAGTTTTATTTCTGAAATCATAATTTTATATCTAACATTTCTTTATTTATATAATAATAATATTAATAATAATAATTATTATTATTATTACTATAATAAAAACCGTCCCGGTGGCATAGGCGATTGGCGCAGCCGTCTTCTGCGCCGAGAAGGTTGCACGTTTGAGACCTGCTTAGACATGGTTAAATTTGTGATTGTTCCTCCCTCACTCTTCATTATCATTCTATCACCTCATAATTCATAATTCAAGGCGTAACAACCTTTTCTTACGAAAGGACACAACCGAAAAGCTGATTCCCGTAACTACACACGTCTCTCTCAAGGATAGAATGGGTTCAGGAAGTTAAGAAATTTATGGAAAGGAACAATATAATAGAAGAAGAAAGAATGGAGGGAGATGATTATAAAAATAAATTGCTACAAATGGAACGGTACCCATGAAGGAAGAAGAGGAAAACTGGTGCAAAATGATCCGAAAAGGGGAAAATGAAACATAGTGAGAAGATGGAGTATTGGAGAGGAAGTGTTGAAATAGTCTCGTGGTACTTAGATGACCCTAACGAAGAGACAACAACAACAACAACAATAATAATAATAATAATAATAATAATAATAATAATAATAACAATAATAACATTATTAATATTACTTGGTGCTCAATAAAAAAAGAATCCGCATTTGATTCTCAGCATCAAATGTTTATTTGCGAATTTTTCCGCGATAAATTGTCAGTTCATTTAACTTTAAAGTTTCTTATCATTTTGTGATACCTCAACCGAATGACTTGCTTTCTAATGTAATTTTCCAGCTGGATGGAAAATCTACCTCATTGGGGATTACACGTTCGAGATTTTCTAAGTGAAACATTTCTTGGCAGGTGGATGAGACGTGATGGTTCCACTCGCTGGCCCCCAAAACCGCAGGACCCCCTTGGGATTTTTCTTTGGGGTTTCATTAAAGATGAAGAGTATCCAACAAAATTACCTGACCTCGGCGCATTGAGAAGATGGATTACTGTCGATATTGCTAGTATTACACAAGAAATGTTAGAAAAGGTATGGCGTAAAATGGAATATCGACTTGACATACTACGAGCAACAGAAGGCTCACTTGTTTTTTTAATCGCAAACCAACCTTTATTAGTTTTTCTTTCTCTTGAAAGGCCAACTAGTATTGTAGCTGCAACAATACGTCTGTATTAAATTTTTGAAACCTTGGAACGAATTTATGGGCACTCTGAAGAATTTCTCAGAATAAATATTACAATCTTGTAGGGAATATGTGATTCCTCTTGTTGCCTAGAATCATGTGCTAGGAAATACTGTATAACGAAGTAACCCATATTGGATGCTTGCTCCTGATTGGTAAGCAACTCGGAGTGCACTGTTGTTTCGAAGGTAAACGATCTGAAGCAGTCGAAGGACTTCGTTTACCTACCAAACACAAGTGCAACATCAGTTGCCTATCAACAAGGGGAAATGTCAGATGTGTATTTTTATTACTTGAAATGTCGCAGGGTGTTATGGGTGCTATATGATAATCTTTATAAACACCCTACACGCCCTAGAACTTTGTAATATTTATTCTGAGACATTCTGTGTAGAAAGTTCTCTTATAATGAAAGGTTCTCATGAAAACACGTTTCCTGCTTCCGCATTTAATCCACTTCGTGGTGGATCAAGTGCTGTGCTCCCCAGGCGGCAAACTGATCCAACGTGAGACGCACTCGGAAGTTTCTCCAAGGCCCTCTGCTCGCAATTCGCCGCCCACTCGTGTCACCGCCCCCTCGCCACCCGAGCGGCTCCCTTCAGGCCAGAGCCGTGTACCACGTCCTCCATGTGCGGCCCCCCGCGTCCACCCGGCCAATTGTCTCCGGCGGGGGGCGCGAAATCGGCCGAGGAGCCGTTCATCAAAGCACAACACCGCGCGATGTTCCGTCGCCGCCCCCGCCGCCCCCGCCGCGCAGGGGGAGAGAATGGAAATGGCTGCTCCTTGGCGCGCGCTCCCGCGACACTGACAGGGACGATCGCTCTTCGCCGCTCTGTTGTCGAGCGACTCCCCCCCTCCAGCCACGCCTTGTTCTCAGTAGCGGATTCTAGAGGGGGGCACAGGACCCAAGCCAACATCATCTGTTAAGTGGACTCAATTTAATACAAAATTAATACATTTGTAGATAGTATCACCCGATGCAGTGTGCTCATTATAAATTTTCTGGTACGTTCTTTTTTATTACTTTCCCGTATACGTACGACCCGACACCTTTGTATCACAGAGAAGACGTCTCCTTGCGGCCGCGGACCTTTTCCTTCCTCTCCCTGGTGACGTTGCTGCAGAGCCAGCTACGGGACACCTTATCACAATAAACGATTCGGACGCCCACGCAAGAGGGCACGACTGCGGAGAAAACACCCCTTCCCAGTCCACACCCTTCTACAGGCAAGAAGAACAAACACAAGAAGGACGCCCCTCCCCTGACCGGACCGAACAAATGCTACCCTCTTTGGTGACAACAAACCGCCTAACTGGTAGCCAAGGCAACAAGAAACATAAAAAGAAGAACCGAATGCGACGTGAACGAAGGCAACGCGCAGTGAGGACTGCGGCATCAGGAACTGAAGAAGAGTACGACCGGGACCAACAACGTGCGCCTGCATCCAGAAGAGATGGCGCGCCAATAGCAGACCGCCGCAGTGAACATGCTCCGCCCAGACCCCAAGCAGGTGGCAACCAGCCTAGTAACGCACCGCGTGAGGCCAGCAGCAACTACCCACCACCCCTCCTCTCCCTAAACATTGCCCCTCCACCCGAAATATCACAGCATAGGGGAGCACCAAGCCGGAGCCTCCCACTCCCGCAACCCCGCCTACCCACCCCATCCCGTCAATCACCAGACTTCTCCCCCTCCCCCCACCTTCATGAACAGCCGCAAGCACCACCGCTGCAACCACAGCGTCAGCAGCACCGCGGCGCCAACAGAGGCTGCACGAGTGAGTCCGTCAACTGCCCCCGCACTAACAGGCACGAGACCGCTGACGAAACACCTCCTCTCCCTCCCCTTCTCACAGAAAACCGAGTAACGACAGCCCCCAACCGAAGACCAAACAGGAGAAGAAACCGCCCACCACTAGTCACTCCAGAGCTGCGAGTAGCAGTAGATAAGGCATGGGAGTTACTGCGCAACTCACATGGCGCAACGCAACAAGAAATTGAGGACGTTTACAGTGCATACGTAAGGGAAATTAGGAAAGGTCTCAAAATAAAACATTCTGATGACTACGTCCCGCCTTCGTGCAGCCCTGAAGAGCAAGCGACCCGCATACAAAAGGAATTAGACCGCACATATAAAACGCAGTGCCGAAAGGCGATGCGGGTAATCAACAAAAACAATAATAATAGATGCCCCATCAACCGAACCAAGCTGACTGAATTTTTCACGGCTATACATAGTCAACTACATGAAGGAGAATACAGTAATACATTCCAAATAGTCACTGAGCGGGATGAATTAACCACTACCGAGTTTACCCAAGAAGAAGTGGCTAAGAGACTTGCCCTCAGTGCCAATACCGCCCCAGGGGGGGACCGAATTTCCTACGGGCATCTCAAACAGATAGATCCAGATGCCAAGTTACTTACCCCACTGCTCAATGTAATTAGAAAGTCAGGCAAAGTACCCAGTGAATGGAAACAATCACGCACGATCCTAATCCACAAAGGCGGAAATGAAAACGATCCCTCTAACTGGCGCCCCATTGCTCTCACGGCAACAATCTACAAACTTTATACCGGATTGTGGGCTGCCCGTCTCACGCGATGGATAGAGACAAACAATGCCCTTGCGAAGACACAAAAAGGCTTCCGCCCCTTTGATGGTGTGCTGGAGCAGAACTACATGCTCAGCAGGGAGCTCCTACGCGCCACAACTGGACGGAGCAGCCTAAGCCTGGCACTCTTAGACATTGCAAACGCCTTCGGCTCTGTCCCGCATGCGGCAATTGGAGCCGCTCTGGAGGCAGTAGGGGTCGGTGGTGCCTTCACGGAAATAGTAACTGAACTATATGATGGCACCACCACCCGAATAATGACACCAGAGGGACTATCAGACCCTATACC
This sequence comes from Acheta domesticus, assembly GCA_031308135.1. Classification (NCBI taxonomy): domain Eukaryota; kingdom Metazoa; phylum Arthropoda; class Insecta; order Orthoptera; family Gryllidae; genus Acheta; species Acheta domesticus. Next base: position 50,598,451 of record JAHLJT010002406.1, read on the forward strand.
GATTAGGTGCGGCATCAGACAAGGGTGCCCACTAAGTGGGCTTCTTTTTAACCTCGTTATAGATCCCGTACTACAAAAACTAGAAGAACAAGCAGTTGACACTGCCCCCCCAGTTCTAGCTTATGCGGACGACCTGGCTGTCATGGCCAGATCCCCGGAGGATCTCCAAATAAGACTAGATCTCACTAATTACACACTTAAGACATTAGGGCTCAGACTAAAGCCTCAAAAATGTCGCACACTGTGCATAAAAAGGAGGCGTGAACTTGAAGCTACATTAAAACTTGAAGACACCCCCATACCCCGCATGACTGAGGGGGAAGCCGTTAAATACCTTGGAAAGCCAGTAGGATTCAATCTAGTAGAGTCCTGGGAGGGGTTGAACGAGCAGGTCCGATTATTAGACAATATAGCATCATCTCAGCTCCGGGACCATCAAAAAGTCGACGCGCTGGTACAGTTTGTACAGCCAGCCACCGTCTTTCCCCTCAGGCTAGGCCGCTATACAATTTCAATGCTCCGGCAATACGACAAGACTGTCCGAAGTAGGGCTAGGCAGTTCTTATCCCTCAGCCATGGCTCCTCCACCGCCTTCCTGTATGCCGGCAGGGAGGACGGTGGAATCGGACTATTAGAGGCGTCCACTGAAGCGGACGTGTGGTCAGTTGACAGCGCATTTAAGTTGCTAACAAGCCCCGACCCGATGGTACGAACGTCAGCGATGACAGACCTTCAGATGGAAGCCGCATACTGTCAGCATGTGGGTGCCGAAGACGCTGACATATATACGTACCTCTCGGGGGCTCCGAACGACCGTAGTGCGCCTGGTAGATCGACCTTCACCCGAGCCCGCCAAGCCTCGCGACGGCTTGGGCTATTATGGCGCCCACCCAGGACTGAGGAGGACGGAGGTCTCCCATACATCGAGCTGCCGCGAGAATTCACCATCCGCAAACAGTCGCGCCGCGCCACTGCGAAGCGGCGCGGTGACGCGCTGAATGCGGGGGCGGATGAGGAGGAGGACGACGACGACGGAGAGCTACAAATCGACGGCGCAGAACAAGAGGAGTGGTTCGCCGACATCCGGATTCCGTGGGACTTCCTCACGGGCCCTTCCATTGACCCGTCTCCCCCTGACGCCCTGGACCCTGCTATGAACGGGGAGCCTCCAATACTGCCTTTTGCAGCCGGCAGCACCGCCCCGGAGCAGACGTGCGTCGGTGACCCTCCCGATGCTACCTGCGGCGACGCCCTGGAGAGAACGTGCACGGTGGACCTACCTGACGCAAACGGCTGCAGCGGCCCGACCCGAGACGCAGACGAGGAGCAGGAGCGTCTGTCGCAAGCAGCTGATGGCACCGCCCCGGACCGGAGCGCGAACGCTGAGGTGGCCGTGCCCACAGCGGAGAACACTGACCCAACCGGCATGGTAGGCACCACGGCCCTGCCCGCTCATGACCCAATTCAGCCCGAGACGGATGAGGATGGAGTCATCCCCCTCCCCAACTTGACGGCAGCCCCAGCGGAAGTAATACGTAGTGGAAGTACAGAGGAGTTAGAACAATTTCTCGCAACAGTCATTGATACCAACGGTGAGGAAGAAGAAGACGCCCCCGCCCGGGTCAATCTAAAGTCACGCCATCTATTAGTTAAACTAATACGTTCGTTGATCCATAAAGCACATGCGAAAAGGTGGCGGGAGCAGGAGCTGCAGGGCATCTATGCCTCGGCAACCATGGGCGTAGGCCGTGAGTCCACTTATTACCTCCGCTCGGGCGAAAATATGAGGCCGCCCGTATACAAATTCATACACGCCGCGCGCCTCAACAGCTCAAAGAAGTTAAATTTCCAACCTCAGAATGAGAAAGTAAACAGAATATGCCGTCGCGGCTGCAAGCAGAAAAACAATCCAGAAATACCTGCTGCAGAGACGATCGGACATGTCATTTCCGAATGCCTGACACACAGTGCCATCCTGCAGCTGCGGCACAACCGCGTGCTAATGCACCTTAAAAACGCGGCCGTAGCGAACGGATGGTCTGTGCTGTATGAAGACCAGGCTGTAGGAGGCCGGCGACGCCCAGACCTGATAATGGTGCGGGGCCATCAAGCTGTCTGTATCGATGCCGCCGTGAAGACAGCGACCATTGGGAAGCTTGAAGAGAAGTATGCAGAAAAGGCCGCCAAATATCAAGAAGAAGTGCGCCCCGTTCTATTAGCCAGAAACTTCAGGGAGGTCGAGTTCCTACCACTTGTGGTAGGAGCCCTGGGTGAGTGGTGCCCAAATAGCATGGCGGTACTAAATAAATTACTAAAGACCAGCGCGATCAAACACACAAGAGAGCGCATTATCGCCGAAGCGATCAATGGTAGTGCCGCCTGCTATTACAAGCACACCGCCCAAGTAGACCTGGTCCCTGCCGAGTACCGCCGTGTGTGTAAATAAATAAAGCGGTACCCGGCGGGGGCCGCCTCGGCCGATGCCCGATCATCTGGCGGAGGCCAATCCTCACCTGAAGACTCCCGCGCCACCACCCGGAGCCCCTCGATGCCCCTACACCCTGTCAAAGAAGATAGTGAAGTGATTGTTCAGATAAAATGTAAATAGTGTAAATAGTAATCAGTGCACAACAAGGACGTGACAGTGACACCTGTGCGAGTTAGGCCATTTCAGCTACAATTTCGCGAAGATAAAAGCAATAAGGACGTGACAGAGTCGCCTATAAAGTAAGTTTAATTAGATGTAGGTTGTTGAAGTAAAAGACAGGAAAATCCTCAGACTACTATAAATAACGCAAGAAAGGTCAAAACAATCCTGAACTCTCCAACCAACCAATGTATAAATACTATGTAGTGCAAAACTACCACCATTTATAAAAGTTGTTCTGTCGACAATAAACGCTACTTAAAACACGGAGTGATATACGTAGTATAGGGAAAGTTATGTAATGCTGCGCGAAAAAATGGCCAATTTTCGGCGGAAAAAAATTAATTGCCGGGCCGTGAAAACGAAGAAGTGGATAAAACCAGTTGCTAAATTAAGAAAAAAAATCCCCTAACACGTGGTGTGGTCAAAATCCATGATTTGTTGCTTCTTTGATTCGGGCATTCCGTCCGTCTGTCGCCGCATTCCGTCCGATCGATTGACGGCATTCCGTCCGTCTGTCCGTCTGTCAGTCTGTCCGTTTGTGGTCAACGCTAGCGCCTAAACCGTTCGGTCGATTTTCTTCAAAATTGATATTCCCCAGTCAATCTGATTCTAGTCGAAGCTTTGTGATTTTGAAAAAGATTCTTTAAAATTTGGGGGTACTTTATATGAAGCCCCCCGGGGATTTTCAACATTTTCTCAAAAACAGCTCCAAATTTTTTCTTTAAATTTCTTGTATGAATAGAGGAAAATACACTTTTTAACATGGCATAGGTCCGATTTTCACGTACAGCTCTGAATTTTCGAAAATTGTGAAAGTTCGAATTTTGTTCGGCGTCTTTCTCCTACTACAAAATTGAAGAGAGAGATTTTTTCTTCAAATAAAATTTGTTCTGCATATTGAGTTCTTTAATAAAGGTCATGTAAATGTTTTTCACAATTTTGGTAGTTTTCGAGCAATATTGCGTGCAATATGTGCAATTTTAAAAAATTACAAAAACAAAATTTTCTCAAAAACGGCTCCAAATTTTTTTCTTTAAACTTTTGGTAGGGATAGTGGTAAATGTACTCTATCAATGACATAAAAGCCATTTTGGTCTATCGGTTGGTTGTTTCAAAAATTACAAAAATGTAAATTGTTTTACTTGTCTCTCACGTCGTTAATATTTACATTATCGGCGATTTTTTTACATTATTATATTTACGAGTATATATGCTTTAAATAATGTCAAGTAAAGTTTCTCGAAAACACTACCGTTTTCTGTGAAAAGTAGCTCAAATTTCGGCATTTTGAGAAATGCTCAAACGTCATTTTCTCGTATATGGCTGCAATTTTTTTCTTGAAACTTTTGTAACGGATAGTGCTAATTACACTCATTAGTATAGCGTGAAGTTTATTTTGAGTTTTTTTTTGTTTTTTTCAAAAATTATATCAATGTAAATTTTTTGAAAGATCTCTCACATTTTTAATATGCACATTATCCGCAATTTGTAAAGATGAGTATATTTGTGAGTGTAAGTGCTTCAAATAACTTCAAATAAAGTATTTTGAAAACTCAAAAATTTTCTGTGAAAATGAGCTTCAAATTTCGCATTTTTAGTAGCGCTAAAACGCCATTTTCTCTTAAACGGCACATAATTTTTAAAAGAAAATTGCCATTTACGGCTAGGTTTTTGTGTTCTTTAATATTCTAAAATTAATGTTTCTGTTCTACCAATAGGAAACCGAAAAATTAAGAAAATGACAAAAAAAATGTACTTTTGGCGATGATAGATGGTAGCTGGCAAGAAAGAGTATGTGGCAACTCCGAATATCTACAAATAAATAAATAAAATAAATACGGTCATGATTAATTTTTTCAAAATACGAGTAGTTTTACTTTAATTTTGTGACAAACGTAATAGGCCGCTGTAAATTTACTGCGCTTCGGACAGCTGGATGCGTCGTAAATTAGAATGTGCAATTTTGTATATTATTTCTTTCTTCGTTTCTTACATTCGAACTTTGTTATAGACTTACACATTAATATTTTAGAAATTGTTTATTTTGAAATATTTGAAATAAGTAAAAAGAATTAATAGCTCTCAGAATAGCGACAATGCAGGGTCTGCAACAATGGAATTCACTTTGCGCTCGCGAATATCTGTGAATTAGTGTCATTGTTGTGACCTAATGGAGCTGTATGAAAAGGAGTTATAATTGTCTAATTTATGTTGATATTTGCAGGCAAATATTTAGTTTTGCACCAAATGCTGTACCATTCGTAGTGAGTAGAGAATTTGTTGCATGGTTTTAAAATACTCTTCCCTAATCATGGCCCAATGGAAGGCATTTCTATATTTCCAGGGTATCAGGCTTCTTTTTCCAATACAGGGTTACAAAACTTTTGCATTCTATTTTTGTGAAGTTGTAGAATTCACATAGTTCTGACAACACTGCAATGGAAATAGTGAGTTCCAAGCGAAGATGTTAGTAGCGCATAAAGTGCAATATTACAGTACTACTTAGCTGTTTCCTCTAATACAGGAAAGTAAGTGCTGTTGTAGCACCACTAGTTTCAATCTGTAGTCTAAGGGGGACCGACTTGAAATCCCCCCCTCTGGAAATCCTTTTTTGGAACAAGCCCTCCGTGTTGGCGTCTGCTTCCTGCCTCGCTTGCAGTGCGCTCTGGAACTTACGTTCTGCCTCACCTCTGCTTCCGACGCCCCTCAATTTCCACTGTCCTCCACCCCGACTCTTTTTCCGTCGCCCCCTTTACATCCCTCAATTCGTAATTCACTTTTCTCTCGTTTGAAAACCCTCCAAGATAATCGTGACAATTAATTACATCTTATAAAATTAAATTAAGAAATATTCATATATTATTAAGAATAAAAAAAACTAGTTTATTGTGGTCACATCATGATTGGATTCTTGAAAACATATTTTTTTGACAACCAATGGTAAAAGCAGTTCGTCCGAGGCATACGTACAGTGCTAAAAGTTAAATCTTTACTCCTAGTGGTAAACAGACTAAACTCAAGAGTCAGATAAATCTGTAAAAATAAATCTGTAAAATGTAGGAAAGAAAACAAAATATCTTCGTGTGCATAAAGCTCTTCTGATCTCAGTTCTTCATTAAGTGAATTGGTTAGTTGAATTAAAAGAAATGAAAGTCGGTAAGGCTTCTAAAACAAGTGTATGATACCCGTAGTCGAAGTGGTTTTATTTTGCTCGAAGGCTGCACCAGTTGGTCTATCGGCCTCGTGGGGCAACATTTCCTCCTTGCAAAACAAAATATCCCTTTCACCACTCGTGTCATAAATAGCTTGTATGAGTTTCATTTCACTAATGAAGGTTGATTAAATATTTTAACGGTCCTTTTTTATTTGACAATATTCATAGTCGTTTGAGGTCGGGTTTGTGAAATAATATAATTCGCCACGGTTTTTCCATGACAGATTACGTAATTAGCCATTAAGGACGGGGATGAGTCATAGAAGTCGCCGCACCAAGTCATGGAAAAACAATGGGCGTACATTGTTTAAAAAATTACACCATAATTTAGTTAATTAATTATTGTTATATAATAAAAGTTGACTCCTTCAACTATTCAATATATTATTGTCCTTCGCAATCAAGTAACCATGACCTCTTAGATATTCCAAAACCTCTCACTCGAGAGGAACTGTAATTTCGTTTACGAGTAAATAAGTTCGGATGTATTCATATACATGCACTCGTTGAATTACGAATGGTATGTACTTTCCAACATCAATTATTTCGTATCGGAAGACGGAATGAGTGAAGTTTCATGTTATTCATTCTACCATTGTGATCAGTGATGCAACGGGCAGTCGCGGGTTAATATCAATAAAACATTCGTTGCAGAGGAACCTGCAGGTGTTTTGTTCATTTAACCTTTTCACCGTCAATTACGTGGTTGCTTGTTACAGCGATCGATACAAGGGACAAGCGACCGCTGCACATATTCAGAATGTGTAATTCAAAATGACGCGTTAAAACGTTGTGAGTCACGTGCAAAAAGAAGTCTTGCCCTTTGCATTGTTAAAACTGCAAGCTCCAATTCATGGCAAATGAGTGCAGCCATGCCACAGTGATTTCTACGGACACACAACGTTTGAGTTATTTAGCCCCTAAACAACGATACTCGTTGCATGGATGGAAACTGCAAGTGCATTTTGAGGATGATGTTGAAATAGTAAAATGTTGAGAGCGATGTAAAAAAGTAGCGAAAAGAGGACTAAATGGCCGTCATGTCACGTGCGTCGCATTAAGGAAGGGAAGTATTTGTTCCTGGTTAAATGTCGATATTCCTCTGATATATAAAACGAGCCTCCGGAGCCAATACGTATTTTCATTTTATTATTTCTACAAGCTTAATATGCTGAAAGTGCCTTTAGTTGACTTAGTTCTTACCTGGACTCATCATGAACCATAGTTATTACTAGAGACCGGATTTTTATTTAATAACATATTTTTTTGTCTTTCTACTTACCATTCTCAGAACTGTAATCCTGGCGAAATCGTCGCCATTCTAACACTACACCCAATTATGTGTAATATATTTGTACACATGTAGTTGCATTATACATATTTTTCTGTTTGCACAAAAATATTTTTATTCTATTAATTTCATATTTTCTTATATTTCTTTCTATTTTATAGTTCTATGTTACACATTTTTTTACGAAAAGCATGATTTTTCACAAAATCAGAATTTTTTTCCCACTGAGTGCTGTCGAATCGAAATGCGCTTTTTGGTAAGACGCGGTTGGATGTTCGTACAGCCCGCCGCGCCAGCTTCAGTTATCTCAGTGGCGGGAAGTACGCATCAGCGACTGAGATCATTTTCACCTTTAGGTGTGAAAAGTATCACTGACGCTGGGTTTCATGATCTTTAACCTTAATTTCCGAGAACATTGCGCGATCGCTGACGTGTAACACTTAGAGAATGCTGCACGACAGTGTCTGTTCGCTTGTCGTATATCGCCAGTTTATACGAGGACTTCTAATTGCGTCTAGTCTGGCTGCTAAACACTCGACTTTAGCTTTTATTACTGACGGGAAAGTTGTATGATACAAAAGGAGTATCAACTTGTGCTCTGTAAATGATTGTTAAAAGTTATATGATACAAAAGGAGTAACAACTTGTACTCAGCAAATGATTTCTAAAACATTTGTATTGTTTTTACAAATTTTTTAGGAAGTATTTGATAAATGTAATTTCATATTAGGTAAATGTGTTTTATAATTAAGGTATATTAATATTACATATTCTATTAGATTTTACATACTTATTATATGTTCTTGCTGTTTTCATTATTTCAGTATATTTATGTATATATTTTGGCGTTTCATACTACTTATTTTTCCGGTCTCGAGTTCTTACGAATGTTCAGTACACGTTTGAGAATGTAAAATAAGTTTGCACTCCGAAATTTTAACAATAATTTTTTACGTGTAATACACAACATGCGACAACAAAGTCTATCGTACTTTCTGCTGCATTGGGACGGTATCGTACGTATGTTCACGTATAGATGTAACTAAAACTCTCCATAGAACACTCTCTCGCAGTTGCTGTGTAATGTCATCAGTGGCTGATGAGTCATTGTGTTAGAACTGTATCAAAAGGTATTGGGTGTAGGAACAAGAACAGGCAGAAAGTTTGAGTCAGCGGAATCATGTCGTTAAACGAATGAGAAATTCCTAAGTGTTTCAAACTAAAACTTTAAATCAATTGGAAATTCATTCCAGAACATTTGGCTTTTGATGTAGCTAAAAAAAACGTTAGCATTCTTCGTCAAACTTCACCGGTAATCGACAATGTTAAATAATCGCGATTACAAGTTATATAGCACAGGATCAAAACATACTATCAAAAGTGTGTTGAATGAATGGTAGAGATTTGTAAACTGTTGTGTAATACGAATCTTGCGGAACAGATTTCTCAGCAGTTTCATTACATAAATACACAAACTATTTGGTTAAGTACTTTTAAATTAATATTTATTACAACAACCAATTGCAAATAATCATTACAAAAGTATTGGTTTTAATTTGATCTATGTCTACGAAAATAATATATATATATATATATATATATATATATATATATATATATATATATCACATAATTATTTTAACCTATGAGTATCAGAAGCGCATGTTATGGAATGGATGTTAGAAAAGGCTGACCACATTGGATAATTTATACAGCAAAATGGTCTACCACTTCATATTTTCATCTCTTGGAATGTCATATTTCTGGGTATTGAAGCATTAAAAAGTAAGATGTTGCCAAATATTTATCATATTACAAAACCGTTGCATTCACTCATACAATGTTTCCGTATCAACGATTTACATTTTAATACACAAGAATTGAATTTATAGAGACCATTTTACCAAGAATGTTTGGATCAGGAAAACATAGTTATACTTTTGAGTGAAAGAACATTTTTCATTGAACTTTTTTTCTACATAATTAAATTGAAATGCAGCATTGTACTAGTTTCCTTTCATAAGAAAGTTGAATGCGTTTTGAATTACGTTTTGTATGATTTAAACGTCTAAGTTTGCTCAAGATGTTTTGTTTATGAAGTGTTTTATCACAAGAAGAGCTAAACAAAGATATACTGTAATAGAAGTTCCATTTCCATAATGGACTAAAAGCACACGAAGATGCATTTGGCGTTCAGCAATTTAGCTGCTGAGCTCGTAATTAACGACTGAATTTCCATCCTCCTCTGCGACTCATCCTAACTATGCTATAAGCAATTTCGTTGCCCAAAAAGTTTAGGAACGACGGCAAGAAAACTTGCCCTGGTAAACATGCCCGTAGACGAAGACTGAGAAGACGTATGGTGTGGCGTTGTGCCATGCATAATACATATCCGGCCACTATCTCGACCTCGCTCTTCCCTCTCGAGAAGTTCTGGTGCAAACACTTATTCTTTTGTGACCCTGAGGTCGGATGAGGTCTCGTGACCCACTCGCTACGAAAATTTGAATGCTTCACTGCACAATTTCAAAGACTGTCGATAGTATGCCTCTGTTGCGACGTACATTTTGGCTATACTTTTCAAGCCCTCTACGGAGAACGCATTATTCAACATTTCACGCCTCTACAAGACAAATGTCCTTATTACTTTTTTGACTTCTCCATTTTTACTGTTTCTTTGTTGCTCAGAATATATCGGAAGAGAGTGCGTGTAAAAGTAGGTATATTCGAGAATATTCTTTACGGTGAGCGGTGAAGAAGCAAACATCAATTTTGGAGTCACACGAGGATGTACGACAAAGCGCGCCGTGGATGATTTATGTGTCGTCGTTTTCGCACAAAATATCCGCACTATACTAAAGAATTTTCGATCTCGTGGAAAGAAGGAGGGGTACTCTTTTCAGAATTAACGAACTAAGTGTGCACAGAGTGTAATAACAGCCGCAGCTTAAAGAGGCCCCACGAAAATTGAGGTGACGTCATGGACGAAAGCAGTATCAGCCATAATAGAGGGGAAGCGTCAAGAAGACTGGCAGATTTACGAGTATTCAACTATGTTACTGTTCCGGCATTACTTTTGACGGAACGAAAAACGTGTTCGTATCGTGTTGATTTTTACAATATCTATATGAGGTGATATAAATATCCCGACGGCTCCTACGTGTGTGATGGCTCTCTGCGGGTTGGGAAGGTATATATAGTAAGGCGGGTAACAGTCTCCTGTGGCAGCCAGAGGAAGAAAGGAGAAAGTGCATGAGGGGTGGTGGCTCTGCTCTTTCTGGCCACCAGCTCGTAATCTTTGTACAGAGCGGTTCGCCAGAAGTGATGTCGGAAGCGAGATACGCTCGTTTCGCCGCGCGCGCCGCCACGCGGGGCTGTCGGGAACCAATCAAGCCTCAGCGAGCGCTTCCGGTTTCGGTGAAAAAGTTCAAGCGGCGAAGGCGTGGGGCGGGGGGAGGGGGAGGGGGAGGGGGGAGGGGGGCGGCCGCGTGCCGTATCGACCAATCCCTGCCGAGCAAGCACGCGCGTGTGCACTTCCTAATGCCCGTGCATAACGCGAATGGGTTGCCCCGGCTTCTCTCTCTCTCCAACGACTTGCTGGCTCTCTCGTCTTTTCTTTCTGCTCTTTTTTTCTCGCCACAATTTTCGGTGGGTTGTGCATAAAATGAAAGCTGGTTGACATTTCGTTGTCCCTCTTTTCACTCGCTTTACAGTTCTCGGGTATATTCTGCTTCGGAGACATTTAGTCTGACTCCAGCAACTCAGCTCGTTAGGATTAAGGCTTCGCAATCCCTTGACAACTATAGTTCTTCTTCCTCGTTGTCGTGGTACATTTTGGATTTCTTCTGTATATTTAGTTATGGAGATTTTTCATGTCTTTCTTTATTTCTGATATTTTATTTTTTCTTCTTCTGCTGAACTAAAATTATTATTTTTCATAAATGCAACATGGTTCACAACTTAATTCCCTCTAATTTTCTTGCTTTACTTTCTTTTTTCTTCCTGTTTTCTTTTTTTACTTTCCCTCTGTTTCTTCTGTGTATTCTTTTCTGTTTCCGTTTTTCGTATTCAATCTTTTTTCAATTTTTCGCTTTCTCTTTTATCCATGTACGTTTTTCCTACAGCCGTCCTTTTCGTTCCCTCCTCTTTCGCAAAGAAAAAACAAATCTGAATGACAATAGCGCGGCGCGGGCACAGTGTGTATTCAGCCTGTTTGTTTTGCGCTGAATTTAATGACTACCCTCTTGAACTAGCCTCGCTCCCGCCTCCCCGCTACGCCTGCCCACACACTTTCGGCAAGCTCCCCACCCCCGCTCCCCGCGCGCTCTCCCCGCCACTGCTCCCCGGCCCGTCCCGTCCCACCCCACGCTCCCAGTTCCGCTCCCCGTCTACGCCCCCGTCGCCACTCCTCCACACTCCCAGTGCCGCTCCCTTCCCCGTTCCCCGCTGCTCGTCGCCCGGTTACACGCCTCGCTCTCAACCCCGCCCGCATTACCGCCCCACTCCTCACCCTCTGCCCCTTATGCCTCGCTATGATCCCACACTTCGCGCCCCTTTCCCACACTCTCTCCCCGCCCCCATTCTCAACTTCCATCCTACTCCCGGAAGCTCCCCGCCCACGCTCCCGGTTCCGCGCCCCGCCAAATCGGCGCCCGGCTGCCCACTTTGCTCTCAGTCCCGCCCGCGCCCTCGCCTCACTCCCCACCCGCTCCCTGCCACGCTCCGCATCACGCTCCGCACCACGCTCCGCACCACGCTCCCCACCATGCTCCCCGCCACGCTTCCCGCCACGCTCCCCGTCGCGCTCTCTACCACGCGCCCTGCCACGCTCCCCGCCACGCTCCCCGCCACGCTCCCCGCCACGCTCCCCGCCACACTCCCCACCATGCTTCCCGCCACGCTCCCCGCAACGCCCCCCGCCACGCCCCCCGCCACGCTCCCCGCCACGCTCCCCGCCACCATCCCCGCCACGACCCCCACCACGATCCCCGCCACGATCCCCGCCACGCTCCCCTACTGTGCGCTCTCCGACCCCTCTCCTCGCCGGCCACTCCACGCCCCTTCCCGCGCGCGCTCCGCCCCCGCCGCCCCAGCGCGCAGGAGGGCTCTCCAGCGAAGCGCCCTGTCTGCTGGGCGCCCGCCGAGACTGACGGGCGCAGAAAAATGGCCGCGTTATGGGAAGTGATTAATTTGTGTCGTATGTCACGTGTCCGACCAAACATTAGCCGCGGCCCTCTGTACTCTTAGAACGGCTTTCACCCGCTTCCTTTGCCCGTCGGCGCCGGCGGCCGGGTCTGCCCGCTGTTTTTGTTGGGCGCTCATTATTAATACGCAGCTTATCAGATTCCTCGCAGCGGTAAACGCGCAGCCCACAAAGGAAAACCGCTCTGTATTACCATTTGTCGATACAAGCGGTTTCCTTAATAATATGATAATGGAATGCTGCAGAGATTACCGACGAGTTTCCACACAATTGCTTCTTGGAATTCTGAACGGAGCGTTCTGTGCTCTCGAAAATTTTGTGGTGAAAAGCTTGAAAGCTTCACTTATGTAAAGCATCTTGATGCAAATTGAAATTTCCTCCTGGAGGTACAATTTTTTTCGATGCGACAAGATTGTATCGTGAAAGGTAACATATTGCCTGTTATTTCTAGAAAATGCGTTACATTTGGTATTGTTAAAGTGATGTGATGTATGTAGTTACAGACTTCAAATGAAACGAAAATTATCCCATTTTAAAGGAAAGAGGCAAGTTAATCACGAATGGAATCAACGAGCTTTATCAACATCATTATTAGTTTGTCACTTTTTTTAACCGGTGCCACAAATAGCACGTCCATATGAAAATGTTTATTTGCATTAGTGTTCTTTGAATATAGAGCTAATAAACAAAATCATGACCCGCATTTAACAAAATGTTTCATTAAACAAAACAATAATTCCAGGAAACGTACTATTTTGTAATTTTATTATTATTCAGTTTAGTTTCATTCTGTTTGACGAAATATTTGTAAATATTTTCATATGGCATAATGAGAATCAAAAATATGTAAGTTTTCCCATGGAGTGTAAAAGATGTAGTTATGCTTAGAGGGTAACCAAATAACTAGGCATTTTTCAATTTCATTGCTTATTTCGAATCCTACTAGATCTGAATAGTATAATCCTACTTATTTCGTAACAAACAGAAATAAGACAAAAACATGGGAATATTTTTTATAAATATTCCTTTAAAGGAAATATTAATAATTTAATATTTCATTACTTTAGTAATACCTTCATCATTAATGCTGTACTTCAGTACGAACTATTACGTGATTTGGAGTGAAAAATGTTTTATCCTCATTACATAGTTTCGTAGCGAATCGTACGGAGTATCCTCGCTATGAATGCGTATAATTACCCAAACACAGTACAAATGTGCATTACGTGCATTGCACGAAAGCTGCAACGAATTTCATGGCGCAAATCTACAAAGCCAAATAAGACCGCGCTGGAAGCAAGGGCTGGCATCCTAATGGCATAGAATACGCCAGCGCGAGCTCGGGTGTTTATGTTGCAACGTCCGCGCGCTTTCTCGTCTAATTACCTGTGAGGGCCCTGAAATGAATCGAGGTCCTCCCCACCTCCTGGTAGTGGCCTCAACCTCCTAACACCCTCTCCGTTTTTCCCGCCCCACCCACGCCATCCCAGCTTCCTTCGTCGCATCCACCTGCTGCACCTAATTCTCCTCCATAGTCCACCTACCCCTTCCCTCAATCCCCTGCCCGCTAGCACCTCCCACGCCCCCTCTGGCACCTCCCACGCTTCCGCTTTCAGTGCTACGCCTCCTCCTTCTCCACCCTCCCCTTCTCCAACCCTCCCCTTCTCCAACTCTCCTCTTCTCCATCCCTCACCTCCTCCACCCCTCCCTCCATCTCTCCATCTATCCCCTCCTCCATCCCTCTCCCCTCCATCCCTCTCCTCTCCCTCCTTTCATCTCTCCATCCCTCTCCTCCTTCATCGCTCCCCTCCTTCATCCCTCCCTCAATCCCCGTTCCGACCAGCACCATCCTCGATTCCGCTTTCAGTGCTACTTCTACATCCTCCTCCTCTGCCTGCCCTGTAGTCCGTTTAGCTCCGGCCCAGCTCTTTGTTTCCGCTGCCTTCTCGGCCGCCGCCACCACCACCACTCCCACCATCCCCCTGCCCCACAATAGTTCTGCACTCGGAGCCTCACCACGGCTGGCCTCGTCTGCGAACAGCGCGGCAATTTCCCCATCCCCATGCGATATTCCTCCCATTGCTGCCCCGAATCCGCGTTTCTTCCTACGGTCTGCTAGCCCTCCTCGTTCCGCACATCGCCACCAACGTCTCCGTTGCACCCCCAACGCCACCCCCGCGCGCTCCATCGCCGCCGCTCCGGATTCCTGGTGCAGGGGAATCGGGGCCGTTGCTGCCGCCGCCGTTGCGGAGACGACAATAGCGGAGTGCATAGTGTGCGGAAATGCCTGGAGAGTACGGGTGATGGCCGAGAAGGGTGATGTTGTTTCGTTTAAAACAGGAAGTCCTTTTAAGGTTATGAGCTGGCAGGAGAGGAGGGGGGACACTCATCGAATCGTGAGCTTCGTTTCGAGAAAAATGTTTGGTATTGAAGCTCCCGATTAGATGACAGTGTCTCCCTTCCGTTTCAGCTCGTGGCCTCAAAAGGACTTCGCTGATGTCACTGCTGACCCTCAACCCGGGAGGTCCTAGGTTCGAGTCCCGACAGCGACAGGATTTTCGACACTAGCTTGTCAGCTAGGTCCAATTCATTCGCTGTCTGGAGGAAAATTCTAGCGACCGGCTGCTCTGGTCAGTAGTCTTCCGTGTTGTTTCTGATCAACACGCGGCGAATGCAGGAGTAGTACCCTAGGAAATGGGGCATGGAGCGCACGTGATCTTTTCTACCTCTTCTTTGTTCCATCCTCACCACTTGCCACACTTATATTAACATGCACTACACTACCACACATGCCGAGTGACCGATCGGAGGCTGAGAGCTTGTCCCGGCTGGGGAGGTGCCCCGCTGGTGCAAGATTCCTGGTTGGGGAAACCCCCACTAGCCGACGATAGGTCGGTGCCGGATCTTGCCATCCACCGGGATAGGACCACCGCCACCTAGCGAGCAAAACCATGCACTACACTTACGATACTTATGACCATAGTAGTTGACGCGTCTGGAATCACGAACTATCAATCAATTAAAATAACTTCGTTTTTTAATCGCAGTTATTATTAAGGACCTTCCCGTCCATCACCTATATTCTCCAGGCATTGCCGCACACTGTTCACTCCGCCATTGAGTGAGGACAGCAGGACAGGATTAGGTCAGCCAAGGAGTCATGTTTGGAAGTCCGACGCTTTAACCTTCCAGCGGGCGCGCGGTTGTAAATTTTACGACAAAAGCATATTTTTTTGTTTAGCTGTCAACTCATTGTTGCCAAAGACTTATGCGTTTTTGGTATTCCTTGCAGGTATCTTTATTGATGCATTTCTGCAGCCACTGTTTATTTGCACGCTACATTCAGTTTTTGTAACGCTCTATTCGGGATAAGTGCATAGTGACGCAAACTTTACGCTGAGCGCCGGCTGTTGTGGTAAAATATTGTATAATAATTTGGCCTAATCGAAATTTTCTGTAAAATGTCCAGATAAAGAATGCATGGGAACGAAAATCAGAATATTCTTCAAGAGCTGTCTGATCGCAGGAAGATCAATAATTTGATAGTGACAGTGACAGTAAACGAATGTTGAAAATATAGACGAGCATCAGAACAATACTGGATCGAAACAAGATCTTTTAGATACTAAATACAAACGTTTATCAACGCATATGTTTTTTGGTAGTAAATATCATCCTTAGATATTATAATGCGACATAAAATTCCATTGTTCTACAATTTCTTTGATTTTTTCAAGAGTCATTGAATGTTGTAAAATGTGCGACACGCGCCTGCTGGTGTAAACATTTTACGCGCGCCCGCTGGAATGTGAATAAAGATATTTCATAGAGGGAGGGGGAATGAAGACGGATGAATCTGCAGCGAGGCGATGCTATTTGGATAAGATTTATTTTTTAAAATACATTTTGTTTCTCATTTTTGTCGTAACCAGTAGAGACCGGAAAAATATGTATAAAATTTCAAAACATATACATAAATATGTAATGAAAATAGTAAATTTATAAAAAATTCCTAAACAAATTTTAAAAATAATGGAAACGATTTAAAAATCATTTGGAAAGTACAAGTTGATGCACACTTTGCACCAAACAACTTTCCTGCCAGTAATAAAAGCTTCATCTATTGTTATCTAGAACCGTAGTTTAACAGCCAGACCACGCTTCTTATAGGAAGTTTATGTACTTTGAGTCAGAGTAGATGCATTAGAAGCAGTCATAGAAAGTGGCGATATCTACGATCAGCAATCACCGCAGCATGCAACACTCTCATCGAAGTGTTACACGTCGGCGATCGCTAAAGTTTCTCCGAAATGAAGGTTAAAGGTCATGAAACGCGATGACAATGATACGTTTTACACCTACGTTGATACGTTTTTCGCCAATAATGTAGAACATATACTGATTTTTATAAAAATATTTTTTTCATAAAAAATAAGTAATAAAATTGAAGAAAATTGAAATATCATATAAATATTTTGTGAAAACAGCAAAATATGTAAAATATATACTAAATATGTAAAAATATGTAACGAAAAAATTGAATATTGTGTTATGAGAACAGCGATTCGCCAAGATTACAGTTTTGAGAACGATAAATATACAGAAAAAATATGTAATTACATAAAAATCCGGTCTCTAGTAATAAGTGGCTTTGAAAATCAAAAATTAAAGTTTTGTAGTTATGATTACCGTTGCAAAGTCATAATGAAATTCATGACCTTTATTCATTTTCATTGTTGATAATCATAAAGACTATTCTTTCCATTTAGTTTTTCGTATACTCTGTGCGTATGTACAGTTTATCATGATATGATTCTATGTCTACACGTCCTGACGTACTCAAACTTCATGTACCTGACGTACTCAGACTTCATGTACTACTTGTTGGAATGTTCTACCAGTGAAGGGGTGCAATGTTCATAATTGAAAATGTCTAAATCAGTTATATGACATAACCTACCTCAAGTCATTGGCCAAAACGTTACATCAACCCTTCCCTGACATACTCCTGAAATTTGATGCATTATTCTGAGACGTTCTGTAAAGTGGGAATGTTGACAGACACAGTAGTAAACGAGACAAGGGTTGCCAAGCAATTTTTCGGAGCTAATTTTTAAATTCACTTGTCCTTTTCTCATTCTAGGCACTTATATATATGGAGTTACCTTTCGTATGAAGGAAAAAACAGAAGAATGGTTATCTTAATTGTCAACTTAATTGTAGCTGTTTTCCCCTAACTACCGGAGTTTCCGTGAAATTTATCCAAAGCTTTTGCTGTAACTCATTCTACCATCATCTTCGCCATCATTATTACGAGGTTCATATACTTTAGAAACATTCAAATGCACAATTTTGATAGTTTTCGAGAGATCTATCTCTCAAAAGAATAGTCTTTTTTAAATTACTTACATATTTTCTTCTTTTAAATTTCACTAACGTTTCTTGATTCATAAGATTAGCTTTAATTTGTAAACTGTTTACTTTGATGTAAAGCATTTAGCTTTGATGTGAACTGCTTTGTTGTTACTGGCGAACTGTTTAAAATGTCTTCTTAATGTGTTTAATTTAGTACATGTTTTTTAAGACTTTTTCTGCAATCTAGTTTAGAAACAAGCGATGCCAGCAAAGCTGCTTTTGCTGTACGTTGCCTAGCACTTCTGAACAGAATTGCATAGTCAAAGAATTCCCAGAAGTGACAGACACTTAATGCAAAATCATAATAAAGAGCAAAGTTAATTGGACAAGGGAGGACGTAGCTGTCCGTGTGGCCGGGTCAGAGCAGGAAGCGGAGCGTTGCTGGGAGTAGGTCGCGGGGGGGGGGAGAGGGGAGGGCGACGGCTGTGCCCGTAGTCCTTCCCCTCCCCGCTCCAGCGCCGGTATTCGCATTCAGCTCGCTCCCATTCACGCCGGCTGGTTAGCATATTGCAGCGGCCGTGCGCTCAGCCTCGCCCGCTCCCCGCTCACCGCCCCCGCGCCACGCCGCGCCGCGCCCGCCTCCCATATAGTTCATTTCTGACGCATACTCCCGTGGGAGCAATTTCATTTTATGTGCCCAGAATAAACTATTGACTTCCTGCGCCGGCGTTGTCCGCTCGCGCAGTCGGCCGCAGTCTGCGCTGTTGCCACTGGGTTGCAGTCTCCGCCCTCGCCCCGCCCTCGCCCTGCCCCTGCCCCTGCCCTGCCCCCTACCGCCCCCCGCCCTTGCCCCTCCCGCGTCCCGCTCTCGTTCCGCCCGCGTCCCGCCCTCGCCCCGCTCCTCCCCGCCCTCGCCCCACTCTCGCCCCCACTCTCTCCACCCTCTCCTCTCCCTCGCCACGCCCTGCCCCTCCCTCACCTCGCCATCGCCAGGCTCGTAGCCTGCCCCGCTTCTGGGTAGGAGATGCTCGTATCAGGTTCCTTCGGCCTCTATTTCGCGTGAGTATGAAGAATTGAGCTGAATATCACCTTCATCCCCGTTCTTTCTGCTGGTGTACAAGAACTCTGTGTGCCAGCCTTCTCTCCTATTTCTCTCGATAGTTCCTGAGAGTGTCCACTCCGTGCTCTTCACGATTTGGACAATCCTGATACCTCTGTTGTTTCCGCTTATTCTCCCTCTGCTGGGGCAATCACCGCCGATCTAGCAACGTACGTAAATTCGCCGTCGTTTCCAAGTGCACTCGAAGCCTTTCATGTCACCCCGCTCGGTTGTCATCTGCGTTCTATCGTTGCCCCCCTCTCCTGCATCCGCCGCACCCTCCGGTACTGGAGTCCGTTCCTCGTCGGAGCTGCTCCGCCTCCCTGACCTGTCTGCCCGCCGCACCCCCTTCCACCCCACTCCACCACCGCCCCGTCGCGCCCGCTCGCCCCCTCCGCGCCCCCGCGAGAAGATTTATTCGCTGTCTGGCGGCCACGCGCTTGAAATGCGGGTGAAACAGTGCAGCCCTGCGCCGCCCGCCGCGCCGCCGGCGGCGCCCGCGCTGCGAATGGCTCTCCACGCCGCTCCTCGAGCACAGGCAGGGACAGCAGGAACTTCCATCGATTGATTGATGATTCCGGGCGCGGCAACTTACACGTTAATTAGTCCCATAAGTGTGGTGCGTGCTTTTCTATCGCGGGAGGTTGCTGGATGGAGAGATCCGGCTCCGACCTAGTTGTGCGAGGTTTTCTCCGACCAGCCGAGACTGTAATGAATATTATGCTCATAAACTGAATATAAGAAATAATTATATAAGTAAATAAGTAATAATTGTACCATGTATAATAGTAAGTAACTTTCCGCATGGATAACGCAATGTATGTAAAATGTGATACTGTGTACCCGCCTGGAGTATGATATGGCAGAGGACTGTAATATGTGTTTCAAGTTCGGCCAGGAAGATAGTCCTCTGTAAACAAGGTGTGTTGCACGTATCATGCAACCTTGTTGACCACGGCAGGCGGTGCAAGGTTCGGGTACACGGGAAAGTGACACGCATTTGGAAATGCTTCCGGAACGTTCTGGTTGTCACGTCACATTTTACATATAAGCGGGCCTCTCGTCGCATCGGGAGGGCATACGAGCAGTACAGTCGTACAGAGCACATCTCTGTAACTATTTTTTAAAATATACTTCTATTTTCTTCTTCGTGGACTTGGGTGTTTGATTGAAGCCTGCTTCGCCACCAGCATTCCTTGGGTGGACTTAGCTCCGCACCGAACTCACATTTATCAGTTGTTTCCTGACGGAAACATTTTGTAATTGCCGAGAAGGGTTTCGCACCCGGACCAGGCATTACAAGACCCGGCCCAGACGGATCAGGTTCTAAGCTCCAAATTGAATCGTTTATTTCAGAAACCTGTCAAACTCCAAATTCCTCGTTTCGAGAAAACTGACAAGAAGTGTCCTAGTTGTTCTGAGTTCAAGATATTTTTCAATATTAAAGCAGTTGATAAAATAATATTTTTCATGTAAATAAGCATTAAACGGTTTATCTATTCTCATTGCACAATATTTGGCCGTTTTCAAGATTTTGGCGTTTGACAGGTTTCTGAAATAAGGGATTCAATAGCCTTCCGCTGTGTGGTAGTGTAATGCATGAAAGTGTACGAGTAAGTAAGGGGTGAGGATAAGACAATGAAGAAAATGGAATGATCGCGCGCAGTCCTTGGTCCGTTTGTGAGATTACTGCTTCGGCATTCGCCTAGTGTTGATCAGAGAAACCAGGGAAAACTACCGATCTGAGCATCCGACCACTATATTCCTCTTACAAGAGCGGCTGACCCAGCGTTTTATCTAGTATCGCAAATCCTGCCACCGTCGTGACTCAAACCCTGGGGCCTCCCAGTCAAAGGTACTGTAGTGACATCAAACTTGGTTCGATGTGTTCACTTTTAGATGTATTTCTAATTTTTAAGTGTATATAGAATTCCTGACATTGTTAAATGTTAGAGTAAAGCGGTCAAATCTAGTGAAAAAGATCTTTCACATATTTACTTTCTGAAGAGTGTCATTCACTTTTGTTTGAGGTGATGTGTTTTTTATGATCCCCATCAAAATGAAAAATGTTTTGAAAGGAAATGTTTTTACCAGAATTATTGGACAAATTTTCACTAGTGACTACCCATGTTTTTTTCAGAACTGTTCAGTACTTTCAACTTTAAACACTTATTCAAACGAATTCTTTGAATTGAGTGTTGTTGTAAAGTGGGAAAACATTTGCTGATTGGAAAATTACTCTTTCAGTTCCGAAGGCACTTAGCCACGCGATTTTTATTATGTCTCTCTTCCTCTTTGGCTTTATGGATCACGTGTCTTTCATTCTATTCTCTGGGTATTTGAAGCCTTGCTTTTTTGTTTGCCTTTTATTAATACGGAAGTTTTTTTATCTCAGTGTATATCAATAATTATCTCTCTTGTTCTTTATACCCCCCTTCTCTCTGTATTTTATTTCTGTATTTAATTTTTTATTTTCAACAATAAGCAATATACGTAATCCTCTACATTATCTTACGTTTCACTGGCTTAGGTGACACAGGACAAGAACTGATGTCACCGCAGGGCCTCTGACCAGAGGTCCTAGGGTTCATGTTCCAACGGTGGCAGGGTTTCCGACACTAGCTACATAGCTAGGTCGAATTCAGCCGCTGCCTTGAGGAGAATTCTAGCAGTTGGTAGTTCTGATCAGTTATTTTCCGTGGTTTCTACGATCAACACTAGACGAATGCCGGAGCAGTATCCTAACAAATTAGCCATGGACCTTATACGGTATACATCGTAATCTTATTCTTATATCGTATTCTTCTTCGTTGTCGTATCCTCGTCCCTTACTTACACTCGCCTACTCACATTCACATTACCACACATGTCGATAGCGATGTCGGGAGCTTACAACTTCTCATTGTAGCGGTATTCCGCTGGTGTGAGATATCTGCTTGGGAAAAACCCCGTTAGCCGACGTAGGACGGTCCCAGATCTCGCCTGCCAACAGATCTCCCCGAAAAAATGCACTACACTTATGGAACCAATGACCTTAGCGGTTGACGCGCCCGGAATCACTAATCAATCATTTTAATCCAGTTTCTTTTGCCCAGTAAGCAATACAAATGCATACTCCTCTATCTTATCCTCTGTTTCCATTTGTACTTAACACTTCGTGTCCATTCTTCTTCCACAGTGTTTTCTTTCGTTCATTTCCCCTTCCCACCTTTTTTTCCAAATTGAGTTATCTCCATCTGTTCGCGATTCGAAAAGTTCCGCCGCAGCGTCTGGACGCATTTATAATTCACGCTGTTTACTGGCGTGTTATTGAGCCATTACTTGGCGAGGGGCGGGGCGGCCCGGGCAGCTCACAGACGACTGCTGCGGACGGCGGCCACGGCGCTGTTCCAACGCAATTCCGCCGATACAATCTGGGGCGCAAGGAGGGGGAATTCGGGGAGGCGGGGTGGGGGAAGGATGGGGGGAGGGGCGGTCCCGGCCGACGGCTTTATCCTGCACTCGTGTCTGCGTTATTCTTTGTGATGTGCTCGCGAGATTTCAATCGACTGTTGCGCCATGACCGCTCCCGAGGGCAGCGCTAGGGCAATCGCTGGCGAGATAAAAAGATTTCACGGAAGCATGCAGATAAGCCTGCAAGTAGGACATGCGGAGTCCACACCACACGACACGTCTCTGCCGCGCGTCTGGGCGGACGCGGTTCGCGTGGCCTGCGATGGCTGCCGCCCGCGCATGAGATAGGATTGCATCCGTCAAAACACAAATATTTCGACCGTTGAGTTTGAAAATGCGAAGCAATGAAGTACTTCTAAGAGAACTACAATGAATTGAATTCAACATAAAAATTGAATGTTCGTATAGCATTTATAAGTATATACGATATATTTCTAATTTTCTTTGTTACTGAGTAAAAACAACTCATTATTCGCCATTAAGGTTTTTTATGGAGGAACTTGATGTTTTCTGAAAAAGAAGTTAATGTTGGTAATAGTTATTTATAATTTTCAAGTTACCCATTGAACTATATTCTTTAATGCAGAAGATTAAGCTGAAGAAAAATAGGTTCTTAAGACCTCCCCCTCTCTTTGGGGTGTAACATTGGATTAAGTTCAAAACGTGCTGATAATATCCCGAGACGCCGTTATGCAACCAGGCTGCCTCGTTGCAATTTAAATGAGCTTCTGGAATTGCGCCCAGCAGGCCAATGTTACGCCACACTTGATGTAGATCCAAAATACGGAAGTCTTTTGGCTTGTCTACATTCAGTACCAATGCGTATCTAGCGGTTTGATGAAACATCGCCATGGAAGACATATTGAAAATATTTTATTCTTGTTCATGTTCCTAGGGATCCACAATAAGAGATATGTCGAAAAATCGCCACATTCCGCTGCAACAAACCATTCTTTTTCGTCCTATATAGAGTACGTGGAGGTGCATCTATCAATTTAGAGCAAGCACTGTCCATAAAGGAGACATAGCGTTGTCTAGTTTTCTCACAATAACAGTCATATAATCCATATAATATTTATTAACACTTCCACGAGCATCTAACACTGCCAGATACACTAGAGGATGCAGCTGCTGTGAATTCAACAAAATGAAACTAGTAAAATGAGAGTATGCGTAAAAAAGTCGTGGTATTTTAGGGTTGGGGGGGGACATTTTCAAAATATCAAAAAACATTCGAATAGGTTTGCTGTTGATAATGGATTTCACATGCCTCTTCATTTGTGGTTCATTGTTTGGGAAGTTAAAACCAATTACAAAAGAAAAGTTTCTGGGAAGGGATACTACCCGTGTGTCATAATTGCTAAGAAAAGTACAAGGAAATAAGGCAATGGTACTCAACTTGAAATCGGTCCTGCCAAATCGTTAAAAAGTTGATAATTATTAGTGATTAAAACTTTGAGAACACATTACTTATACATTTTAGATAAAAATTAGGACGTTTGGTTCAGTAGAAAGCTCAAAAAACTTTACAAATAAAGACCCTTCGTGTTTTAAATAGTACACAACTTTTAGGGAACATATGTGGATGACCAGCATAATCAAACAAAACACACATTGAGAGCCCTGTCACATATGTCTCTGTGAAGTTGTCCTAGTAATGTCTAATTTATGTTTCTGGTTTGATTGCATAGTCCCATTGAAGTCGCATGTGGTCCAAACTAACCGTAACTATAAAGGAATGAAATTAGGTCACATCGCTACTTTCCAGTTGTCGACTTTTGATAAACTTCCATTGTTCAACATTAGTTACTCGGTTAAGCTATCTCTGCATTACTCAGTTTTCCATTAAGGATGATAGTATCTTAATGGATACTCTTATTCACGTACTATGTAATTCTGTTTCTGTTCATGTGTTATACATGGTAAAATATCTTCTTTCGAGTTGAATTTTTTGCACCAGGTAAGTTACAGAAAAATATTTTGTTCCCACACATTTCACTGCTGCTATAGTTCTTGAAAACAGTGCGAACATTTGTTTTGCGCGAGTATGTTTCTGAAGGAAAACATATTTGCATCTCCAAACAATTAGATTTAACAATATATTATTGCATTTGAGATATTGAAAATTACTTCCTTTTTAATTTTATTTCTTCTTGTTCGTCATTTCTGCCTTTTAAGGGCGTTTATATACGAATTCAACAACGTTTTAGGATGAACCATCCTCAGGTCTGTCAATACACTTCCTGTATAAGTTTGTTACATAAGAAAAAATGAGTTTGTTAATCAATTGTTGTTACTGTTGTGGATGTGGTAGTGTAATAAAGAGAGAGAGAGAGAGATTGTATTTTCAGATAGTTAGGGAGCCTTGAAAATGTCTTTGGTGTAGCGTGAATGAATTCTCTGTGGTTGGTTGTAATTTTTACTTAGATGGTAAGTTGCTGTGGCTGGGGATTCTGGTAATAACTCGTAGAAGGTTTTTGAAATTTTGTTGTTAATGTGGCTGTGGGCTGCTTTTATCCAAACGGGGCTCGCATATGTTAGTGGGGATTTAATTATTGTTTGTAGATTATTTTTCCGCATTCTATACTTAGCGAATTACTTCTAAACATTAACTATGATTAATGTGGCTGATTCATATTATTGTCTTATCTTCTGTACTTTTGGACTCAAAATATACATCATTTACCGTCAATACGTACTACGCAATTAGAACAAATAGAAACGATAATCAATTTTAACTTGTCCAAACTCGATGACGAAATTTCTAAGTTAGACAATACAAGCTTTAAGAATAATTAAAATGAGTAATTTATTTGACAATAAACAATTGTCTGAAAGGCCATTCACCAATACTAGAAACAGGAGAGGTCCAATGACTTGAGGAGTCTTTGAAGTAACCTGTGCAAAAGATGAAACTTGTTCAACTCGGTTTTACTGTTTATCTCCAAGGTGTTGATCAATCTACACTACAACTCTCGTATCAATACCTCAATTCAGCAATTTCTGAACCAGTTTTATGTGGTTTCATGTGGTGTTTTATCAATCAGTCATGTGTTACGACATGCCTTGTGAAGTAGTTATGGACGAAACAAGTCCTCTTTCTTACAGAAGACGAGCAGAAGCAAACTGATTTATAAAAGAAAATCAACAGATTTTAGATAAGTACTCGGTTTGTGGTAGACTCATGCATGACATACTGTCACTTGTATTGTGGTTTTTACTTTTCAATGTAGTCATACGTTTTAGGCATATAGTTCTTCTCTTTGCATTTATATACGCTCATGGAAACATCTTTTAGTGTTACATTATGATTAGAGCTACATTAAGTTGCGTATTAGTACAATTGAGAAAATCATTTCCCTACTTGTGTCATTCACATAACACTTCACTTATTTCCATCTTTATGTCTACTTCTTCGGCCCGATTTCTCAACTCATGCTCTCAACCTTATCCCAGCAGATTGGATTAATAATACTTATAAGTTATGATTATATTCACATCGCGAACTTTCTTCTTCTGCTTTTTTCCTTCATTTCTCGTTTTCTATTTCCTTTGACCTTGTAGCAATTTCTTTGAGCATTCACACCGTCCTTTGTATTTTGTCGAGTAAAATGCATATTTTTATACATATCCGCTCAAATGTAGTTTTTACCTTTTGATAATTTTTCTAATTTTCTATCTTTTTACGACCGTGGTTGCTTTCAGCATTCACACCATCCATTCCACTAGCGTAACCGTAACATCCCTCGCCCTATATCACGAACTGCGTTCCGCAAATATCTCTTGCACGCTCCACACGCCCGCTGTCACAAGCTCGCTTGCGTAGCTCACCCAGCCCCGCGTCATAAAGCTATCTGCAGATCACAGGGCCTGGGCCCAGCGCAAACATACGCCCTCGCGTGTGTTGCCGACGGTGAGCGTGTTTGTAAACGGCGCCGGAGCGTCGGTTCGATGCCCATATGCGGCGGAGAGACAGTCTGCTGGGAAGGGAGTGGGTGTTGAACGCAGAACACCCGCAGACAGCACGGCCTTGGGAGTGAAAGAATGGAATTGGCTGAGAGAAGGGAATGTGAGGAAAAATCTTACGGCCGCCGGTGGGAAAATCTCGTTAGACTGCTTTTTAGGAGATGCGAAAGAAACTCCAAAAACGCTTTTATATAATTAAGGTCAGCCTACACCCGCTGGTAAACGGTAGATACTATTCTATTCGATTTATGAGTCTTTTTACAAGGCAAGATTATAAATTTTTGTCCTAGCACTTATGTATTTTTTTCACAATAAATTCAGCAGGATTATTTACATTTGAACCTAATATTCCGAATACTAATGTGTTTTTTCTTTTGTATTTTAGCTCTGAGTAAAAAAAAATTCCTCACTTCCTGATTTCCTTTTTATGGTGTTCGGATTCATAGAAGTTGCTACCCAACCACATGGAATTTTATGTGTTATTGATCTTCGACTGCGGAATCGTTCCTTAAAAATAATTTTGAAAGGCGAAATAACACAATATTCCCTAGAAATAAAAATAAAACGTCCCAAAGTAAACTAAGCTTCAGATCCACCATTGTTTTAATCAAGGTAGCACAATAATGCCAATTGTTAGTTTGTAATAATGTTAACAATCTTATTACTTTTCCTTTCTGTTGTTTTTTCCCTTTCCGCAACTTGAAAAGGCAATAACCCGACTTCATACAATTTCGTTTATCCAATGTTTCGGAAGGAATAAAAATTTTAGTTAAGTTGCATTCGTAAGTAGGGCTTATAGATGTTCTCGCACCCATCCAGAGATATCCTCAAACATAGGTGAACATTGCAGAATCTTCGGAGTTGCGTATGGTTAAGACAGCAAGGTAAGACGATGCTTGTGATAAGTGATTTCATATTTTATTTCCACAAACTTCACGTAGTGGTTTTCAACGTTGGCAGTGCTCTAAAATGACACGCAAATGTTTCATGAAGACAGGCAGAAGTGGATAAGTTATAATCGATCATTGTGGTTCTAAGCAGACCGTGAGAAAGGTAGAAATCAATTCTCATACAATGGAGGAAAACAGAACGAGGTGGAGTTGACCTATGCTTTTTGGAGAGGTAGACAAACGATGTAGGAAAAGCTGAACGCGGGATACATTCGGTATACACCCATGGAGTCCAGCTATGCCTTTTTGAGGAGGTTGACAAAGGTTTTCGGAAAAAATGCCTTTTTCGAGAGACAGACTAACGGTTTCGGAAAAGTTAAACGCGGAATGTAGTCGGTAGACACCCATGGAGTCCTGCTGTGCCTTTTTGGAGAGGTAGACAAACGGTTTGGGAAAAGTTGAACGCGGAATGCCGTCGCTCTACACCCATGGAGTCCTGCTGTGCCTTTTGGGGGAGGTAGATAAAGGGTTTGGGAAAAGTTGAACGCGGAATGCAGTCGCTCTACACCCATGGAGTCCTGCTGTGCCTTTTTGGAGAGGTAGACAAACGGTTTGGGAAAAGTTGAACGCGGAATGCAGTCGCTCTACACCCATGGAGTCCTGCTGTGCCTTTTTGGAGAGGTAGACAAACGGTTTGGGAAAAGTTGAACGCGGAATGCAGTCGCTCTACACCCATGGAGTCCTGCTGTGCCTTTTTGGAGAGGTAGACAAACTGTTTGGGAAAAGTTGAACGCGGAATGCAGTCGCTCTACACCCATGGAGTCCTGCTGTGCCTTTTTGGAGAGGTACACAAACGGTTTGGGAAAAGTTGAACGCGGAATGCAGTCGCTCTACACCCATGGAGTCCTGCTGTACCTTTTTGGGGAGGTAGATAAACGGTTTGGGAAAAGTTGAACGCGGAATGCAGTCACTCTACACCCATGGAGTCCTGCTGTGCCTTTTGGGGGAGGTAGATAAAGGGTTTGGGAAAAGTTGAACACGGGATGCATTTGCTCTACACCCATGGAGTCCTGTTGTGCCTTTTTGGGGAGGTAGACAAACGATTTGGGAAAAGTTGAACGCGCAATGCAGTCACTCTACACCCACGGAGTCTTGCTGTGCCTTTTGGGGGAGGTAGATAAACGGTTTGGAAAAAGTTGAACGCGAGATGCAGTCGGTATAAACCTACAGAGTCCAGCTTTTTGGGGAAGTTGACAAACGTTTTAGGAGCAGTTGAACGCGGGATGCGGTCAGTATACACACGTCGAGTCCAGCTATGCCTTTTTCGGGCGGTATACAGAAGCTTTAGGAAAAAGTTCCTTTTTGGAGAGACAGACAAACGGTTTAGGAAAAGTCGAACGCGGGATGCGGTCGGTATACGACCCACCCTTCCCCGCCCACATCGAAGGCCCTGTCAAGTGAGTAGAACCGTGGAATCGCCAGCGGGGTGCGGGCGGAGGGGAGGGGGCATGGCGTGAGGATTGGCGTGTGTGCGGTCGCGCTCATTAACTGGCGCGTGCTTCTGGAAAACGGGTCCTCGACGCAGTGTAACCGCCCCCGCCGCACGCGTGGCGCACGGCGCACGGCTGCTCACGCGCGCGTCGCTCGGCGTCACGCGCACGCCGCCAGCGTCAGACCCGCGGGGGTGGGGGCGGCCTCATGAGGACGGCGAGCGCCAAACACGGTGGAGGTGCCTGAAGGCGAAATGACTTTCCACCTTGGAAGTTCCCGGAGTGTCATCACTAGAGACCGGATTTTTATGTAATTACATATTCTTTATCTTTCTACTTACCGTTCTCAAAATTGTAATCTTGGCGAATCATAGCCCTCCTAACACAATATCGAATTTTTTCTTTACATGTTTAGTACTACATTACATCTTTTACATATTTTGCTGTTTTAACAATAAATTTTCTAATTTTATCAATTTTTAAAAATTTAATTCCATATATTTTTATGAAAAGATGTATTTTTTAAAAAATCAGCGTTTTGCCTAAATTATTGGGGAAATACAGGTGTACAAAATATCATTGACACCGAGTTTTGTGATATGTAACCTTAATTTCCGAGAAAAATTTGCGATCGCCGACGTGTAACACTTCGATGAAGATGCTACAGTGTATGTTTGCTGGTCGTAGATCTCGCCAGTTTGTGCGATGGCTCATATTACGATTAGTGTGGTTGCTAAACTACGGTCTTGGATTACAATAGATTAGCTTTTACTACTGACAAGAAAGTTGTTTTATGTAAATTGAGCAGTTTTTCTAAAAGTAATTTGTTTGGTATGTAAATGATTTTTAATTAGAGAATTTTAATATTACATATTATATCCGATTTTTCATATTTATTACATATTCTTACTGTTTTCATTACATATTTTGACGTTTAATACTACATATTTTTCCGGTCTCTAGTCATCATTAGGGAGCAGATTTCTGTTTTCGCATATTTTTGTCTGTTGCTTCGGGGCATAGGTAAGTGAAATTTCTTGACATTTTGTTCGAATTGGATACTATGTAGATTAATATGTTAGCAATCATATCTGCGCATATTAGGCAGATTTTTTCTGTTGGTGCATATTCGTGTAATAATAAGAGCATATTTTGCATATTTCGTTAAAAAAAGAGACTTATCAAAACCCGTTTCATACTTTCATTCAATCCATTTATTTGTAGGCGTTCATTGATTAGAAAGAACATGTCACAGTTGGAGTTTTTTGCTTTTCTATAGATCATCAAATATTTTTGCAAATGTAGGATATCTTGATTTTTTTAACCAGACCAAAAAATGAAACAAGACGTACAATGTACTTCACTAAGGTGCATATTTACTACAATTATTTCTCTCGGGAAGTAAGCTAGGTTATATTATGTTTGCACAAAAACGTATCTTTACATCCCAAGCTTCCTTCTCGTGCGTGAATTTTATCAAAAAATGTTTACACAGGAAATTAAATATATTTAATTGTAATGGCATCTTAAAGTGCATATTTTATAATTTCTGGGTCATAAATGCATACTTTTAAAAGCATATTTCAAGATTTTTAGGACATAAAAATCCTCTTCCTGATCATCATCACCATCATCATAATCATCAACTTCAAGGGTTGTGCCTCCTGGCCCGCTCCGTCTGCTTGGAACTAGTCTCGCCATCTCTTCTTAGGTCTTCTCAATAATCTTCTTCCTATCGTAACGTATTGTTGATAGATTTTGTCCGTCTTCTATCTGGCATATCTTCAACATATTCAGTTGGTACTGTTTAATTATATCTACGATATTCTTCATCTTCAATTCTCGGCTAATATCATTTCTTTTTTAGCCATCCATGTATAGCCGGTTACATGTGTAAACAATTTAGTTTCTCTGGTGCATCATATACTACATTATTTCTAAAACGTTTTATGTAATCATCCTTTTTCCGGGTGAACTACTCAATCTATCTCAGCAATTAAGGTGTTGCTTGAAAACTGGAAGTCACCGATGACTGCACGTGTACCTTACATGTTTGCATATGCTATTTAAACATTAATATAATAAAAAAATATTTTTGACATGTCCACACCACGCACAATATGGTCCAATGGAAGAAAGCAGTTCTGACGATGCTGTGGAAGCGAAGGGGCTTTTGTGCGCAAAGTTATATTGAGCAGTTTGAAGTCGCACTTGCGTTTTCCAATGCGTATTTTCCACTGCACTTCTAAATTAATCTGTAATATTGAGGATGATACCAACGGTGATCATAGTCAACATGGAAGGGCAAGGTGGGCGGGATGGGGTCAGGTGAGGCAGCACAGGGCGAGTAGTGTGGAAAGGAGCAGGATTGATTTGGGCAGATCGGCGTTAGGCAGGGCAAGCCGGGACGGGGATACGCTAAAGGCAGAATTCATTTCTTTCCTGTCCCTGTTTTCTCTTCCATTCCTGTCTGAATAGATGAGTATGATAAATAAATACCTGGGGAAATAAACTAGAATTCGGCTTTAAACTCCCCGTGCAATTTTATCGCACGGGTTTCCTCTAGTATTATTCATTATATCTTCCTATATTATAAACATAACTACAAATTTGAATAGTTTCGGTGGGTATGAGAGCATGAATAAATAACATGAATGACAATTCAGCAATAGTGGAAAGCGAGACGGGAAACCGGGCTAACCACCACAGATCCCACATGGATCGACCAGGATATGAACCTTTGCCCCAGAGGTAAAACGCGAGCAGTCTGACAGCTACATCACGCATCCCTTTTATTTGAGTAGTAATCGACAATATGATTTGAAAGAAATGTGTGATGGATATTTATTGGACGCCGAAGCATAGGGATAGAAACAAGCTTGTCGTATTGTAGCGCATGATGGTGTGGACTCAACTGTTTGAGAGTATTCTCTGGAGTAAACTTCATATTTAATTAAATGTTACATTTTTTGTCTGTTCTATGCAAACTAGTTATCACACAATTAGGTTGATAAAATACATGGAGGAAAAATGCAGCTTCTTATGTAAATATTTACACCTTACGAAGTTTACACAATATAAAAAGTTGTCGTAGAATTTTTTTGTTTTGTTTTTCGTAATGATGAAGATTGTGGGAAATATTATTTAAATCATAAGGCAAAGTATGCAGGAAATGTTCTTAGTGTATTTTAAAAAGAAAATTTTCATTGAGCCACACAATTATTAATTATCCCTCAATTCTAATAAAAAATAATGCTTTAATGCTTTTATGGCTCCAAGAATTCAAAAATAACACTTTAACTAAGTCAGTGTACACCGAAACGTGAAGTATTGAATTTTCTTTTAAAGGTATTCATTTTTAACTGTAGATTTTTATACTTTTAGAAAAAAACTTTATTTCTTCAAATATCTTTTGGTGATTATTATCAATAAAATATTTTTCGATATTTACCTTGCAAGCTCATGATTTGGTATCTGTACTTTTCAGTTCCATTTTGCTTCACATAATAGTACTAACACGTGTATAAATAATATTAATGTGAAGTATTAACTTTGTTTGAATAGGTTAGATTAATAATAATGATTTTGCTTTATATTTGAAAACATACGTGCTTCAACCAGCAATGAAGATTGTAGTAGATACACTATACAACTTATCATAGTTTAACCATCAAACACTCGTATCTCGAAGCACATTTGCACGATCGCTTTAAGTCAAGTTAGAGACTCAATAGAATGTGTGATTCAAATACTGCAGAGCGAAATTTTGTCTCTGTGATGTTTTGTAGATACGATGGGAATATATAAGCGCGAATAAATAAATTATCAACTTTGAAGAATGCACATTCACTACCTTGAAGGCACTCAAGCCGCTCCGAAAGCTAATAGAATCTCAAAGCAAATCACTAAATTAGTGCAGACGTTCCCAAACACGTTCTGCCGGAAGGGATCTTTTTCTTCGCTGTCCACCTCGTTTATTCTCCCGTGGCAGCGAGAGCGGGTTCGCTTTACAACATTACAAGGCGTTAGCACACGCCAGCTCGCCTGTGACACGAATGCGACAGCGAACAGCATTGACAGCCACGGTTTTATCAGCTCCGCTTGTCGCCGATGGACTGACTGTGTGCGCTGCCGACTGTGCTCGTGTTTTGCCGCGGTCGAGTGACTGACCTAATTCTTCGAACGATTTTGTTTACCACCATCCGACGTGCCTGACTTTGTGATGAGCGTTTGTAGTGTGTTGCATGCAGGATATGTTGTTAGGGCGATTTTGTGTGGCGTCCCTTGTTCCCGAAATGGTTGTCCCTTTCCTGTAATGTATTATGGGCGAGTAGTAATCGATTAATTTGACGTTTCGTTACTTTCACGTTAGTGTGTAATTACGTCGTTACATAGAGGGAAACGTTTTATAGTAGCTGCTCTTGCAGAAAGTATTTTGAAATGCTCTTCTTACGTTGAGAAAATCTGCGAAAAATACCTGAAAATACTGATCTTTCTTGTATTACTTTAATCTCACGTTTTTCAGAATTTGAATAAACCTATCAATGGGCATTGAGAGTCGAAAGCCGACACATACAGGAAAATAGAGGCATCACAATAACCCCAAACTCCCTCGCTTGCAGAAATAAAACGCAGTATCATTTTAGTTGTTAGCTTCAATGTTGTGTGCTGTTTATTCTCTGCAGTTTTGAAGTACAAAATGCAAAATTATTTATCCTTTACTCACTTGTGATAATTCATCATCATCATCGTCATCAACACCCTCGGTTTAGGAACGGTGCTCCTTCTCTGTTAGTGGGTAGTAAAGCAGTATTCCTTCAAGTGGTGAAGTGTTCCTGCTTGTGCTATCTTCTTGTCGGTCGGCCACGGTCCCTGTTGCCGTTCGGTCTATATTTTGATACCACCCGTGGTAGACGTCGTTTGTCCATTCTTTTCAAATGTTTTCTCCATTTTTTGGTAATTTTTTATTTCTTCTGCTAAGTCTCCTGTTTTCAGTTCTTTCCTAATTGTTTCATTTCGAATTTGGTCTCTTCTTGTTACTCCTAACAAGAGTTACGATTTATTTATTAAATTATTATATTATTATTATTACGAGTTATTATTTATTAAATCGTAACTCTTGCAACTCTGTACCTTGGTAACTTTTATTACTTACTACTTACTCTGTAACTATTGTTACTCTTAACATTGTCCTTTGATAATTCATTAAATTGTAATAAAAATAAAGTGTTTACACTTGATAAAAATATAGAGACTAATTATATCAGTGAAAACAACGACACACACCTCCTCCTAGAGTTAATTTCTCGCATTCTGAAAGGAATCCGGAGAGATTCATATGAGGGTTCACCACGCACCCCCTGGCACCTTGGAATCGCTCCGGGCGCCGCCTCCGCGTACAAATTCCGCTCGATGAATAACGAAGATCGCCGCCCCTCTGGGCAGACAGCGGGCGGCGACGCCGGCGGCGGCGGCGGCGGCGGCGGCAGCGGCGGCGGCGGCGGCGGCAGCGGAGCTGAGAAAAACGCGATCGCTCACGTTTCGTGACCGAGCCATCCATCAGCGCGGGGCTCATCAAGTGGACCGCGCGGCCGCCCCCGCGACTCCCCAGCGCCCCCACGTCACCGCCGCCGCCGCCGCCCCGCACACGAGCCCTGCCGCTGTCTCACCCGCCGACCCCGTCCCACAGCGGTCTCCAAAGACACTTCCACTCATGCTGCTCCTCCGCCCTCAACCCCACTCCCACTACTGCCCCCGCCGATGCTCGTCTCACCATCCCCTACACGAACCCTGCCGCCCCCACCCCCTCACAGGTCTCCAAAGACACTTCCATATATGCTTCTCCCCCGCCCCAACCCCACCGCCCCCGCCGCTGCCCTCGACACCGCCCCCTATACGGGCCTGCCGCCGTCTCAACCGCTGCTCCCGACCTCACAACAGACTCCATATTCACTTCCATACGTGTTTCCCCCTCTGCCCCCCACCCCCACCGCCGCCGTCGCCGCTAATTCCGACACCTCTACATGTGTCCTGCCACCGTCTCACCCGCTGCCCTCGTTCTCACAGTGGTCTCCCGTCCTCACAGACACTTCCGCATATGCTTCTCGCCCCCCACCCCACCCCAACACCGCTCCCGCCACTGGCCCCGAATTGCATCCTTCACTGTCGGTCCACCGCCTCTTAACACGGACAATTTCAATCACCGCCACCCTACCACAGTGGTCACCAAAGACACTGCACATGTACCTCCTCCGGCTCCACCTCCATCCCCACCCCCTCCACCGGCAACGCCTCTGTCCCAACCTTGCAGCCCTTACCTCCCCCCTGCCGCCACCAATACCGGCCATTCCACTGTCCCTGCCGCCGCCTCACCCACCGCCCCTGTTCTGGCACCTGTAAAGACACACCCTATCCCCACCAACATACTCATCGTTGTCTCTGGTCCCGCTTCCAAACCTGAAGCCGCTCCTCCTCCAGCCGCCTCTAACCCCTTCGCTGCAGCCCCTCCCCCACGCCGACTTTCCTCCCGTCTCCACGTCCGCTGACTTCGACGCCTACGTCCTCGTTGCCCATGTCTGCCCAATCCTCTTCCCACTCTAGTCCCCACCCGAAATCTGCGCCACTGTCCTTGCCGCCGCCTCACACGCCTCCTCTGTCCCCGCAGCGCTCTGTAAAGACACTCCCTATCCGCCTCCAACGTCCTCATCGTTGTGTCCGATCCCACTTCCAATCCTACAGCCGCCTCCTCCTCCAGCCACTACGCCACTACGCTACAGCCCCTGTCCCGAAGCCGAATTTTCTCCAGTCTCCACCTCCGCCGACATCGACGCCTACATCCTCTTCACCCACGTCTGCCCAATCCTCCTCCGCGGCCGGCTCCCACTGTATCCCCACCGGAAATCTGCGCCGTCTCCACCGTCACTGCCATCGCCCTCCGCCCGCGCGCCCTGACACCGACTGAGGGCGGGGCAACATCTTGGTAACCGCAGGCCGAGATGGTAATCTGGGGCAGGGCGTGCGCACAGCCGCCAGTGCGCCGCGCGCTGGCCACAAAATCGATCTCCGAGCGGAATGCTCTCCCTCGGAGCCGGCGGAGATTTAAGGCGACCGGGGCGCTGAAAGAAAAGGGACTCTGCGGAGTGTTGAGAAAGCGATTCTGCGGATTCCTCAGATAGTTGGCGGAATGTGTACTGAAATCATGACACGATTTTCGTGCCTCAATGCTTTCTCTGTAACTCTTCTGGAGATTCGAGATTTATGCTACTAATGAAACGTAAACACATGGAATCATAAAAATCTCCACTTCTCTTCGTTACAAAGCCTTTATTTTTGGAGATGTCAGTCTTGGTTTGACTTAGGGTAAGAATATGCTAAGAAAAATAAAGCAAGATAATATTTGAATGTGTTTTCTTGACGAATTTTCTGGTTGCTTCTACTTAAGAGCAGTCTTGCATTTAGGTACCCTTCCCATTGCAACGACTACTTTCTTGCCGTAGTTTTAGAATTTTTTCGGAAACAAAACCGTTACTCACGATGCGGCTCTGTGGCACACCACCTCAAAACGTTCCATCCAACCGACTGTAGTGACTCAGTGGTAGAGACATAGATTTATTCGCTTTGAGCTAATGCTCGGTGGCAAACATGGCAGCAATTGGAATTAGAATAGCGCCTGTCTTACCCTGGTACTTACCATTGCCTCTGGAGCGTCTCTGATCTGTACGTCCTAGGTTTCAAAGGTGGGTTTTCGGGACGAATTAGAGGAGCGTGTTAATTTTCTGGCTGAGACGGGGGAGATACCTGGAAAGAGAATCCAGCAAGCTGCCGTGTAGGTTGTCGCGGAATCTCACGTTCCAGTTGCAGAGGGTCAGCGCCAACTTCCGGGATATAACATGCACTCCGGTACGGTATTAATGACCGTAGTGGATGACGCGTCCGAGCACCCTAAATAATCGCAGTTAATCATCCACGGTCTCCCGCCTAGTCTTGTCCCACCCCGCCCTCGTCGCACCATGCCCTGCCTCCCCTCGCCTTAATCCCCTCCCGTCCTCCGACCTTCGTGGCTGCTTCCCCTTTCCGGCCGCGCCCTGCGCAGGAAATGAGTAATGACCCCCTATCGTGCGTGTACCGCCCACTCGGCCACCCACCCACCTCCGCCCGCCCCGCGCCCGTCTTACCCGAGCAGCGGCGGCAGCGGCAGCAAGCGCTGCGCGAGGCGCGGGCCGCAATGTAAATTTACTCTTTCGTTATCTCCGGAATAAAAGAATAACACGGGAGCGCTTCGCACCTCAGGCGCGAGCCGCGGCTGTTAAGGGGCCCGTGATTCATGTCCGATGGGGCGATGTGTACATAAAAAAAGGCGGGCTCCGCGAGGGTGCAAGCGGCACGGCGGGGCGCGTAGATTGGGGTGGCCCGTTGCGGGGGAGGAACTGAATGCACACGAAGGTGAGGCGCCGCCACGCAGCTTCCATTCAGGGCCTTGATTTGAGGACGCGAATGCTGCCGGGCTTTCATTTGCATCGCGCTGGAAGTCGAATGCCTGAGAATAAATATGAAAGAATTTTTTTAACTTCATTAAATGATAGCGTATTTAATTTCACCACATCAAAGGAAACTGGATTTTAGGGGTGGAAAATAGGAGACAGCCTAATTCAACACATTCTGATGAATACGTTTGGTTTTTATAATAGTTGTAAATGTAAAGTTGATTCGAGTACAATTGCTGAAAAAAAGCAAGTTTCTAGAAAGTGATTTCTTTACCATATGGATCGAAGAGAGAACGAATTTTGTTGCTGACTGGCACTCAAGAACAAATTCTTATGCAATGATTTTTAAGATTGTGATCTCTGAGATAGCGAGATGAATAACTTGAGCCGAACACTGTACTAATTAAGAAAGGGAATAAATAATACTTTTGATCAGCTTTGCTATGAATACCCCACCTTTCAATAAATATACCGCAATAAACTTTCAAAGATAATTTTATGTTTTTTTGTGTCAAACTGATTGATCAATACAGCACATAAACTGGTCAGGTACTTTTTTTCTTTCGAGAACGCTTTAGAACGATGGTCGGAAGCAGAGAAACACTATATACACAGAACCCAATATTGTTTTCCCTCTCATTTTGCAAAATTGTTTCACCCTTATATTGCTATTTCATATCCAAAATGGTTTATATTCATTTCATAAGCAATTGTTTGTAGAAAGGTTTCAAAAATCTGTAATAAGCTGAATACATTCAGCTCTCCTTTTATAAATGTCTATTTTTCCAAGTATTACCAATGTGAATTGGATTCCAGGTCCTTTGAACTGTCACTCTGTTTGCGAATTGTCCTTTGGTTTTTTTCAGTGCGTTGTGTTGTCTTTATGTCTCGCTTTTGTGCTATCTAGTTTGGTCCAGACAATGTACTTTCTGAAAACGATACTATTCATAATAAACTTTAATGTAGTATATATTAATCTTATTACTTGAGTATATTAATTCCATAAAATTGTAAAAATCATGACATATACCTTCCGCCGGTTATTTATTACAATATTAAATTTGATTGCATTCTATTATATTCTTGTTTATATATTCATTCACATTCTTTGAATAAAAAGCGCTTGTTTGATGAATGTGTTTGCTTAAAATGACAAGCGATTTTAAATATTTTAATTTTTAAAAGTGTTTGCATGAACAAATTTGGACTAAAACCAACAATTCATTAATTTACACTTCCAACCTTTCACTTCTTTCGAATTTTTAAATTAAAGTGCGTTATAATATATTTGTAATTGCACCCGGTTACACCAAATATGTTTTGCTGCAATTTTTGTAAAGCGTCTGATTTAATATCAAAGAACATAGTGAAAAAATGTTCAGGAGCAGCTTGTTCTGCACTGGTCAGAAAAAGAGTAGACATAGTACACATGAATCCAAATATTACCTGTAAAATGTGATGAATGTACTTAAAAAATAACGTTTTCTAATAAATTGAATTGTTCACGACGTAATGAAACAATAACAAAAAATAAATGTACTTTGTTTAACTAAGAGTTGTTGAAAGTTTAAAGGTAAATCTAGTGTATTTTTGGTGAAATAGGATGAATACCGTTTTTTTATTGCAGTGTGTAAGAATTATTGATGAATATAACTGCTTGTAATGTTGTATTATATCTTTCAACATGACAAGAACAAACGTACGAGTAGGTGCTCCTTCTTGATTAACATTGTATGTTTATCTCTTAGTTACATCTGTGGCTTCTATGGTACAGAATGTTTTAATAGCAACACTTAGAATAGTTATATCTATTCAAGTTCCATGCACTTACACATGTTTTTCCCAGCAGCCAGGATCAGACTTTGTTTAGTACATTTATCATATTTAAAGGTATGTTTGATTTTGCATCTCTGTAGAAAATTTTCAATTATAAATAAAATACCTTCTTGATGCCTCACGTTTCCAGAGAAGTGCTGTTTGTATTTAGACAGGGGACATATGGGAGTACTGATCGTTACCAGAAAAGACAGTTCGTCAGTTCATTCATCCAATTACTCTTTTGCATGTCCGGGACAGGTTTCTGATTCCCGAGATTACGAATACTAAATAAAGCACTACAACGTAGAGCGCAATAATTCTTTCTTTTTGGCTTGCGTCGAAGAATGATATCCGTATCATCAAAGGAATTTTCCTATATAAGGAATAAAATGTGTTTAATAATATATTACAGTTACAAAGATATATTTCAAATTAAACAGTGGTTGTAAAAAATATAATGTCTGTAAAACAGAAATATAAAAAATAAAGTAAATGGATAATAGTTTCGAGGAGGAAGTGAAAAAAAATTCACTTGCCTTCTAATATGTCGGTCGGTGTTGTAGAACATACTTTAATACAAATTTACATTGCATTATATTTAACGTAGCTTTCGATAAAGTTTACTTCTGTGCGGATTTTCGTTGTAACAGCAGTGTTTCCTCTTTGCAGAATTGAATAATTTAATAATTAAATTAATTTTGAAAAATATATAGTTATATGTAGTCACATAAAACGACAAATATTTCTTATTAACATTTCAGCTTCCTTTAAAGCCAAATGCTAGCAGCTTTTCAAATGTAAAAAACAATAGTAATGGAATTAAAACATTAAACAACTTGCTTATAAAACTCATTCTTTATTACAATTTCAAACAGTATACCTTATGGATACATAACTAATCAAAGTAATTTGAGTATAAATGTATACTTTCTGACATGTGATTTTGAATTTAACCGACTGTAATTCCTTCTCTAGGAGGAGAATCGTGTTCCTTTTCTACTCCTAATAAAGAGAAAAGGCGTGGAATCTGCTCTCGACAGTTTGCCGCACTGTGATTTAATACACCAAATCAAGAATTCGTTATTTTTACAGGAAACGACGCGAACGATAGTAAGGACAGTAATTGTGCTACTACTTATGATAGTGAGAAAACGGGTGTCAGTGACACTGGAAAACATATGGATGATGAGGACAGAGCCAGGCCATCCCGTGAATATTTTCTCCATTACCGAGCGAAAACACTACCGCAAATTGATTTCCAAGGCCGTTCGCTAGCATGTTCAGCACAGTAGACTAATGTTTTTGGTACGTGCAGACGAGCCAGGCGCGAGCGTGCGCCCCCTCCTGGCTCCCTCCCCACCACTTTTAGCTTCCCCCTCTACTCGGAAATCCCTAGCGGCCACCCTAGAAAAATTTAGATTTACCGTCGACTAGAGGGGTTTTCCTAAAGCAGGTATCTTCTGCCAGCGGGGCACTGGTATCTACTACCGCTGGTGGGAGATACCTGGTTAAGGTGGAATACGACGCATGAGAGTGAGAAAGAAACAGGTAATGGGCAAGTGGATGCAGAAGTGTGTGTTAAGGAATTGTAAACGTTTCGCTTCTTTACGTTTTATTATGTATGTAATAATCGCGATCGTGAATATTTCCAATACAATTCATCGTGTCTCTGCTTTTCACTTACAGAACGTCGCTGTCCGTTTACTTCACTCTTGAAATAATGTCAAATAAAAAACTTAAAATCCTAACAAAATGAAAAATATTATTCTTCCGTTCTGGATAGCTAATCAATCAGCAAACTGTTACCTGCTCCTCTTTCGCGGATATTTTGTTCTGTATTCGTGAACCATCGATTAATTATATTTAATACCTTCCCCAAGGTTTCAACAATCTTCTAATCTCTTTAATACGCTACTAATAAGGTATTTAAACATCTAATTCACTTTAAATATCACAACTTAATTGTCATGCGTCCATTTCTTCCGAACTCTAGCCAAGTTCTCTTAAAAATCACTCGCCTCCATAGGAACCCACTACATACTTCAATTGTTCCATTTCTTACGAGTTGATACAAGTTCTATTTTCATTTCATGGCATGATGTGAAAAAACATAAATTGTATTAGTCCGGCTTCGTTAAATTTTCTTTTCAACAAAAAACATCGAAATGTAAAACAGCCCTAGTCTTTACTCCACTGTGAGTTCCTTTTATGCAACTTGTCATGTAAACTGGTTACGGAATAGTTGTTACGTGACGAGGGTATTGTGAATTACGCAAATGGTTCCTGGGGGGGCAGCAGCGCGTGCAGTTTATATGTTTATTATGTAACTTAATGTGTAAATGAACGAAAGTGTCGGCCTAGCCATATTAGGAAGACCAGGTACACGGGATCTAGCCCCTATGCCAGTCTGGTCTACCACTTAACATATTAGATTTTGAAAAACTGGTATAGTACAAAAACTCTTTATGCGAACAGAATACTTAGAAAGCCAATCATTGCTAATACTGAGATGTAT
The DNA here is from genome assembly GCA_031308135.1 of Acheta domesticus. Taxonomy (NCBI): domain Eukaryota; kingdom Metazoa; phylum Arthropoda; class Insecta; order Orthoptera; family Gryllidae; genus Acheta; species Acheta domesticus. Next base: position 50,639,878 of record JAHLJT010002406.1, read on the forward strand.
CCCTTCAGTAACAAACATAAAATGAAAATGTTATATGTAAGAACCTAACATAAGACAAAGTTACTATGTACAAGTAATTACAAGAAAATTTAGAAAATATAGTGATAATTGTTAGTATTTGAAGGTAGGTCTTGGGATACATAAACATACAGTAAAAACTTTACAATTAAGAACTTCACATAAGATTTGAAACCAGTATTTACAAGTATTTCCAAATGATAAATTGATTCTACATGTATGACTGTTTGCTGTGTGAAGGGCGTAGCCTTAAAAGCAAATCTTCATCCCCAACTCTGATGTTGTTGCACCCTGGGTGATCGTCTCTGGGCGACCGGTCAACAACTTGAATGGAATTGAACTGAATTGATGTCTTATTTTACGTGGCGAGACTGAAGCCGCGAGGCCTGCTCTTCCTTCTGACCACGCAAATTTTGCTCCATTCCTTTCACCAACTAGCAGAGAAAGAAGTTATTACTTGGTTAATGAAACATGCAATTTGAATTTAGCTCAGAGGCTTCATTTAGACTTGATCTTTAACATGCAGTAAATCTATTAACACACGACAGCCGACTTTACTTCCTGTCCGAAGGAAGGCGTACGAAGGATTTTTTCGTCCTTAAAAATCCACTGCTTCGATCGGGTTTGAACCCGCGAACTTGGATATTACCGTCCGATCCGGTAACCTTTGCACCATCGACTCCGCAACTCGCCGATATTTTTCCTGCTGGGCGGTGCTGCCTGCAAGTTGCTCTCGTGCGAGCAGCGCGTGCGGCGGGTGGGCCGTGTGGAAAGGTGACACGTGGTCGCCACGCGCGGATACCGGCGCCTCCACGCCTCATCACCAGCCTCGTCATCCCTGGCACACGCAACCTCCCTCCCCGCTTCCTCCCCTCACCCCCACCCTCCTCACCCCCTCGAGCCCACGTGCACTGCACCTGCAACCGATCTCTCCATAGACACGAACACTCTTCGGTGAAGTTTCGACGACGGCACAGTGTATCACAAAACCAGCTAAATGTTGTGGTAATTTCAATGGTACAAGATAATGTTGTTACTCGTAACTAGCATTGGGAGATAGATGGCGAATTTTAATTTCAGTGTCAATTCCTCTTGACCAAGAAGTCAAGGTCTAGGAGCTTATGGGAAGTACACATACTAGGATGGAAAAAATTATGGTCCAGTTATATACTACAGCTGCAACTGATCGCCCTATAGACATGAACACATCACGACGAAGTTTTGCCGTTGGAGGATTTTATCACAAAACCAGCTAAATATTGTGATAATTTCAATGGCACAAGATAATGTCACTCGTAATTGTCATCGGGAGATACACAACGAATTTTAATTTCAATGTCAATTCCTCTTGGTCTGCGCAAGAAGCTGACTGGGACTACTAGTATGTAGTGGTGGTCCTACATACTAGTCGGAACATAATTTTAGAATAATGCTTCTGTTATGTTTTTTTTGACTTTTCGTGAGAAATGGTATGCATATCTTGAGTGGCATGTGTATTGTGACGCACGACTGAATAGGGTAGCGGAAAAACGGAGCTATTCGTAGAAACATTCATTGATCATTTCTTCTTGACAACCCTTTCCTATCTACCTCGTAACGTGTTACTCGTGCCCACAATACGCTATCTTCGCTCTCAAATACATTAAAAAATCATTTGTTTTTTTTGATGAGTGTACTATAGATTAAGCAACGGACCGCCGACAGTATATGGAGATAATGGAAATGAGGACAGCCAATCTCATCATAGTACTGTTTCCGCCAGTTTTGTCCTGCTTATATTTTTGGCAACAATTTAAAATAGATGGAGTTTATTTGTTTCACTTTCACAGCATATTTCTCTATATTGTGCCGACACATATTAGTTTTACACCACCTATATTACTCACACTAATGATACATTGTGAACAGATCTCTAAAAATTCATGTCACAAACTTCAAGCATATAGAGGGGTTGAAGTCGAGTCATTGTTTGCCAATCGATATAAGGTGAGGAAATTAATACAACATAGTTACATGTGACATTTCCCCCTAAGTGGTAGGCAACTTGGCGCGCACGAGTGTTGTGCGGGTCACATTCTGAGCTGAAGTGAGTTTTCGTTTACCCACTGAACACCAGTTCATACTAATTTCTTTACTAATAGGGGGTAAAAGTCACATGGTGCAATTTCGTTTTATGAACTCTCAAACCACACATTAATTGGCATCTTTATCTCCTCTATGAGCTTTTTAAGTTGGTAACATTTATGAACATTGCTGATCATTATTTTGTCAAATTTTCGGCCTAATCCCACTATCCGCACTAAACACAGACGCGATCTTTTCCTAGACATCCCCGCAGCGCCTCTGTCACTTTCACCCAATCCTCCAAATTACGCCAATTTCACCTCCTCTACCTCTGTTGCCGTCTGGCGCCACCACTCCCATCGCCACTTCCATCTCGTTCACAGATATTTCCAGCTTGTGCAACACCACCTACTTCAACCATTATCACTGCACACCACCACCACTACCACCCTCACCACCACTACCACCCTCACCACCACTACCACCATCACCATCACCATCACCACCGCCACCATCACCATCACCACCATCACCACCACCACCACTACCACCCTCACCACCACTACCACCACCACCACCACCACCAGCACTAACACCACCATCAACAGCACTAGAACCACCACCACCACAAACACCACCACTAGCACTAACACCACCACCACCACTACTAACACCACCACCACCACTACTAACACCACCACCACCACCACCACCACCATCACCACCACTAAAACTACTAACACCACCACCATCACCACCATCACCATCATCACCACCACCGCCGCATTTCCATTCGCTTTTGCTACCGCGTTTACACCTATCACCTCCACCAACTTCATTTTTCCTTCCTCGCTTTCACCTTCATCGAATCTCTACCGCTGCCTCGACCACCCTTACCGCCTTTTCCTCCACTTTACCCCGTTCCCTCCAACACCGACACCATCGGTCCCACCATTGCCTGCATCATCACCACCACCACGACCACGCCTTTCGCCTTCGCCACCACCTTACCCTTTTCCCTCCACATCCGCCGCCGCCACCACCACCACCACCATCACCACCACCACCACTACCACCACCACCACTATCACCACCACCACCACCACTACCACCACCACCACTACCACCACCACCACTACCACCACCACCACTACCACCACCACCACTACCACCACCACCACCACCACTATCACCATCACCACCACCACCACCATCACTCCATCTGCTTTCTCCGACACCTTACCCCTTCCCCACCACCGACACCGCCGCTGCCGCAACGCCTTCACAACCACCCCTTCCGCCTTCTCCGACACCTTACCCCCTGCCCTCCCCCTCCGCACCGTAACAGCAGCCTCAGGAGCAGTTCCCTTGCGCAGGCGGGCGCGTATGCGCCGCCGATCAATCAACTTGAAGAACCAATTAAAGGAACGTTCCCCCAGAGACAGCTCAATTCGAGCGCCTTCCCTGCGCCGCCGCCCCCGCCGCCGCCCGCGCCTTGTCTTCAAGTGGATACGCTCGCCTCGTGGCAGGCTATCAGTCTAGCGCCCACCGACGCTGCCGCCGCCGCCGCCGCCGCCGCCGGTGCGGCCCGCTCCCAGGCGCCCCAGCCCCGCCCCCACCCTCGCTCTCAGCCCGGTTGTCATCGCCACCCCCCCCCGAGATGCCGGCAGCGTCACACCGCGCGCCAGCCGTCGTTCAGTTGTCGCCCTGGATACATTTCGTTCTCGCCTTGCCTGCGGTTCCTCTTCCAATCACCCTTCCCTTGCTTGTCGTGAAGAGAAAATAGCGCCGCCTTCGACGACAAAAGTAATGTTCCTTGGTAAATTTCTATTTAATTTAACTATTGCCTTGGAATAGCTGCCCCAAACGACAACCCAGACTGTGTAATTCGAATTGTGAAGACAGGTTCTTCTTCGCAAATAGTTTAGAAATTACAGGCAATATATAGAATTTAAATTTGTAAAGAATGCCAGATAGCACTAATTTGTATTGGGAAAAAGGTGCCTGAAAGAACTGAAAGTTCTTCAGAACTCTTATAATAATTATTTATGATAAGAGTGGTAAAAGTGGCATTTTAATTTGCGAGTAGAAAATGTTGCGACACGACGCCGAGTGTCGTAAACTTACATGTGCAAAATAAAATCACTTTTAATATGTGTGTACATTTCACTATTTTTAGACAGATTTACTGGCTTTTATTTTAATTCAAGTATTCAAATCACTTACTTATGAGCTAAGTTGTATAAAGATCACAAAAAGTTGAAACGATCAGTCAAAAATATTTTTTTTGTATTCCCTGTTTTATCGCAACATTTGAGCATCCTTTCACTTCTAGAACTAGCGCTAAAACTTGAAATTTCAGTGCGATATGCATGCCCTGAAAGTGAACTCTTTTACTAGTGTCTGTCTAAAAATGCATTATTTATTCCAAGTGTCACAAAGTAATATTAACGGTAACAACAGAAATAATAGAGTTAAATTCAGTATCAGTAAGATAATAAGACTGCTCACCACATCAAGTAGATTCTAAAAAGTCGAAGATTGTAACGATGTAAATGTAAAATATTCAGATGAGCAAACAAATACAAACGGGGAGTGATTTCAGGCAATGAAGCGCTCCAAGTAGTAACGTGCGGCGCCTACGTAGACTTTTCACACTCATCGTTCGCGTACCTGCAGGTCTCGTCGAATATTTCATTGTAGTATTATTTTTTTACTTTGTTCGCAGTTTTCACGTACATCTCATGCGAGGAATGAAAACGTTTTGGACTTCTGTAAACTCATTATAATTCTCTTCAATTATTAATTATTCTGTTTTTGTAGAAGTAGTGTAATGAATTTTCTATTCTCGTAGCTTGGTATCGTGCAAGCTAATTATAACCATCTACATCTGTAGAAACATTTTCTAGCTCTGTCATAAATCTTGATTTCCGCCGGTCGTTTTATGCCCATGTTTCAGAATAAAAGAGTATGTTTCGATGTCACAGAATACAACTCTTGCCCTCCACGATGACAATTCCTCTGGCGCTTGCCTTACGTCATTTCCTCCTTTTTTATGCGTACCTCGTGCCACTTCACGACTGAGTATTTTACCCTTGGCTACTGGGAAAGTTTATAACTTTATAAACCTGTCGCATAAACTCTACTCGAAACTGCTTCATAAAGCCGTTTAGTGAGTAGTCAAATACCGGGACGCGACATGGGGAACGGCAAACACGAATTTCGCTCCTCACATTCGACACGTGTACAGGAAAGAGCTGGAAGGTCATACTGGAATGTGAAATGGTTGCAACCGGAATGCTAGAGCTAGGATTCGAATAATGTTCCATGATTATCGCAAACAATTTGTCTTTGAATGATAAAAATGCGCCAGAAAATAGGAGTGAAAGTGAGTTTCCGAAAATAAAAAGGCCTGACATCTTTTATTTACTATGATTTCTGCTTTGAAACCATTGGTCACAATAACACATGGAATCATACATAAAATTTGTACTACGTTATGTACTAAGATGTGAACCTTGGTTTGATACTTTTTAAGGTTTTTGTAAAAATTCTTTGAAATCCAATAATAACATACAGAAGAAGATACACAATTTTAGAAAAGAAGACTTTGTCGATGATAAAAGTATTTTATGTGTTGTTCTTGACAAGTGTGCGTGTTACTTTTTGAAAAAATCTTCGGGTGTTTTTTTAAAAGCATTGTTGCTTCTGAAGGCCGCTAGACCATTTTATTTGTAAAAAAGTTTTAAAAAAAAGTTATATTAAATATACTCTTTAGAAATCAAATTAATCATTGAACACAGTTTTCATTTCTTTCACACACGTCGACTTACACACGATAAAAACTATATTTATGTTTCGTAAAAATGTGTTTCCGCTCGTGACTGCGGTAGCTTGTAGCAGTTTCTTGTGTGACAAAATACCATTAGATTTAAATAGCTTATAATATTATCATAATGTGAGAGCATTAATTGAGTCTTCAACAGTTAGACTATGTCTGACGTGTGTGTAATACATGAAGTGGTTTGCCAGAGACATAAGCGCGCACGTGTACTCATCTGCGTGATAGTCACAAACTACCTTGCTCCGCAAATTTTTGTCAATTGGTAGAGTTATGGTTGGGATGGAGTGCGCGTCACCTCATTATTCCCATAAATGTAGTGAATGTGTTGTCGTCGGGAGATGGCGAAGATCCTCGAATGGCTGGACTCGGCGCAGGACTTCCCGTCATCGGGGGGCGGTGTTTTCCAACCAGGTATCTCCCACCATCGGGGCACCGCCCCAGATGGAATACGCTTTAAGTCCTCAATTGGGCTCCCAACCTCTAGTACAGTGTACATAAGTGTAAGTTAGTGTAAGTAAGGTGTGATGATAGGACAAGGAAGGAAAGATCGCGAGTGGTTCGTAGACCGTTTGCTAGAGTATTGCTCCGGCATTCGCTTGATTTTGTTCGGAGAAACCACGGAAAACTCCCGATCAGGACAACCGACGGCTGTAATTCTCCTTCAGGTAGCGGCTAGACTCAACCCAACTGAAAGCTAATGTTGAAAATCCTGTGACCGCTGGAACTCGAACCCCAGACGTTCCCCGATCAGAAGAACTGCAGTAACATCAATTGATGCCCTGAGCCACCTAAACAGGAGCTAAACAGGAAGTGTCCGTGATATGAATTCGTGCGATGTCGGGGCCGCATCGCCAGACGAGTGTGCATCGCGACCTCGGTGTTGGCGCCAACATAAGAGAAGAGCGCCGGTCATTGACGGAGAAGTTGCGGTAGACCGCGCACCTGAGGCAGACGTTGTGCAGCCCTCGAAGAGAGTTGTAAGAGATCGCCGCGTACCTGCTGAGCCAATGTCTTCAATTCCAACTGATACGGTTATGCTTACAGTAAGCTTATGGTGCCTGTTGCAGTAGATAGAGTTAGTATCTTGTATATAGCGTGTAACTATTATAAGCATCCTTCTCATGTATAAAATCATTGTTTTATAGAGAATGAAAATTAATACAAAATATTGGTTATGATTTCATCAAAGACGTTTTCATGAATACTCTGCGCCGTGGACACGAACTTGGAAAATTACATTTACAACACATTAGTCGTATGCAACTCAATGTTTATATTGTTTTTGAAAACGTTTTTTTCGCTCAGTACCTTCTTAAAAGAAAATGTAGTTTGTGGTGTGCTCACTCAGACGCTGATTCTTTTCGCTGAATTTCTTTTTTCCGACAGATGATTATTTGAAAGCGTGCTAAATTTATAGGATACTCGAAAGAATAATTTTAAACTAATAATACTTATTTTCAGTTTATTATTTTCAATGACATTTTTGCAACAGACTTGAGTACTGTTGAATAAGTGTTGTGTCAGTAATTAAGAAAATGAAGTTAATTTAATATTTTCAACACTAACATGGACTCGTTCATATCACAAAATCACACCGTACTTTCTGGTAATGCATTATAATCGAGTACATTCCAATATTTTTATACCGACTGCATTTACCTACTCTACTAAATGGAACAAACAGGAACAGAAATTCGCTCCCAAACGTGCTTGGAGCTATATAAAAGTAAGTGTTCTATCGTGCTTTGCACAAGCTAACACTATTGTTTTATTCCGGTATGCCACGTTACGCTGTGGACGCAGGCTTGCAACGCATATAAAAAACCTGCATTGAATGGGGCTTTCCCTGTGTTTCGACCCGCATTGTCGAGTTGTTTATTTCAGAATCCCGGCACAAACTACTGACTGGCCACGTCACCGAGCGCCGGGGGAGCTCTCTAATTTGATTATGTTTATAAAAATCGCCTACAGAAAACGAGAACGTGTGCCGCGTTTCGGATTCCTCGCGGAATAAGTAACGAAACTCGAATTCTTTGCAGTCGCGTTTCCAACGAAGCCGGGAATAAAACGTTATTGTCAATTGTGCAGTTCCGTTGATAATGGCAAAGGCAATGTATTATGCACAATGACAGGTTCGTAGAAATTAGCCTACGACGGAAGTGTTTCCAGTACTAGTTGTCGAAAATTGGAATTCAATTGTGCGGGGAACAATGCGCGAAGGCCGTCGTTTCTATACGCCGACGGGTCATAATTTTTCAATTATTCTGGCCATAATATTTCATCCAAATATCGTCAGAGCTTTCGCTCGGACACATTGGCAAAAAGCATGCAGTTAACGACCTAGAGAAGCATCCAGTTAATGGGTCATTAAGCCCAGTCAGCTGGACAAACGGTTAATCAATCTAGCTATCATTAAATCATTTGCTGACTGAATTATACGGCTGGCTAAACATTAACTTGGTGAACGCCAGAAGGCCATCAAGGGCGAGCTGCTAATGTATGTGCGCGTATGTCGCATCGTAGATGTGGAGGCGAAGGTTTCGGAGGGGTTTGTGGACACGGTGGCTTAAGAAACTGATGGCGCACTAGTGTTCACACAGAATATGTGCAGGGGATAAGTGATTCTAACGATTGCAGCAGCAAAGGTAATACCAGAGGTCGAGTCGTTCTTCACATCTAATTGCAGTAAGGTAAACTGTATGTCTAGTGCACTTAACAACTAGGTAGTGTTAGTTAATAGGCCGATAATCCATATGAATAATAACATGAATGTAAAACGAATATTATGAAAACATAATATCATCATATTGCCTCTTGCGTTAGCTCAGTAGTGGGGTAACGTCATCAGGACTGTTTGTTCTGCGATTAAATATCAATTAGATAATTTCATTCACTTTTTCTCTTTTTGTTATTTTAAGGAGACAACCGTACACAATTGTGAAAATTTAGGTTAGTTGCAACACAATGGAGATCATAACACTACTGTTTTTCAGGAGTAAAAGTCTACTTTGTCGTGTTTGAATATTTACACGCAATGAATTTGAGGGAAATAAAATATAAAATGATTTTTAAACACAGGAATTTAATAATTTTTTATACCAAATGACCATTGCGTTTAAATACGTTCCTGTCACATCAGTTGAACATGTCAAAACAAATCAGCAGTTTAGATCCCTGAAATAACGGTGGTGTGGAGTATTTGTACTGCTGGTTTCGACCGTCGTTCACGACACAGTTGTCTCACTGGAAAAGGAGGCTTTAGTAACAACATCCTCTCGAATATTTTTAATGAACCACTTGTGCTTCTCTTGTTTTCTTTATTATCAGTTTTAAAATCTATTTCATTTGTACTATTTTTCCAAACAACATTTTAAAATTTGAATATTATGTTTACCTGCACCTGACCGGCTTTGATTAGTGGTTATCATACCGAGTTACTAAAACCAAAGCTCTCGGCTTCAAACTATGTCAAAGTCAGGGGAATTTAAGGTGCCAAAAATCGACAGCATGCATACGGATGTAATTGGCCGATCCTGGCAAAATTAAATCCTCAAACAATTGAGCACCAATCAGAGTTTAGATTTGAATTAATTGATAAGATATTGTATTTTGGCCTGCGCTTTCTGGTATTCATATCAAACGTGAAAATTGGCGCACTAGCGCCCCTAGGGTAAGCAATGACAAACTACCCTCGGTATACTTGACCAGGTCCAGTTTCACAAGAAGGCATTAGGAGCTTCAGGATCTCCTAAGTGCTCCTCCTTAGTGCGTATTAAAATATAATACTACTAATAAGTATCCTAAATTACTGCGTTTTTAATTGAAGGATAAAAATCGGCAAACGGGCAAAAATCCGCAGATTACTAATCAGTGTATGCCACTAAAAGAAGATCTGCACCTGCTATAAATGCGTACACGAAAACGTAATTAAGCCATTTGAGAGTGAGACGCGTCAATTACTTTCTCAATAAATTATCCCCGCACATGGCACCAACCAAGGACCTCCCCCCTCCCACGCGTCAGGTAATTTCCGAATCGCGTCTCAGGCGCCGCGTTCGTCACCTCTTAACTCGCACATCGATCTCCTTGGAGCGCCGAAAGGATTTTATGTGGCTCGTTTCCGAAAACAGGACCAGAACTATCGCCATGCGGGCACGGCCGGGAGCCGCCGGGGAAAATCAATAGCACCTAATCAATTTGTCGAATGTAGGTCACTGTACGCCGCCGCCGACGACGATAAGGCGCGCGCGTTCGCCACCGGCGCGCATCGAATGTTTTTGATGTCCCTAAAGAGGACGTCGTTCCCGACCACTCGTAAAACACCGACGCGAGGGGCGCAACGCGCTGGATTTGCCGCTGCCGTCGCCTCGGCTTCCAGCAGCCCTGCCCAAGGCTCCAAGAAAGGGTGCAGCCGACGAATTTCGGGAGGGTCATGCTTCCCCATCGTAGATTGTTGTTAAATAATAAAATATTTGTTGTCATTATTATCTGTATATATAAAATGGATGTTTGGTATGAATATGATAATGGATATGAGGTAATATGGAGGCAATAATGGATATATTGGTAATGGAGATGAGGTAAACTCCGACACCTTACGACCTGTCTCCATCAAAGTTGGAAATTCTAGGCTTTTTTTCGCCCAGAAGGTTTATGTGTGGTTAAATCTATTGTAACTCCACTACATGGCGCTGTAGAACAAAACTAAATATTCCACGTCAAATGCAACCAGCAACACTCGGCAGCATTTTGAATCTATATCGTTAAATAACTCCTGAACGAAGCGTTTTAGGGCATTACAAATTAAACTTTTGAAGCCAAAGGCCTCAAAATTTTTTATCACATCGTATTCTACAGGATGAGACCTTCATGAACATTCTATTACTTTTTTGCTGGTCCGGCGCTTCCCGATTTTACCTCACCTGCTCATAGACGTGCATAATCTGCTACTAAATGTGAATGAGAGGGACAGAGAGAGCTAGAGACAGTCAGACTGAGACAGGGACAGAGAGAGTGGGAGAAGAAGCGAGGACAAGGAGAAGAAGAGACAAAGGGAGATGGAAGGGGAAAGAGGGAGATGAAGGGTAGAACAACGTCTGCCGGTTTTTCCTAGTATTGTATATCATTTATATACTTTGACACTATAAAATATTATTGTTTAAATGATTACATATCGAACATAAATATATAAAACAATTTTGCCAAATAAAAGAAGGAAAAGAAAACTAGGCTTTTTGGGGGAGGCCATGCGCCCCCCCTGGATCCGCCAGTACCCTGTTTGCCTTATACTATTGACTATCCATCGCGTTATTGATTGATTGGTTAGTGTTTCTGGGGGAGTCAACTGGTACGGTCATAAGCCTCATAAGTGTAGTGCATGTTATAATCGCGGGAGGTGGCGATGATCTTTCCCCGCTGACTGGCCGTCGGCTTCCGGGGTTTTCCCCAATCAGGCATCCCCTACCGGAGGGGCACCGCTCCAGCCTGGACAAACTCTAATCTCCCGACATGTCTTGTAGTGTAGTTCGTTTGCATGTGAAAGTAAGGGAAGAGGATAGGACAAAGGAAATAGAGGGAAAGAACGTGTGCGGTCCGTGGCGTGTTTTTAATATACTGTTCTGGAATTCTCCTGATGTTAATCGTAGAAACTACGGAAAAATACCGATCACAGCAGCCTGCCAATAGCAGCCTGCCCTCCTCCTCCAGACAGCGGCTGAACTCGACCTAGTTCCGAAGGTAGCATCAAAAATCTTTCCATAATCCAGACTCGAACCGTAGGACCTCCTGGTAAAAAGGCTCTGCAGTGACATCAGTTAATGCCGTCAGCCATTTTAACTGGTCCTAACCATCGCAATTCCCCAGTAGCCGCTGCTACTCGTGTTCTGCTCCCTGTGTCACCCTCGCTATCTCATGCATTCCAGCCGCGTCCGCCGCACTGACCGGTCCCCCACCCCCACCCCACCCCACCACGTTCCTCCCCCACCCCTCTGTTGCGTACCTCGCCGCCCGAGCAGCAGCCGACACCGCTTCTGCCGGCCCCTCGCTCCAGACACCCTGGTCCCCGGCGCTGCCCCCAGGCATCTCTTTCTATCCCCTCAGGCTATTTTCACTGCTCTCTGTCTGTCTAATCATCTTCGATGCCTCAACTGTCATTATCACATCTCCATATTCCATATCTCCTCCTCACCCGCAGATTAATTGAAAGTATTGAGACAAGACAGTGCTAGCCCATATTTATAGAATGTTTCGTCAGCCAAAATGAAATAAAAAGTTTTTTATAAATCCAGCACGTCTCAGTTTACACATAATGGTTTAAAATAAATGTTACTAAATTATAGACTACGTACAGGACCTAAATTTTTTACATTTGTTAATGAACATGTGGGAAAGGAATATACACTTCATAAGGAATATACACTTGACCCACTTTTGACATAGCGTTCCTGGTATGCAAAATTGGTAGGTAACTCGTTTTACGCTGGTTCTTGGCGGGTTCAAGAACTCTGCCAGTGAAGAGGTCGTTCCCTGAGTGGTCACGGTGTACCTGCCAAACACAAGTGCAAAATGAACAAAACAGGAAAGATGTATCATATTCCTATATATTTCTCACCTAAAACAGCATAAAATGGCTTAATATTTCGCAAAAACGTTTTGCCATAAAATTTGGCTAAATGTAAGTCTTCTAATTCCCCAACGTTCTCCAAAAATATCTCACATATATTCTGGACACCTGTATACAGTATACAATTCTTGCTGCTTTCTATACACATGGAACGTGTCCTATGATTTGCACAGTTTGGATCCTAATATTTATTTTTTGATAAATTCTATAATGCTTATCGTGGCTAAGATAAATGCAGGTTAGCTTGTCCCGATCTCGAATTCTTACGTGATCCAATGCATCCGCACCTCATTCTTTTCTCACAGTTTCTGCCTGTTGCCTGTGCCTTATGTTCCTGTTCTTACCATTTCCCTTGTTACTTTTTCTCACTGGTATCATTGAGTCCCAATCTATAGATCTTTCCGATCCCTGCGCTACCTGTTTCTTTGATTGCATTTTCTGCCGTTGAACTCGCAATCATCGACCGTTACCTGCGATGGCAGTTGTAGTGGTACTCCGATATTACAATGCTGTTACCCAATTGCTCATTTCCTTGGTGAATCGTCTCTATATTTCTGTTATCATACGACGTTGTGCGGACATCGACCTGGTTATTTTTGATTCCGAGTATACATAAGGATAGAACAAAACCGATTTCCATTATTCTGACATTGACAGAAGGCACAACTACTACCCACGATGGCGCTAATTTTGTCGTTAAACATCTTATTGCAGGATTTGTTGCCTCGATCAACACAGCATTTCGTCACCACAACATTCACCTGAAAAGTGCTATCTTCACCGTGTACTTATGTCATACCTTCTCTCCTGACCCATCACACTTACCAAACAGCCCAACTCCTAGAAACAAACACTCGTATATCTGTCTTCTTCCTCGTGTATCTGTCGCCCTTCAATCACCGAACTAGCGCACACTCCGCCCTCATTCTCCCTCCTCCCACGTGGTCCAGCAGCGCGGGAGGGAAAGTCCGTCACCTCTATCACTCCTCACCCTCCCGCCCCGCCCCTTCCCGCTCCCCCCCGCCCCGCCACGCCCCGCCACGGCCAGTGGCTCACCAGCGACGGGGTTCGTTCGACTTATCTTCCGTGTAGTAATAGCTCTCTCGATGTATCGCCCCTCGGAGGGATTTTAAGGGCCATAAACCAGGCCGTATATGCGTATCTGCATGCGGCGTAAACTTTTCACGGGTGTCAGTGCGGGCTCAGTTTCACGCGGACAGTTCGCTTCCGCGGATCTCTCGCGCGCCGCACCCGCCCGCGAGTGCCCCGTCCATTGGTGCATTCAACTCGGCTCCCGATTGGACCGCTGTGACGGCCCGCTATCGCACTGCCTTTTGCGGAGTGCTTTCCGTGGAAGATTGAATGTATCCGTCCGATGCTTTCTCCAAGTTTTAGGCGGACAGTCTTAAAGGAATGGATGATTTCCGACCATTTTGCTCTTATCATTTTTATGTGTGCTCGTAAATTTTGGTGACGTGTTGGATAAAGCAAATATTTGTAAGAACGTGTGCGTCGCTGGGTCATTCGCTGCATGGCTTTTGATAACGTTGCTGCCTCAGCATTATCTCGCTCAGTGCGAAAGCACTATGTTAGGTTCAAACCATAAAGAAACTCGCAAACATTTCAATTTATGTTTATCTTGATAAATTTCCCTAATAGAAATATCTATAATTCTATGTCATTATAAAAGGCTTGAAGTTACGTCTTTCCAAAAATATTTATCGAAAACCGAACTAGTAATTCATCTTGAAATAAAACACGAGAGCTAAAAAAAATATCAAAACTCTAAAAGACAATGCATGTTTGGGAATTCAAACCCATGTGGAATGTGATTTCTAAGCCGTTCGTAAAATAGTATTCGAAACAATTGTATACAATGAACCACGATACATTATATTTTTAACGGGCTAACATCATTTTCTTTCAATTCACTAAAGGATCGAATTCTGATGATATAACATCTTTTCTTTGGTGCATTCTAGACGTAACTAACTAGTAAATGATTGTTTTTCATGACATGTAAGTGATAGAAATGTTTAGTTATTAGGTCATTATTTGTGATTTTTTGTTATTTTAGGTTTATTTTACCTTTGCGTCATTTTTGTCATTTTCACGACATCTTTCCCTTTACATGTATTTTATTACTAAATGTTTCATTAATTTACGCTAAAACCAAGTTTTTATTGTATCATTAGTTCACGACGAAATTCACTATTGCAGTAGACTTTGTTTTTCGAATTTTCAAAATTATACTGATCTTTGGTAACTTCCTCGATTTTTCAAACCTGACGCGACGATTGGGAGATAGAAGCTAAAGATTACATTTCCTCCTAAAATAAATACATTGCATTAAATGTAATTGTATATAAACAAGTTGTATTTAAAATTTTAAAATTCATTGAAAAAAACATTTTAATATAAATATTTCAGTGTTTTTTAAAAGAGTTAGGCCACTTGCCCCTTATTTTTAAGTAATTTCATAGGTATTTTTCAAAGAATTTTTAGGTCATTAGAATCCGAGCCCTGTTGATCACTACATCTTGTTTTCACAATATGTTAAATTAATTAAAATATTTTATGGATAAAAATGACGCGCATGGGGAAGCCTTCCTTATCATGGAGAACACCCTGCCTCCTGGCATTTGCTCGACATGCCAGGTGTCTCATCGCGCGTCTTCGCTAGTTTGACACTTGTAACTTACGCCGTGTTCTCCTTCTTGCAGGTAAGCACTCCTTCTGTCGCCACGCCACCGGCGCCGCAACACGCAAGCGGCACTCCGCCGGCGGCGGCGACGGCGGCGTCGCGACGACGAGGCGGCGGCGACGCCGGGCGTCTCTGCGGGCGTGAGTTCTGTGTGACGCGCCTTCACCGCCCCCGTCCCCGCCCGCGCCCGCAACCGCGCCTGCGCCTGCTCGTGCTTTGTGCCGCGACAGCCGGTAAAATTATACTCCTCGGCGGCGGCGGCGGCGTTTTGTGTAAAGTCTTTGTTTCT
This sequence comes from Acheta domesticus, assembly GCA_031308135.1. Taxonomy (NCBI): domain Eukaryota; kingdom Metazoa; phylum Arthropoda; class Insecta; order Orthoptera; family Gryllidae; genus Acheta; species Acheta domesticus. The sequence continues at coordinate 50,655,419 of JAHLJT010002406.1, forward strand.
CGCGCCGTGCCCACGCCCGCGCTCGCGCGCGTGTTTCTCCAAATGCAATGCCTAATTAACTCCCTTGTTCTCTCACGAAGCGGTACTAACGTGATATGGATCGACGAGCGTGGGCAAGCGAATGGGAACGAGGAGGAAAGGCTGCGAAGGAGGGAGGGAAGATGGGAAGATGAAAGCGCAATGCTCGAAAACGATCGGATCGGATGTTGGACGGCGGCGGGGGGGGCAGGGGAAGGAGGCCGGAAAGACGCCGTGTTCGCTGAGCTGAGGCGCTCCCGAGCGACCAAGTTGCGTCGTGTGCACGGAAGAATAGTCACAGGGGCTCGATGAGGTGAGTCGTGAGGGAGCAGTCTTAGAATAGCCCAGGTGTTGCTTGGGAATACTCTTCGCTCTGAGAGCAAGTAAGAAATTGTGTGGTGAAGAGTGAAGTACTCATTAAAGGGTGTTCGTACCTTTTATTATAAAGAATCGTGAAGTATTGGATAAGGGAGAATAAACTTGAGAGTGTCCAATACGCGTAGTATCGAGCATTGAAGAGAGAATTATTAATACGACAGTTATTTTAAAAAGTGCTAATATCAGGATATACACTTCCGTTCGAGTTGGAATGTATGATTCTATGTATGTATATTAATTTACACACATTTGCTCGTATACATTTTTTATGCGTTTTAAACAATTTTCTATAAAATGTTTCTGTATATTTACTAGACCTATTACTTTATTAGAATTTTAATCTCCTTACATCTAATAATTATTGTTCCTTAATATCCATATCATTGGCATTGCCAGTATGAAACGGTCCCATTAGTTCCGCCATGTAGGTCTAGCTACGAATTATCAAATTTTCACACGTTATGCAAGAGGCGAAGTAAGCAAATTACGCATAGCAACGTGCGCTATGAGCAAACCGATATCCATTAGTGTGATGAGGCTTCAATCTCCTCCGATATTTACTAGCTAGCAGCCAAGGCGACTTCACAAGAAAACGGCCAGTCCAGTGCTGAGACATATAGTCGTAATGATTTTCAAATCTACTATGTCCAAAATATTATTGCCTTGCATAGCTACTTTTATTGCCACCAACTGCCAATCAAACCCGATTCTTCTTTATTTCTGGTTTGCCTACCGTGATTAATCTCGTTTCATGAATAATCTGCACAATGAATTAAATGGTATTTCAGTATATGGATTTGTTTTTACAACAAACAGCGTGCATCCATGGCAGCTGACATATGTGCGCTCGCTCCTGTCTGTGTTTACATGCGGGTGGTTGGCGGTCACTCGCACGGGAGATCGGCATAGCAACGTTGTCGCCTCGGGCACAACTCTCTTCTAATATTGGCACGGCCTCTACTGACCACACCCTCCCGCTCTCGCCGCTCACGATTCCCTGCAGCCCTATCCTCCACCCCCACTCCATCCTCACCGCGCTTTCCGCCCCTACCATCTCATCCAACATCGCCGCCCTTTCTGCCCCCTCCAAAATCATCACCCTTCCCGCTCCTACAGCCCCCTCCAACAACACCACCCTTTCCACCTCCTCCAACATCATCGCCTCTACCTCCCAATTCAACATCACCACCCTTTCCGCCCCTACTACCCCTCCAACATCACCACCCTTTCAGCCCCCTCCACTCTCACCGCCCTTTCCGTCCTTACCGCCCCCTCCAACATCACCGCCCTTTCCGGCCCCACCACCCCCTCCAACATCACCACCCGTTCCGTCCCTACTACCCCCTCCAACATCACCGCCCTATCCGCTCTTACCACCCCCTCCGACATTCCCGACACCCACCCTTTCCATTGTCTATCCTTCGCTCCTCTTCTCTTCCGTCGTCCCGCCTGCTCCCGAACTCTACCGCCACCATCCGTAACACACTTTGCTTCCCGTCACCTCTCTTTCGCCCCCCTCCTCCTCAGTCGCCCCGAATAATCCTCAGCCCTGCCGCTCTCCTCCCAGACGTCCTCCGCTTTATGCCCCTCCACCTCCGACTCCCCGCCTTCCGTCCCGCGCTGCCGCTGCCATCACCTGCGTTCCCTCCCCCGCCCCCATTTCGGGTGCAGAAGGCACGTTCCCCACCCCTACCCCGCGGCTGCCCTGGTGCTGAAGGCCCGGCTCTGTAGGCCCAGCGCTCTGCAAGTGAAGGCCCCCGCGGCGGCGCAGCGAGCCCTGGCGGTAATACGTATTCGCAATCGCATGGGCCTCGTGCGCGTCAAAGGCCTTCTCTTTGGGAGGTAATACTAACTGCACAAAATCTAATCATTTAGCATTCCCGCAATTTCTTGTAGAATTATTTAGTATGTGGAAAATGTACTCGGGAAGAATTTTCGTTATCTTTACGTGAAGTTTCAGCAACTGTAGCAAGATGGGTTCGTTCTTACTGAAAAGTCCAATTTACAAACAAATATTCAAAATCTACCGGGTCGCTATGAAAACATTATTATTTAGTGCTTTTTGCACATCTGGCGTTACAAATGGGTATCGCTGCCGCCGCCGCCCCCGCCGCCCCCGCCGCCCCCGCCCACCCGTCGCTCCGCCACTCCGCCGGCGCCATCGCTGCAGCCCCTGTCGCCTCCGCCGCCTTCGCCACCTCCCAGCGCCGCAACCACAGAGCCGCGTGGAGCTGCGGCTCCCGTGCGCCGGGGCTGTTTGCACGCGACGCGCCGGCACAGGCCTTTCTTGTGATGTCCGCTAGCGCTTTGGCGGCGCGGGGCGGGAGGGCAGGTGGACGGGAAGTGTGCGGTGGAGCGAATAAACGTTGTGGGGGCAGATAACGCGCTGGAGGAACGAAAAGGGGAAACGAATGAACGGGCATGTAAACGAAAGGGCGAATTAATTAACTGGAAGATGAACGAGTGACAGCAGATACGAGCACATAGGAGGGTGGGTAGCAAACGAATTCACAACGTCTTAGAAGAAAAAAATTACAAACTTTTGGGCCATGGAGTATTGTCAGAGTTCATTACTTTTTGCAAAAAAAAGATGATAGAAATATCATACAATGAAATTACGCATATGACATTTATCGCTCACTGGACGACAACTCATCTTCTACTGGCGTTTTCTTTAAAAACCTCTGCCGTATTAGGTAGTTCAGGGCATCAATTGATGTGTTTATGCCACAATAGAACAAAGACATTTTACTTTGACATTTTACTTAGTCACATTTAAAACATCAATATTTAAAACATCGATGTTTTTTGTCGATGGTTTCATCAACATTCAAAACCTTTTGGTAATGTATCGATGTATCGAAGTATCGATGAATTTAACCGCTTATCGGCGATTTAGGATCAACAAAATCGAAATCGAAACGAGGACGGTGTACGATATTGCTTTGAATAGAGCTACGTCTGTCCAAAATGTTTCTAGCGTAACTTTAAAAATGAGGAAATGAATATTTTATGGAAGTGAGCAAAGTTAGTTGTAATAGATTCCATAAGTAGCTTAGAAACTATTTGAAAATAAGTATGTGCCAATTTGTCTAGCTTAGAATCCTAGCGTGGACGATTTATTACTTAAAGTAGTGTCATGAAACAATATTTTGTAAATCAGAGGGGGACAAATGCGGAAGAAAACGGGAAATAAGACGATAGTCACGAATCTGCCGTCGTTGCTCACTAGTCGTTGAGTACGTGTGACTGAATCCTCTTTCAAAAGACTGATCTACAAACATTTCAATTCTTTTTCGATACAATATTATTTCGGAATATTTATAAGCCTCTTCTAGATAGCATCGTGCAAGAAATAAAAGCAACAGCAACTAATCACGTCAAGGGGACATTTACCCATGGAAACAATATGGACGCGTTGAAAAAATCTAATAGCGTCACATTGATAATGTCTTCACCAAAAATGCTGAAGATCAACTTGGATATAATTTTCCAATACAGCAATTTTCCTCATTTTCCCGACTCATGGCTAATGTGTTTACCGAAAGAACGAATTTTTAAGTTTAAATGCATAAAATTTCTTTTGCCATTTCATGCCTTTCACCTCTGGTTATTGTTGTACATTGACAGAAAATACCCTCTAGAAACCTAACTAAACGAGTAGACGATTTTGGTGCAAATGGGAATTGCTTGTAAAGTTAAAAATTATCCACTTTCTCTGTATACTTCAAGTAAATAATTATTCGGCACGGGTCTACAGTCATTAACGATCGATTTAGTTCCTTCAATAATGATTTTCAACAAAATTTCTAAAGATATCTTTCAATCAAGCCGAGATATTTCTTTTTGCCCCTTCTCTCATTATTAAACGCTCTATTGCCGTTTTATTGATATCTCTGCTGGATCATCGGGGAAGGACTTCACATGAAAACACCTCCCTTCGGGAAGAGAGACAAGATCGCGTGGGTTGCGTGATCCGTTATTGACAAACAGCGCTGGAGAGTGAACTGTGGAAGCCACGCAAAACAGGAACCAGCAAGAGTCGATCCCCCTCAATTATACACAAAAAAAAGTTTCGTTTGGCACGTATTAAGTAAGCAATTGTCCATGCCAGGACTCGAAACAAGACAAAATGTCACACATTTATTTACAGATAGGTTCTTTAACCACTGATTGAAAACATGACAAGTATTTTGCTCACTTTCATAAAAAATATTCATTTTCTGTCTTACCATCAATACGTGCCACTGCAGTCTGGTATGTGCACTAGAAACATTTGATACTGATGTAGTTGGATGCGAAACCATATTGTACATCTTTCTCACTCCATTGGAGCAATTATCTTGTTGCCCCTCCTATTTAGCCGAAAAACGGTTAATTTTGTCTTTGCTTTACCCCTTTTCTCTATCGTTAAGTGCCTACCGACCTGCGATGTTACGAAAGGGATTTTCCCTGTGTTGTCGGTAGGAAAAAACGTGTTTATAAAAGTATCTTCAGTGAAATTAACGTTTAGTCGTCAGAAATCATGCACCATCTCTATAAACATCTTGATTCCGGTGTTCTCTCGCTCCCCTTGCGTCTTTCCGAAACCCCAAGCCGCCGCCGCCCCACCGCCGCCGCCGCCGTCTCTAGACTTTGTGCCACCGATATGGTCTTCTCTGTAATAAAATATAATGTGTAACAAAATGAAATGGCACTTGTATGACTTACCGCCATAACGGAAGGTTTTCCAGATATCAGTTTCTAAAATATATGTTCGTGTTGAATGTATGAAAATTCAATAAATAAAGATGTGTTAAATAATTATTGTATTCTAAAATACAAGAAAATAAGCTTAATGAATATTATAGCCAATATTACCAAGAAATATTGTAATCTATATAACTGCAATTTGAATCAGATGGCCAACCGCCAACGGTGCTGTGAGGTGGAGTCTACAATTAAGTGATTATTGGCCGTGACGGTCCTGAAAATAGTAGAGAGATACGTATTCCTCCTTGACGGCGGTAGTTCAAAGCCTTCCTGGTGCAGTTGTGTCCTTCCCATGGGCGGCTGAATCGTCGCTCGCGCGTTGCTCCTTCGCGACGCTTCCCAACGCGTGGTTGTTGTTCTTAGTGTTAGTGCAACCGCGGAGACTGAAGCGTTTCGTTCTGAGTCCTCTAAGAAAAGTCACTTGCGAGACAGCCAACGAAATGAGAACGAGAATGCTGCTTGTCCATGTCTTCTAAACATTTCATCTCTCCAGGATGATCATCTACCGACCCTGTGAAAACAAGAACGGTGAGATCAGCCGCTGTCTGGAGGAGAATTCTAGCGGCCGAATACTCTGATCGGTAGTTTTCCGAGCTCTCTCCGACCAATGACCAGGCGGATGGCGGAGCGGTACTCTTAAGCGACAACGGACGGCGGGCGCCATCTCCCCTTCCTCGACCCTGTCCTAGCTTCACCGCTTTCTTCCACGTACACTTACATCCACTACACTACCGTATATGTAGTGTACTACATATAGGAAGACTGGTCGGGAGCTTACAGCTTGTCCCGGATGAGACGGTGCCCTGCTGGTGGGAGATACCTGGTTAGGGAAAAAGAAGCTAGTTCAAAAATGGCTCTGTTTTACATTCACGATGATCACCCTTCATTTCTCTCTTGCGTTTTGCTCATTTCGTTCTCCCTGTTCTACCCTTGTGAATAATTTCTGAAACTGCAGTATGCCGCTTGGTATGATTTTTGGTGTATCAATTTAATGGAATAATGCTGAGAGGAAAGAAGTGCGCTTAACAAATGAATATAAATAAAAAAAACAATAATGGATTTTTCGACAATTTTCAACGAATTTTTTCACACTCCGTGAATCTCTTTTGCCCTGATGATGAACGCTGCAATGCTCCGTTTGTCTCGTGAAGTCGAGCGCGTGCTTGGTACGTGAAACCTGCGTGCAACCGCACTTCTTAGGGCTGCGGGGAACTTCTTCTTCGCTAACGACATTACTGCTAACACTCGCGTGGCTTCGCCGCATAAGCAGGATATAAGACCAAGCAGCCAAGGAAGAGCACGACCTCAAGGGGAACGCAGAGAAACGGTACAAGCCACTGCACTTTCAGCGTTGGGCTTGAGAATCCTGTCGCAAACGGGTGACATTGTACTGTTACATAGGCATCGCAATGAGAAACGAACGTTTTCATCTCTCTGCTTTTTGATCACTCACGAAAGCGTTTTATAAATAGTGGGGCTGAAACAGGACGTACTTTCTCGCCCGTAATTTCACGCAAATATTACACGAAAAGTACTCAAATTTTCCTACAAATTGTACATGACTATATTTCAAACTCGATCTTTAAGGAACAGGTTTCATTAAGGGAAAATATCTATCTTCAATGTCGTACTTGTAGGAAAACTCCGAAAACATTTTGAATTATGCAGTTTTCGAAAAATCGGTGTTTGTCAGAAACATGAGACCTGCACCACTCCACTATCCAAAAATCTACATCCACTATCCAAACGTCCACTATTCACTTAACCAAAAACAAAATTTAATAAAAAATGAAGGTGCTTTTTTTGAAAAAGGGGAAAATATCCAAGAAGCCTCATGTAAACTACAACTCGAAATGAAAATTTCGGTTTCGTATTCAAGTGACCGCGACATCAGTCAGATCAACTGAAAAATATCAATTTTGGGGAAAATCCACTGAACGGTACAGCCCTTAGCGTTATTCACGGACGAATAGACGGAAGGACAGGCAGACGTTTTGCTGTCATTTGATTTTTCGCTATTAAGGACCTACAAAATATGAATTCTGTTTACGCTACGTGTAATAATATTTTTTTACTAAATTTAGCAAGTGGATTTATCCACTTTTTTGTTACCAGGGCGCTGAAATAATACCATGTGCTGTTTTTCGGCCGAAAATTCGCCGTTTTTTGTGCAACATTACGCAACTTTCTTTCTACTTCGTAGCGAGAAAGTAAAAATAATAAAAAGTAATAAATAATAAATTGTTTCGAAAACAATTCGAAACAATTTCTCGAATTTGTTTGTACCAATATTAAATTTTGTTCGCAATAGTGAAAAAAAATTAACTCCTGCTATCATAATACTGCCCTACCGGGCCACATGTGAGTGAGTTAACGACGTGCAGGTTACTGCTGATTCCATAAGTGCAAGCAGAATCATATACGCAGTGTTATTTATGGAAAATTGGATGTTTTCTGACAGTCTCGGATATTTTTAAAATACTGTAGTGTGTTAAAGCTCTAATAATGAGAAGTTAAAAGTCAATTCTTGGAATTAAATTCTTCTGCTGTTTAGGAACAATTAGGGGTTAAATATGAAAAATGATAAAATGTATTCCATAATTAAAAGAATTCTGACGTATGTAAAATGTACGAAACTTTAAAGACAAGTGCGTTGTTTTAAAGAAAAAACCATTTTTTTAATGGTTGATCATATATTATTACTTTTTCAGGCATACGTTTTTAATTATATTTGCAAATAAATTGAACAAAAACATAAATATTGAAAAATATTATTTTTTCTCTTTGATTTTTTGCACATAGCAGGAATAGTCACTTATTGAAGGGCAATTTGACCAACTGTCGCGTTGTAATCTTAAAAAAATGCTTGAGTTAAAAAAAGTGTTCGCGAATTACTATTAAAGTCTTACGTCGCTTGCTCTTGTTCAGAGGGGTTAGGCAAGGTGGTCCTCAGGGAACCAACAGTCACGTAATTTCTTTCCTTAGGATACCCGGCAATCCCTTCCAAGAGGCTGGTTCCAAATTGCAGTTACTGTGTAGTGATATATCGTGTTATAGAAGGTAGAATATTGTAAATATTTTAACAGGTTTTGGTGCATTCCAAAAGTCGTGTGTAAAAGACGTGTGGGTAAGAGAAAAATAACAGGCAATGCCTAAGAAAATATCTAATTAGTGGTCTTGTATTTAGAATACACAGCTTACATAACCGTAAAATACTCATTGCTAGAATATTATATTTTAGATTTAATTTAATTTAATAGTAATTGAAATGTTGCAGCAACATTGATATGTGATATCGTTTTGAAATCAAAGGCCACCCGTGACTACTGCCTCTGGCCTGTGAGGGCAAACTAGGAAACACATCGATGTGACGTAATTCTCGTATGAGTTTAACATTGCGAAGCACGAGCCTCTCGACTTCATGTGCCTCCCTAAGCGTCAAAGTTACCGGCATTCGGTGATTCCCCGCGCGTTTTTATTTCGCAGTTATACTATTAAAAGCACCAGAAACTGTAAAGAGCTGGCAACTCATCGCCGGTTACCTTGAAGGGACCCGGAGAATAACATATTTCTGAATCCGTCTATTGTTACAGTGTGAGTATATTGGTTTATTAATTTGTGCACAAGTTATTAAAGTTATTAAAAGTACACAAGTTGGATCAAATTTGGACAAATTTGAAGTGCATTGTTTATTTTTGACCAATTTATTTTCATTTTATAACAGGTTTAATGATTTAAAATGTCGATTTAATCAGTGCAGTATTTGAGGAACGACCTTTTGTCCAGCTGCTGATAGTCTCTTGCGATTGCTGTTGTTGTCATCGAAGCTCCTATTACCGGGGTCTGTGAACGGGAACTGATAAATATTTCGAAAGGAAGTAAGAATTTTTTCATCTTTCGTGCACGCATTTTTGTGTAGTTTTGATCTATTTTATGAGCGGCGAGATAGTCAATAGGAGGCGCGGAGAGAACACCCTCCACGTGGAATACCGCACCGCCTTTCCATGGCCTCCTCCGTGGGGAAGCAGCGATTCGAACGTTGGGAATTCATTCTTGCCTTCCATGTCCAGCTGCATTACGAAGGTGACGTCACAGAGCACGAGGTCTTTCTCCGGGGAAACGCAACGCCAAGTGCTGCCAATCGGCCGGCGCGGCGGCGCGGCGCGGCGTTCCAGCGCAGCGCCTTCGGCCCGCGAGCGCGCGACCTGCCGTGCGCCGTATCGCCCCTCCGGCGTGGCACGGCACAGCACGGCACGGCACGCTCGCCCGCGCCCGCGAAACACGGGCGCACACTGAGCGGAGCGGGGCGTGGCGGGGGCGTGGCGGGGCGGGGCGAATGACGATAGATCGGGAGAGCCATAAAAACCTTAACGTACTTGGTTTACGTGCATCGGAGCTTGTATTTTTTGGAAAGGAATCATACCTCCTTTGGTACATACCGACATACTAATAGACCAGTGTTACTAATGGAACTAATAGAAGGTAGTAAATATATCCAAGAGTATAAGATATTTGCTCAGTTCTTTAATCATATGATCGAAAAAGTCCTCGTTAGATGAGTGTTTAACTCGATATAACATGCATAATAGATTCCATCAAGAAAAGCTTTGTGTATTGTTTAGTTGTAACAGACTATAAATATATAGATAATAAGTAGGTATAAATGTATATAAAGGAATTTGATTACATTCATGATACTAATTATCCATCTACAAATTTCTCGTTGCATTTGAAAATATATAATTTTTTCCCTTTTTACACTGACGCATTTAAATAAGCAATTCAGTATGTTATTGTCAAGTATTTTTTGCTGTTCTAAAAGTTCAATAAGTTAAGTCGTCCCACTTTGATTTTTTTCTTCACTACTCGGTTTCTTTGTGGTGTTGTATTTCTAAATTTTCTGTCGGTAAAAAATAACCTGTGAATTGCTGTGGTGACTGCCGCCTTTCCGAAGAAGTTGCAGCTGAATCAAATGACGGAATTGTATTTTAAATAAATGCATTATCTAATGTTCTACTATACTGCGTACTGGAAGTTTTTACTAACGCTAAGGAAAAAATGCTTTTTATGTGGTTTCCAGAAACGTCAAGTTTCTTCCAACTCTCTGTTATGTGATATCAATTATTCTTGCATAATGAAAGGAGAGATGTGTTATGCTTTAAAATCTGACTTCGTCCATGATTTCTCTTCCAAATAAGAAGCTGGGAAAGCAGATGAGATCTGCCTTTGAATCCCACTCACATTACAATCTGCATTTAATATATAAAGCACACTTGGATTTTTTATTAAATCCATTATTTCAGATTTTACATTTTGAATAAAAGTTTGAGAACTTGGAATACGCCTTCCAGGTTTCTTTATTTCCAGATTTTCTTCAATAGGACGTAAACCAAAAGGAATTTTATTAAATTGTTCACTGAATTCTTTGTCATTCCCGGGAAATAACTATTGAACACTCCAAATTTTCTGAAAAGTATGCATAAAAATTGCGCAATGAAACACACAATCGGAAGACATTTCTACTTCTGATTGGGAATTGGTGTCTCCCAGTTCACAGGATTAACGACGCCAACAATAATGACAACAAAAAGTCATACCACGAAAATGTATTATTCGAATTCTCGCACTCACTCATAGCGTAACGATGGAAAAACACTTTGAGGGTAGACACTGTGAGAACTGCATCGAATCACACCTAGAAATCCAACAGAAAACTTCTTCCAAGGAGATCAACCTTTTTACACAAAAATCAGCACTCTTTTAAGTGCACATTCTGAATCAATAGCAAAGAAAATAAATTCACCAAGCATCATAAATGTTTAATTCAATAAGTCGAAAATTGACTGAACGTGCATACCTTGAGAAAAGTAGGGTACAGTGACATTTAGACGAATACAGAAAAGTAGTATTCCCCTCCGTATCGCTCAAAGCCGCTTAGGCCCTGTGCTTTGCAATGTAAGCATGTGACGTTTTCTATGTGTCGTTGCGGTGTGGCTCACTGCGCGAGGCCAGTGGCGGCGGCGGTGGCGGCGGTGGCGGCGGTGGCGGCGGTGGCGGCGGTGGCGGCGGTGGCGGCGGTGGCGGCGGCGGCGGCGGTGGCGGCAGCGGTGGCGGCGGCGGCGGCGGTGGCGGTGGCGGTGGCGGTGGCGGTGGCGGTGGCGGTGGTGGAGGCGGCGGCGGTAGGGGCGGTGGCGGCGGCGGTGGCGATGGCGGCGGTGGCGGCGGCGGTGGCGGTGGTGGCGGTGGCGGCGGCGGCGGTGGCGGTGGTGGCGGCGGCGGCGGCGGCGGCGGCGGTGGCGGTGGCGGCGGTGGCGTTGGCGGCGGCGGCGGCGGCGGCGGCGAGCCTGTGGGCGTGAGGCGAGCGTGCCACCCGCCGCCTTCTCGCAGCGATAACATCTCTCGCCAGCCCCGCCGCCACGCCACCGCCCACTACGCTACCGCCACGGCCGCCGCCGCTTGACCGGCCCGCGACCCTTGTGTAAACGAATAATTAAGTGAATTAGGCGAAAAATTGCACCTATCAATGAAAGGAAGAAATTTGCCTTCTTTTCCTCCTCCTCTTCCTCATCATTATCGTAATTATCATCATCATCTCGGGAGAGGTGACTCAGAGCATCAACTGTCGTCTCTGCAGTCCCTCTTACCGGAAGGTCCTAGGATGAAGTCCCGACTGTGGCACGATTTTCGACCTTAGCTTATCAGCTAAGTCGAATTCAATCCACTGTCTTGTGGAGAATTCTAGCCGTCGAATGCTCTGAACAGAAGTTTTCCGTGATTTCTCTATCAACACCAAGAGAGTGTCGGAGCAGTATCCTAACAAACGGACCACGGATCGCGCGCGAACTTTCCATCTTTTTTTTTGTCTTATTCTGACCCCTTACTTAAACACATTTACACTCCAACGCAGTACACTACCACACATGCCAGGAGACCAGTAGGGAGCTTATAGCTTGCCCTGGCAGGGGTCGCGCCCTGCTGGTAGGAGATACCTGGCTGAAGAAAACCCTACTAGCCGACGGTAGGTTATCGCTGGATCTCGTCATCCAGCGGGAGAAGACCACCATTACCTCCCGAACAAAATCATTTAATACACTTACGGATCTAATGAACCTAGTAGTTGACGCTAACACTAACCGGAATCACTAACGATCAATCATCATCATCATCATCATCATCAGGGTTTAAGCCGATCCTGTTCCGCCAAGAAGATCGTCTTTCCATTTTCATTTACGCCTACCTGGACCTGGAGTTCCTTCGGATGCGTAGTGGAGCAGCTTATTTGTTGGTTTCTCACAAGTCATCCGTTGGATAGAAAGGAACCATTTTTCTTTTCGCTCTTGAATTCTCATATTGAGGTTGAAAATGTTACATTCGTTCTGTGTATTCGCTTCTCAGGTCGTCTAGAAGCGAATATCCTGCGACAGATCTTAGAAATCTCCTTTCGGAGATCTCAATTTTCCTTCTGTCCGAGCGATTCATGCTGCAAGTTTCGCAACCATATTCAAGTACGGGAACCGCCATCACCTTGTAAATTTTTATTTGTGTGTTCCTCCTCCCTTACTTTATTTTGAAAATTTCCTTGGATTGTTACATACATTGCCTGAAATTTATTTAGTTGGATGACATCTTATGTTGCCGAAGTAAAACTCGAGGACGAATCGAGGAGTTTTGAATAAAAATCCTACAACGTTCGTTGGTCATTTGTCTAATATTTCGCAGACGACCATGGCTTTGTTCCGGCAATAGCCAAAGAATTTTTCTACTATTTAATTATTCAATGAAAGGTTTATTTATTCACATATGCAAATCTAAATAAGGATTCGTATTTCGTCAAAATAAGAATTTGTTTGCCTTTTGAAAACCTTGCAAATATTCGTCTTATTTCCATTCCCACAAGGTGAAAAATTTCTGGCTGAAGGTAAAATAAAATCTACTTCAAATTCTGAAATATTTGCTGTCAAAGCAAATTTTCTTAAGTTTTATGTCTTAACGATGGTCTTGGCCCCCTTTTTATTAAATATGTTTTTTTCTACTCCCATTGTATAATTCTGACATTTGGTGGCTGCTACCTGTGTCGTAATGATACTCATTACGATACTGATTTTATTATGATACAGGTTCTTGACCAATCACAGAAAAGCTTGCAAAGCAAATATTTGCACTTATCTTTGAAAATCGTTATAGTAAAAGTTTCGATTGTTTGTGTACATTAAAATTGCATTTTAAATTATATTACGCTAGTCAAGATTAATACATTTGACGTGGACTATTTTTTTAAATAAATTGGATCGTAATTTTACTTTCATCCTATTTTAATAGCACAGTTGTAGATATTCGAAGGAACATTTGACTGACGTTAAGATCTGAATGAAAGTCATTTTAGTTTACATTGTTGCTGCCCTGTGGTTGATTTTAAAACCCGTCAGTTCTTTAGTTTAACATGTCTAGTGAATTAAAGGTGAAGTTGACACCTTCAGAAATAAGAGAAAAAGCGAAAATGGTGACCTCTGAATTATTTCCGCAGCTTTCGTACTCCCTGGCAGGCAGGACTGGTAAATCAGAGTCACCTACGGTGAGTAGGTAGGAAGATGTCCGCTAGATGGCCTTGGCTGAATCCTCCATATCAGCTGCCGCTAAACAATTCAATATAAAAGTTTAACTTAAAAGTACTAAAAGTCGTAGAGAAAGTACCGTATGAAACTCGTAATGTGTGTTAATAAACTCGTGAAAGTTTAAGATACTCTCACGTTTCCTCGCTTGTGTCGTAATATCGCACTCGTGTACTAATACCCATCATTACATTATCGTTTCATTATGTACTATTTTTGGAACCATATGAAATAGAACTCCCGATTAGACATTCTACGAAAGCAAGAAGTTTAAGACCAAATCCAGAAAGGTTTCGAAGAAGCATGTTCTCCACAGCACGGCATTAACCTTCTTCATTCAAATAATCAATACCGAGAAAGAGTAAACACGTTTATTCATTTCTTCAAAAGAGTAAAGTACCATTATCATCACATTTTTAGAGATCTTCACCCTTGTGCTGCTTTAACAAAATGTAATGTAATTAATAGAATGTATTGTATTTTAGCCTGATCATGTGGCAAATGTGAGCCTCGAAACGTTGCGATGTACGAATTACAATTATGCTGTAATAAATGCAATAATTTCCAAAATGTGTTCGTCAAAAATTCGGCCAAGAAAGTACTTGAGTAAAAAATCAATTTGTAATGCCCATCGAATCCACAGTACTTTTTTTTATAATTACTACACATGCTAAAACAAATCCCTTAAAAGCAATCCGTGGAGACACAGAATCATGTAAAAGGTGCCATCTTCATTGTAAAGAATCCGTCAAACGAAATATTAAGTTAAGCAATTCTGACATGAAAACAAGTGACCGTGTCGCAACATCGTCCATAAAGATGGCTCATGTCATCTCCGCATTCTTTATTCCAGGCCTTCATCTCCTTTGCGGCAAGTCGTTTCCTCCCGCTCCCCCCCCATGGCCCTCTCCTTCTCACCACCCACCCGAAAGCGTTTCGCTGATCTAATAATAGAGAGGAGGGCCCCGCCCACGCCGCTGATGGCGGAGTCGACTGCGTTTCTGGGAGTCATTTAAATTCCATTAGATGTGGCGGAGGAGCGCTCCGGAGGAATTTGTAACTGACCCCCTCCGTCGAATCGCCGGTCGTTTACCGAGGAGGTTTACGATGTGGCACCGAGTCCTCGCTCACCGCAATTCCCTTAAACGGTTTACCTGGTTGCGCGTGCTGATGGCAAATAAATTCCGCAAATAACGTCGTTTGGAAACAAAACAAATGCACTTTCAGGAATATCGTGGAGTTTGGTCGGGCTCTGTAGTCACAGTCCGCTGCGACTAAGAGGTGAAACGGAGTAATGGCTTCTGAATTTTGAACAACGAACGTTCGGAGAATCTTCTCCGTTTTTACGGAACGTTCGAAATGAAATGACCCTTTCAAGTTATCACAACTAAACAAACTTGTGTAACTGAGAAGTTTCAAGATGCTTTGCCGATGACACGAAGCGCTTTCTCCCTCTGACATTTTCGCTTCTGAACTCGATATCACATATCATTTTTGTTTCTGAAAAAAATGACCGTGTTTCAAAAAATGCAAACGTATTATTGATACAACAGTACATAAATATTACTCAGTATTTTTAATACAAGTGTGTTAAAAAAAGCAATACTGAAGAAAAGGTATTTCGAATGATAATATTTCTCAATATTTTGTAGCGTAGAAGGCATATGCGCTGGTGGACAGATGCCTCCACCGATATTACTGTTGCAAATGGTGAGAGAAGAATTCGAACGGTTGCATAATAACTATTCACTTTGCCATTAGGGGAAGTTGCATAATTACCATTTTCACTCGCAGTACGATTTGCACCCGTTGGTCCATCAAGAACTAGAGACATAAATCGAATCTTGCCCTAACTCGTCTCACAGAAAACCCATGTCACTGTCTACAAATATCTCGATGGTCTGTATTTTCGAATGAAGCTATTTCCATCACAGCAACTTTTGTAGGAAAAGATAAAATGCAGAGTAATTGAATGCACACAATATGTCTCTTTTGAGCAGAATCACCAACTGTGGAGTGTATTTAATTGGTACATAAAGAGAACAGAACGCGATTTTCCATAGCATCCGAGTACTGCATTCGTATGAGAGGGATTTTTTTTCTTTCGGTGTGGAAATAGCTGCATTTAAATAGACGCTCCACAATTTGCGTGATGTGCTGTACGCGAATAATGAGTCGGCTAAGTCCATACCGATGCACGTCTGATTTCGTCACACCATTCTGAGAATTTGCGCTTCTCGCTCTAAATGTCACAAGATACAGTTCTGATACAAGCCAGTGGCAGCTTGTTCCTCAACAGACTGAAGGTTGGACCTCTATCGAATGACGGAAATGTAATTTCCAGAATTCAAAATACGAAAATATAATAAAAACGGAAGCAATTAGAATTAATTAAAACTAATTTAAATAAAAGCCTCTATTGAAACATTACTTACATAATTTTATGCGTACGTAATTTTATGTGTTACGTGACTTTATGCTACTGGGCTTACAAAGTGATTGTCGGATGTCGGAGTTTGCGGATGGTATAACGGTCAGCGTATCGGATTGTTGTACCCAAAATTGCGGTTCAAACCCGATCGAAGCCGTGGATTTTTAAGGGCGAAAAAATCCTTCGTACGCCTTCGGAGGGGAAGTAAAGCCGGCTGTCCCATGTTAGTAGATTTACTTGCATATAAAAGACCTTCAAGCCTAAATGAAGCCTCTGAGCTAAATTCAAGTCGCCTGTTTCGTCACCCAAGATAATACCTTCTTTCTCCGCTAGGTGGTGAAAGGAGCGTAGACGTGTGTGTGGTCAGACGGAAGAGCGGGCCTGATGGCCCGAGTCTCGCCACGTAAAATAAGGCATTAATTAACTAAAGTGAAACTAGAAGCGTAGGTTTGGGAGATATTTCTCCGGAGCTGTTTGGGTGTAGGGGAACACATCAGATAGAACGGCTAATTTCGGATAGAGTTTTGGATATTAAAAGGCAACAGCAGAAAAATGTTCGTAAGTGGCATAAATTCACACGAATCCAGTGTTAAAATTCGAAAGTTACGTACCCATAATTAAATGGGACGCAAGAGGGGGATACGCTTGGTTTAGGGTTGGGAGTAGATGCAAAGTAGAATGAAAGTAGAATCTTTCACACTACTAATGGCAATGCTATCTGTGTACTTTGCGGTAGAGAAGATTGGATCCACATCCTGTTAAATTGCTGCGCTACAGTAACTTGGAGTGGAACATGGATGGGAATGGGGAACTATTACTTCCAACTTAGAAACAAAACTCTCGCTCAGAATATATTAGGTGATAATAGATCTCACTTCATGAAAGAATTAGGAACGTTTTTAGGAAAGGTTCGAACTATTAGGAAAAAGGTAATCGGGGAGTGGAAAAGCAGCACTAGTTAGTAGTATGAGCGGAACCTAGACTAGAGATGAAATAAATAAATCAATAAGTAAGCGATAATTAAGTTAATCAGTATTTAATTTAGTAAATTGATAAGTAAATCAGTTAAAAGAAGTATACCATCATATAATAAAAGGAGCACTTTAGATCTTTTATTCCGAGAAGGAAGCCTAAGCCTAGAGGCGATGGTGCGGGCGATCTTTTGTGGCGCTGTTTGATTTCAGGAACCGAGGAGGCCGAAGACTGGATGGAGAAAAGGATCACGCCAGGAAATGAATAAATAAATAAATAGTTTAGAAAAGATCTGGTAGAAAGCATGGTGTAAGAATAAAGGTGAGACGGATCCCGAACGAAATTTCGTTCTCTTCTGCGCATGACGTCACGATGGATGCTCGCCTGCTTGGCGCCTAGTGAGATTGTATGGCTCGTTGCGTACACGCCGAATTTTTGTAATCGCGATTTGCTTTGTATTAGTAGTTTTCTAGTAGATTTTTTAGTGGCAGAAAGGTGAACATATCGTGAATTGATATTCAAATAAAATAAACAATACCGTCGTGCGCTATTTTTGGTTGCACAAACTGGAACAATAAACGAAGGGAACAGAGATTAAGTATTTTTCTTTCCCGAAAGATGCCAATTTATGTGAAGCGTGGATACATTTTTGTAGAAGAAAGGATAAGATCAATGTAAAGAACGGTGTTAACTAGTTAAGGTGTCTTTTGTTTTCGTAAATTATTTTATTGTAGTGACGTTAATTGTAATTATTTTCAGCCCGCATTTGTTCTATCCCCTTTGCTTAGGATAGCTTTGCAATACCATTGTGGTCAGGTATTGTTAAATTATACACCACAGAAAAGCCGAAACTTAAAACCTGACGCAGTGCCTACCGAGAAGTTGCCTATTGGTTTCGAAAAAATAAATCCTAGTCGAACCATTTGACTAGTTTGAAGGAATATGCACAAATTAGTGGATGTGCTGTTATCACAAGCAATAATGGATGTGACGGGTAGTGTTCCAGAGTCAATTAATGAAAACGCAGTTTGTGGAGATAGTCTTCAAATTGATTTAACACAAACAATAAATAAGTTACGTGATGAAATTAGAATATGGAAAAGAAAATATTCTGAACTGTTTAGAGAAAGTGCAATTAGAAGAACAACTGAAGAAATTAATGACAATGATAAGAATGCAAAATAATAGTAGTATTTATTGAGAAATTATTTAACATTATTAACAATCCCTAATGCATCTAACAAATTCAGGGTGAAGGAACTAGATTTCTGGTCAGACATTACCTTACATCAGTCCAACTGCAATTAAACACATGTAGGACGAGATATGTCAGTTCTTTTTCTTTGCTTCAGCTCGAAACATAAATAAGACAATAAAATAGAATAAAACAGCAATAAAATGGGTAATTCCTACTTCAACTACTTTATTGAAAAATAACTTTGTCTGCGGTCCCTTTCGTTCCTAAAATAGGTGGCCCATTTATTTCGTAAAAATAGAAATACCTGCTACATTTAGAGTTGTAAAGACGAATTAAACGTTGAAGCACGAACTGATAAAGATATGGATGCCTCAAGTTTTAGCAGAACCCCCTAACGTAACTCAGGCGGGCGAAGACATTCGCCTGCCCTGTGCTCGCCGAGCGCGAACCTCCAAGATGACGTCACGGGTAGAGGAGGCGTGGCGAGCGCCTGCGCACCGCTTCACCATTATATTTACGCCATGGTAGAAAGCATGTACTCGATAGCAGTTTTTTCCTCTTGAGGAGTTATTTTGTCAGCCGTACTTCTGGTCTATTTTCCGCGGGTTAGATGCGATGGAGAGATCATTTGGGGTGAATGCCAGAATTCAAAAAGTTAGAAAGCGGTAGGATGTAGGTATTGTAATGGCTTAAAGGTCTTCGGCCTAGCTACATAGTTAAAAAGTATATGTATATATGTGTGTGTAATAATTACGTATTAAAAAATAAAAATAATTGTATGCATCGTATGCCTGTAATGTACATACTATATACTCCTCCCGCGCACGTGGTTCTGGCTTTGATTTTCACTGGACACTTAAATTCGACTCCAGTACATTGCAACCAGCACTATTGCTTCTACACGTTTCACACAAATAAAATTATTTTATTTCGAAATCTTTGCTACCCTGGTATTAATGGCAATAATACAAGATCTTCGACACACATTCGTACTCGCAATAACGCTCACAAACTGCTGGTCGGCCAGCTGCAGGCACACTGGCTTCCACGAAACACTAAGGGACTTCCATCCAGAACGGCCACCTTTACAAAAAGAACTCATGAAAAGTACGTTTTGAATGAACAAACCTAATATAAAATGAAAATAAATTCTTCAAATATCATAAACAATGCATTAAATATCGTCAACAATTGACTGAACTTTTGTACTTTCAATAACAAGCGAAATTCACAAGATTACGTTGCAGCAAATTAGCCAAAGAATGTTGGTATTCCCCTGAGAATCCCTCCGTCGCCGCGCAGCGCTAGACAGCGTCACTCGTCTGGTTACGCCACCGAAAGACAGCATGTTTCCGTGTTAAATCGAAGGGCCAAAGAGCAAATGAAGTAAACCCATTAGTAAAGCAAAGAGCATGGTGCAATACGTGGCGAGCACCTGCCCCGGAGAGAGCGCCGGTTGGACGCTCTTCATATGAATCATACGCTTCGTATGCATCGATATTGCTGCAATATCTGAAATATTGGATGCCATTAGAGGGAAAATGTATATTCCTAAGATGTTACGAGATATATTTCGATTATTTGGTGGTTGTGTCAGCGTGAAACCTAAGCACGAGCCGCCACTCTTGAAGCAGAAAAACGAGGGAGTCTTGGTATTTTCATATTCACATGTGTCCCTAATACTCGTGATGAATGAGGACTCAAGACTTGCACATTGTATTTTTTACTGATAGTAAAATTATTTTTCTTTGCTTCCTTAGTGTATTTTGAATGTCTTGAAAGTGTTCGTTCACTTGTTTTCTGTGGGAAGAGGAATCGGTTCAAGTTGGATTTTCGTACGACAGTTGCTGTCAGACACAAGTTTACAAAATAAAAGCCGATTTAAGATTATTGTGTATATATGTATAATCATAATTGTTTCTATAATACCTATGTTGTATCGAGCATTGATTTTCAAGAGTTTTGTAAATCAAGAGCCCGACATGATATGTAAGAACACGGAATGACCATCCCTTCTTGCAGTATAATCACAGGCTTTTAATCCTCCATTAACCTACCTCCATATCCTTTGCAACGTTTTGTTCGTCGATATGAAATGCTTTCAAGGAAGAAATTAAATTAGGACTAGTAATAAATTGCTTTTAAAAGTGGACAAATTGTTTTAACTTATTGGCAAATAATAGTTAAATATTGTGTAGACTTCAAACTTCTTCTGTTCGCGTCCCTTATATTTTCAGTTCTTTTGTATTTATTTACAATTTATAGAGTTTATTTAAGATTCGCATTCTAATTTTTTGCTGTTTGGGCGTGTATTGAGCTCTTATTAAAATGAAGAACGTCTAAAATTGTGCAAAAAATTATCAAATCGTCATTTGTGCATCAAAAGGATATACTGTGATCATGTGGGACTTAATATAAATTCTGGTGTGGAATTTAGATATAAAAATAACCATTTACATACATTAGAATTTTGTCGCTTTTCTGTAACACTATTGTAATTAAAAAAAGCCGGAAAACGAGATTTGAATGTGAATAGACCGAACAAATCTGTGTTGTTAATGAAAAAAGTCTTCGAAAGTATAACAATTGCCTGACGGAGATGACCATTTATTTTTATGGTATAATAAAGCCCAAAAATTTCAGTCTTAGAAATTCAATTTTAATAAATTAAAAAAAAACAAGAGACATCAGCAAATTTTTAATAGTACTTTCAAGGCGTCAATTAGTGGAAAACAATGATGTTGTGGGGAAATAAAATTGCGCTCTTAAATAAACAGATTCCTTGCGTTACAATAGTATTCAAGAAAAGCGACGATTTGTATTCCAAACATTGTCGTTTTACTTCAGTACTCCAGTACTGGATCTTGCTCTTTGAACATAATGAAAAAAAACTATTGAATAATGCTTCAAAAGGGTCTTCTTTGGAAGAACCGACATCACAAGATTTCGGAGCACAAACTGGCGGTGATAATCCTTAAAGACCTCTTTGAAGGGGATGACATAATAGTTATCTCATCAGTTTTCGAACTTGGGGTGTAACTTTTTAAATTGCATTCAATATTTGATGATAGCGATAATAATCATCTTTATTCCTGCACCGTGTGCTGAGAGGCCTCTGTTATCTTCGCCTTGAAAAAGGCAGCCGCTTCTTCAGCACAGTGGGGCAAAACGGTTAGAAAGACTCGCCTGCCGCAGAAAACAACGTAAGTCGGTTACCTCACGCTTCATGCATTCGATAGATGTAGGGAAAGGTTTACGAATGTAACTATTCAATGTAAGCGATAGTGGAATATCAATTAGTCTTTGATGAAATTGAAGACTTTTAAGACAATAATATGCTAAGCCACATTTCTGATGAAATTGAGATATTCGTGTATTTCGGCGCCTCATAGCTGTATGGATTTGTTGGGTTTTTATTTGAAGATCTGCCGTAAGATGGCAGTGTAATTAAAAATTGATGTTCTTTATCCCAATATGTAGAAGGCAATATCTAAACCTTTACTTGCCTTTTTCTCAAAATTTGTGTGCAGTAACGAAGCATGTTATTGCCCCAAGGTCTTCAAGTATTTTTCAGCAATTAATCTGTTAAAGAAAAATTACAATATTGCAAACTATAAACAGTGGACTGTAAAGTGTGAGGGGTTGAGAAATTATCTGTCAAGAAACGTTTTCTGAATGGTATAAGAAAAAGAAAATTGTCAGAGCAAGAAAGTTGAACATGAACAGCGAAAATGGCGTAAAAACTGAAACGGTGACAAACCGGGAGAAAGGAGGGTTGGAGTAATTAACAAAAAGCAATATGTAGAAGCCTTCACCCTTATCATTATAGATGTTACTATTACACAAGACATAAAAAGCAGAATTACTTTATTTATCTGATGACTAAGTCACCGATTAAGAGAGGACGTCTTTTCTCAGCGTTAACTCAATATAGCAAGACAATATGAGATATGACTCATTGATATCGCAGTAATGTATTTAATTTTTTTGTCACAATATCGTATGGCTATTTCACGTTTGTAACTCAGTTTCGCTCATATCATAATGTCTCTTTTGGTGCAACCTGCAAGGACGTTTGTAACGGATGCATCGAGTTCTTCAACGTCACCTTTCTACCGTGCCTTCCCATAAAGTATTAAAAGACTTTGCCTTGTAGCATAGTATTTTTTTATGGAAAGAATTGAATACTTTGGCTGGTTTAATGTATCCGTTGATTAATTAGACTTTCCGGATGCGTCAACTACTAAGGTCATTAGTTCTGTAAATTATGTAAATCTACTGCACTCTTTATTGTGGAAGGGGAAGGTGATATTTCCCCGCTGAATAGCCGACGTACAATTCGGATTGCGGGGATTTCCCCAACCAGGTATCTCCAGCACCGGGGCACCGCCCCAACCACGACAAGCTCTAAGCTACCGACTGGCCTACTTACATGCTTGGTGGTGTAGTACGAGTATATATGAGTGTAAGTAAGGGGTGAGGATAGGACAAGAAAGAGTAAAGAAAGATCTCGCGCGGTCCTTGGACCTTCTGTTAGAGCCCTGCGCCGGCATACACCCGGTGTTGATCGGAAAAACCTCGGAAAACTTCCAACAGAGCATCCGGCAGGTAATTCTCTTCCAGACAACGCCTGAATTTGACCTAGTTATGTAGGTAGCGTTGAAAATCCTGACATCGTCGGCACTGGAACTCTAGGACCTCACAGCGGGAGAAATGGCTCAGTGCATCAACTGACGTCACTGCAATCCCTCTGAGCGGGAGGTTCTACATTTGAGTCCCGACAACAGCTGGATTTTCGACACTAGCTTTTCAGCTAGGTTGAATTCAATCGCTGGAGTAGAATTCTAGCGGCCGGCTACTCTGATTGGTAGTTTTCCGTGGTTTCTCCCATCTACACCAGGCGAATGCCGGAACAGTACCCTAACAAACGGGCCATGGACCGCGCGAGATATTTCCTTCCTCTTCCTTGTCCTATCCTTACCCCTTACACTCACACACACACACACCCACATTAACATGCACTACCCTACCACACATGCCGGGAGACCAGTCGAGAGCTTAGACCTTATCTCGGCTGGGGCGGTGTCCCGCTGGTGGAAGATACTTGGTTGAGGGGAAAATCCCGCTAGACGACGGTAGGTCGGCGGGGATCTCGCCATCCAGCGGGGAAAAATCATCGCCATCGCCCGATGAAAAACACGCACTACACTTACGGGAATAATTACCTCTGTAGTTGACGTGCCCGGAGCCATGAACAATCAATCAAGCAATCAATCAATCACTAGGACCTCCCGGTGGAAGACCTTGCAGTGACATCAGTTGACGCCCTGAACCATCTCAGCCTGGGTGTTTGGCCGAGCGCCCACTGTGCGACGTCGTCGGCGATGGCGGCGGTGGCAGCGGTGGCGGTGCGGTGCGGTGTGTGGCGTCCCTTGCCAGCCCCTAACCTCTCAACACTTTCCCCGGGGCGAGCCGTTATTTCACCAACGAAGGTACCAAGTTAATTAGTCGGCGGGGAGGGATCGGGGCGGCGGTGCGTGCTGCGGCAGCGGCGTCGCGGGTTAGCGGCCGCACGCGCCGCCTTCCGCCCTCGCCTCACGTGATCGGCTTCGCTCGTCGTTTCCAAGAACAATCGATTAAACATTATAGGACATAATTCTAAATGGGTACTAGATTGGATTCAGTTGGAAACTCGAAAAAAAAAGCACTGAACGTAAAATAAAACAAAGACGAGCCAAGTTACCCCCTGATTTTATCAATATAACCATTACAATAATACGTATTCAGTTTGTATATTTGGTTGATGCGTACATTGGGAATGAAGTCACCACGGACAGGTTGTAATGGTAGCAAGTGTAAACAGCAAACCCGGGAAAAATGAATGCTGTCAGTACAATAATATGTAGGGACGAGGAATCAAAGACCCTTGTAATGCAAAGAAATGATATGTGTAGAAAGCGTAATTGTGAATAGAAGGAGCTTGCGACTGCTGATCGTCGAGCCGACAACATATCGGGTACTACATTGGGCATTATTATTAAATAGGAAGTGTGGTGAGCGATGTGGTAATATAGTAGTTAGGACATAACGTTGAACGCACGAAGGAAGTGAGCTGGCATGTCATTACCATCATTATTATCAGTGTGATACAAAATACTTTGAATAATATTATTATCATGTAGTTCGTTGGTTTAATAGAAACGTACATGTGTATCCGAACGCGAAATAGATTACGGATTTAATCGTAATTATTTTATTAATTGAACACAGATATTTATGGCCGCGGTAATGCGCCTGCCTCAGGCAAAGAACTGGGAAGTATCGCATACGCGTATCAATTTATGACAACTATCGAACCGGGTAGTAATTCGGCAGAAACGCTGGTTGACATTTTTCCTTAACAATTTACTGTGTAATATCGCATTAAGCAGAGCGAAATAGAATACATCGTACCGGAGACCAAGAAAGAAGATGTCCTGGACATTGGACGTTTCTTCATCCAGAATTCACCCGAAGAGGAATGGAATTAGTCCGAGAATTCTCCTCCATACAGCGTTCGAAGTATACCTGTCGGTACTCGACGTCTAGAGCCTCCAGACCCACGATTCTGCGTGGGCAACGGTGTTACAAATGAGCTGTCTCAGCCGGTTCCTGCCGTCTTGACAGGGTTGAGACATCTAGGAAGGGAAGCAGATCGTTTGCAGCCACTTCCCAGCCCGAAATATCTCCGCCTTTCCCGTAACCGCGTGCGGGGGTGGCGCGACGCGGAAATTGGGTGACAAGCCGCCAATTAACGTACGGAGCAGGGCGGCTGTGGAGAGGAGCGGCGATGATCGAGCCAGGGACGCGGCGGCTGCTGGACCCCCCGAACCCCTGTCTTCCCCCCATCGGCCCACCAGCCCGCCCGCCACACCTACCACGCCCGCCATCCCTACCACAGCCCGTCCGCCACCTCTAGCACACCCCACCGCGCCCCGCCCCGCCCCGCCACGTCCCACCACGCCCCGCCACGCCATGCCCCACCACGCCCCGCCACGCCCCGCCACGTCCCACCACGCCCCACCACGCCCCGCCACGCCCCGCCACGCCCCACCATGGCACGCCACGCCATGCCACGCTCCGCCCCGTCACGCCACTCCCCGCCATGCCCCTCCACGCCCTGCTCCGCCACGCCAACTCCACCAAATCCTTCCACGCCACTCTACGCCCCATCTCGCCCCGCCCCGCCCCACCACGCCCCGCCACGCCCCGACCATCCCCTCCAAATCCCGCCACGTCCCGACCATCCCCGCGACGCCTCGCTATCCCTTCCATTTCCCGTCCTTCCCCACAACGGCCCGCCTACTCCACCACGCCCTGGCAAGTCCCGCCACGTACGTGGCTGTCGCCGGCAGTCGCAATCGGTGACAGAAGACTGGGAAGCTCTAGAAAAGGAGGGTGCGCGCAGTTGAAAAAGCTTGGCGAAGGAGTTGGAGTGTGATGAATGAAGAAATTGTATTTATTTATAATAGTTTTATATATTATTCATTGGACGTACTTGCTTATTTGTAATAATTTATTACATGGTTCTTTCTCTAAAATAATGTTGCATATAATTACAAGAAATATGTTCATAGGGAGATTTTTGTAAAGCCAGGAAATGAAAACAATGTTGACGGATCATTCATTATTCTATTTGGATTCTTCATTAATCCCGCAGTGATCAGAATGGATTTGTTTGTCACACAGAACATTTCCAAGTATTGATTCTTCAGTACTATTCCTCTCGTCACTGAATAAACAATGAAAATATTGAAAGCGAGACTTCCGCGTGATCATTTCGTTTGCAGGAAATACCTCAGTGAAAAAATCCGTTCCTAGATTTTGAAACGACAAGATTCTGGAAATTTTACGAGTCATTTGCATCAAGTGTAATAAAACCTTTTGTAAAACTCAATAAATAAATGAATGAGAAATTCAATTATATCACATTTCCCGGAGCTAGTTCGATGGCACAGGGGATAATAGAAAATTCCGCAAAAGGATTTATCCCAATGGGACTATACTTCAGTGGCACAAGCGAAGAGGGAAGCGCTAGGGCTTATAAATATAATTATAATTATATATATATATATATATATATATATATATATATATATATATATATAATTTAAGGTCTCATCAACTATCAGGTCATTAGTGACCACTATTGGATTTAACGTTATGGTATGAGAATGAAACGATATGGTGATGATAGGGGGTGAAAGGACAAACATAAACAACTATGCCCGAGGCGGGACTCGAACCCGCGACCCCTCGGTTCAAGATCACTAAGGCACTACTGGCTTAGCGATCTCGACCACAGGGCGGACTCATTCAATATATGAATTCAATAAGTATTAAATAATTACAAATTGTCACTTCCAAAGGTCTCAATAGTGGCAACTTAACCACATCTCCCCTTTTCCACATTCTCCTCTTTTTTTGCAAACCGCTCGTTCGGGATATGTAGAGTCCGGAAAAATATGTAGTACAAAGTCGTAAACTATGTGCGTAATGAAAACAATAAGAATATTTAATAAATATGTAAAGTTGGATTTAATATGGACAATGAAATTAACGGAATATTTTACAACCATTTTTTACAATAAAGAAGTGGAGATAATGTAAAGAGATTTCTTGCAAAGGTAAACGAGCGATTCTATGATAAATGAAGGGGAATTATAAAAACTGAAATGCCGAAGAATCTGAGGTCTCCAGAATTCTTTCAAATGCTTTATGGGAACGTAAAATTAAAATAATTCTTAGGACCATTCAACAAACATTAGTGCCTGTTCTCCGAGAGAATAAATGATATATTTAAATTCATATGGAAACAATGTGTTATAAAATAGCTGAATTTTGACATAGAATATCAGGGAACATTGTAAAATAGCTAGAAGGATTAACATAAAACTAATAAAGGCACAATTTAGAAATCATTGGGTTTCTTCGTAATTTTAACTACGATACGTCAGAGTGTTAAAAAAGTGTCGGTTTTTTCGGTAATATTATCCAGGCTCAAGTTTACAAAAACATATTTAGAATACAAATGCAATTGTGTTCCTGCGCTTTCAATATTCGAATGATTATATACCTTATTTGACTCGTATCTCGCAAAACATATAGTTTACAAACGACACAAAAGTAAATCAGCAACTAAAACCTGCGGGACTGCAGTTTCACCATTCTCTGACAGGAAAATCATGATCTCGCACACTTAAATATGCTTTTGGTCCCTCTTTCTCTCACAACCAACCACCAAAATTAGAGTCGGCCTATGTTTCTGGTACGTTTACGATGGACCGATGAAGCGATGCTACCACGCTGCATCGCGATAAGATTCATCGGCAGATGCAGGAATAAAACCCCTTCTGTCACGTGCAATCCTTTCAAAACACCGCGCTGTATCGGGGCGCCAAACCCATAAGCGGTTTTACTACGCTTCGCGCGAAACAATCGGAGCAGCGCGGCCCCCCGTCGCTAGCGCTTTCTATCGGCGCCGAAACACGTCCATTGTTCTCTTCGTATCGACCCCCGAAAAGGCAGTTACTACCCACACTGATACCCTCCGCCGCGTACAAATGTTCTTCAATATATGATACGCGCGCTTTGTCTCGATTCGTTCGGAGCCGCAGGTTTCGCAGAGCTGATCCTGTGAAACTTGCAGTTCCATTTTGAGCCGCCGCGCGCGCCGCTGTCGCCGCTGCCAGCGAGGGAAATTCCGACCCGAGGCGGCGGCGGCGGCGGCGGCGGCGGCGTCGGGCGCTCGTTGATTTAGCGAGTCGGATGTCGGAACGAGTTTTCCATATTTGATTCTGCGAGCCAGACAGGGAACGTAGCCGCGGGCCCTTGAGTCGACTCCCGTGGAGAGTTCTCTGAGCTTTCGAAGAGCACGCCTCACCGTGCAAATTGTCCATTTAGCTCTTCGTAATGAGAAGCAAATGTCAATACGGACCTTTAAAGGGGAACTGTGTACGGAACGGAGATGGAAATAAAATGTCTGTCGAGGAAAAGAGGAGTAGCCAACTCGGTAGGAAAATAATGGAGAATGTTGCTAGTACTGTACCTATTAAATGTTGTGATGTTTCTGTTTCTTTGATACAAAACTCGACTGGATTGAAGCGGTACGAAGAAAATGCAGTGTGTACAGATAAACACAAGTGGATACGAAATAATGATTCAGCTAACATTTACTGTTACAAGTTCAGCATTTTTGAATATTTGTGTATGGTTGACTGCAGCAAAATTAGTGATAGTAACATTCAAGCCAATGAAACGGCAATCAGAGAATGTTGATATGAAACATAAGAAACGATGACAAACTAAATGTCATTGCAGGAGACTCACCAATGGAAGGAACATAATGATGGAAGGTGAAGCCATGTCAGAATAGAGAAAGAGTTAATCCAGAGGTAGTCGGTCAAAAATAGCGCAAAGCAAGAACGTAGGACAAAACGAGTCGTTTTCGAGACAAAAGGAATAATTGAAGAGAGATCGCACGAAGAGCCTGGAAAGTTGGGGGGAAACGAGAACACGGACTAAATGGCGTTCAGGGCCGAGTTTACCAGAGAGGGCATTCGCGCGAGCGGCGGGAGTGAGAGTCCGAAAGGGAACGGAGATGGCAGCGCTGGCAGGTGCGACAGCGCCGCTGTTGTCGGGTGAGTGACAGCTTAGACGGGGGCAGGAGGAAGCAGGGGGCGGAGAAGGTCAGAGCAGACGGAAGGAGGCGCGGGCAGAAGAGGCGGCGGAGAATAGATGTCCGGCTGGGGGCGCCTGGAGAGCGCCGGGAGTCGAGGACAATCGGGCGGAGGGGACGCCGGGTCGTGGACGGAGCGAGGCAGGGCCGCGTCGCGTCGCGCCGGCGAGGTTTTGTGAATCCGCGCGCCGTGGAACAATGCCTCGTTAAGCATTCATACGTCGCGGACCTCGATTACTCGCAGGACTGCAGGGGCGGCCCCGCGGGCGTCGTGCCGCTGCCGGCAGCCGGCGCGCATCGCCCGCCCCGCCCCGCCCCGCCCCGCCCTGCCCTGCCCCGCCCCCCCGGCTCGCCCTACCCGGCACCGCCCCTTCCAGCCCCACCCCGCCTTTCCCAGCACCGACCAACCCTCCCAGCACCGCCCCGCCTCTCCCAGAAGCAACACGGTCCGCCCCGCCCCGCCACGCTCTGCCCCCGCCCCGCCACGCTCTGCCCCCGCCCCCTCTACACACAGGCATCGGCCCGCCACACCCTGCCCCATCCCGCTCCACCCCGCTCTCTCCACCCGGTTCCGCCCCTCCCAACAACCCTCGCTCCTCCGCCTCGCCCTCCCCGCCCCGCCCCGCCCCGCTCCGCCCGGCTCGCCCTACCCGGCCCCGCCCCTTCCAGCACCGACCCGCTTCCCCCAGCACCGCATCGTCCCGCCCCGCCCAGCCTCGGCCCGCCTCGTCCTGCCCCGCCCCGCTTCGCCCCGATCCATCCCGCTCTCCCCACCCGATCCCGCCCCTCTCAGTACCACCCCGCCCCTCCTCACTCCGCCCCGTCCCATCCCTCCCAGCCTCGGCCCGCCTCGACCTGCCTCGCCCCGCTCCGCCTCTCTCAGCCCCCTTCCCCCTCCGCCCCGCTCTTCCCACCCGGTCCTGCCCCTCCCAGCAATACCCCGTCCTGCCCGGCGCAACTCTGCCCGGCACGCCCCACTCACCCCACCTCCCTCCCCGCCACGACCACGCGGCCACGCCCTCCCAACACCGCCCCGCCCTGCTTCGCCCTGCCCCGCCCGGCGCCGATCTGCCAGGCCCCACCCCACACATCCCACTTCGGCCCCGCACATCCCTCTCCACCCTGTCTCACCCCTGACACTTCCCCACCCACCCCTCACCTCCCTCTCCTCCAACCCCGCCCCACTCACTCTCCCTCATCTCACAACCCACGCGACTTATCTCCCTCCCGCACCTACCTCTCTCTCCGCCCAGCTTGGCATTGCTATGCCCTCCCCTCCCCAGTACGTTCATTTCACTACCCCACCACACCTCTCCCACCCCGTCTTCTTCCCGCCAAACCTACTCATCTCCCTCCCTCTTCGCCCCGCTCGGCATTGATGTGCCCTTCCCTCTCTGTCGTCTTCTCGCTCAGCCACTCACCCAGCCACCCTCCCAAACTCTGTCCCCTCTCCAACCTGCCTCACCCGGCACTTCTCTGTCCTTCCCTCCCCCTCACTCCCTCTCCCATTCCTACTTCCCTCTCCGCCGAACTCGGCCACACGCTCCTCGTGTCCCTACCACCACGCCGTCGCCATTTCGCACCCATTCCCACCCTTGCCCGTCCTGCTCTACACTGCAAACCCCTCTTGTGACATCATCTCCTCGCCCTTCACCACTTCACCCCGGGCCAAGCCATTCGCCGGCAGAGGCTCTTCGCTTCATAGACCCTTCTCCGCTGCACCCGAAAGCGCCGCGACTCTGCGCTAGGCAGAGCAACCAACGGTCACTGCACACTTCTCTTCTCTCAATTTAAGTTATTTTGAAGATAACTCGTTTCCTTCCATTGTATTCGCGTCATCGAATTTAAAACAAGAATGTTTTAGCGAAATGCCGAAAATTAAAATGAAGATATCTAATCAATATTCTGTATTGTTTATTCTTGGTTAGGTAAAGTAAGATGTGTTTGAAAATTTTGAAACTATCGTACTTCTCCCTATATATAGGGAGAAATAGTATTGGAATCAACAATACGATCTCAAATTTTCAGTTGTAAAATTTGTGTTGGGGGTCCCAATTTCTCATATACGTCAGGCCGAAGGTCCATTAGTGCTATTCCAAAGATTTGTAAGATTAATAGAAGTGGTGAGAAGATACACGAAGTTTTTGCACCTCAGAATTAGGATGACTGTCTCTGTGGATTGATGGGTGGAAGCACGTATCACGTATAACTGTCAAATGAGAATCTAATGAACTGAAACATGGTAATTATACGAGGAGTAAGCTCTAATGCCGTTTCGGAGATCAGTAAGATATACTGATCTCCAAAACGGCATCTGTTAGGTACCGTTTGTTGTTAATCTGTTTATTTCTTTGTTACAGACAAACTGAAAGAGATTTTGTAGGTTCGAAGCAGCGAAAAAGAAAAAAATACAAATATTCAATAGACGGTGTAACGGACAAATGTATTTGAACGAGTTTAAAGACTTCTATTGTTTATTGATGTATAAATTAATTTAGATTTGTATAAAGTTTTAAACTATTAATGAATGTGTAGTGGTAATGGTGGAAATCATCAAAATGAAAACTTTTTCATCTATAACAGAGTAAAGGAAAAATTTGAATTTTGTGCTTCAAATTGTCTTTTTATATAAAAGTGGTGAAAGTTTTGGCCTTGCATTCGGTAAATAATAGTCGTCTAACTATATTAGTTTGCAGCTTAGCTACTTTAAAACAATAAATTATTTTCGCAATTAATCAATCACATTGAATACTAATTAGAATATAATACTTGTTATTTCCTTAAACAATTACGTAATTTAAATTATATAATTTAATACACTTTTTTTATAAGACATTGGCTTCAGTAATACCTTTTTAAATATTTGTTTGGGTTCTCATTTACCACTTTAATAAGCACACACGTGAACAATAGACTAGAACAATATATCCCACATCCCAAAGCTCGAAGAGGTCGTTCAAAACAGACGATTGGACAATAATAGGCAACACCGTAGAATCTTCCAACCGTCCATCCGCGAAAGCGATAACGCTACCAATCACGATTTAAAACAGTTTTTTTCGTATTCTATTATAACAATAAGTTTTCTTGCCTTTCCAAACCTGACTACCCCTCCTATCATTGACACGTCCATCTACATACCAACATCTACAATATACAATCAGACCAGGAAACGCGAAGAAATAAATACAAGAGTTATGAAACACTAGTAAACAAGGACATTCCCACTGAACCCACCCAAAGGTACTAATTATATCAGATACCCATGGGCGAAAAATCGCCCTGCTAAGTGGAAATCTAACATCTAATTTCTCTGTCACGGGTGTGTTTAATCCTAACTGGAGGTTTCCCGACGTGACCGGTGAGTAGGACACCCCCACAAAACTCTCATCAAACGGGAGAGTGTCATCATCATTATAGGGCAGGTTGACAATTTGGACATTACACCTGACCAACCTGCCGACAAACTGGAACGTGCCGTTCCAAACACAAATATTATAGTCTCTGTCGTTCTGATACAACATATACCACACTGTGCAAGGAAAGTAAATGCCCAAACAACGAACTAAAACCATCTGAGAGGCACAAACGTTAACTATTTGAGCTAAACTCTCTTTCAGAAAAACACTTCACCCAGCATGGTCTTTACCTAAAACTTCTGTAACTGCGTTCTATAGTTACCTTTTTAATTTTATTAAGTTATGTATTGCTTTAAAAATGACGGGTTGAGTAATTTTTAGAGTTTGTGGAGAATTCAATCCCAAAAGGGATTCTTCAGAAAAAAGCAGAAGCACATGAACTTAAAGTAAGAGGAGAGCGCTTGGTCATGAGCCTGAGTTACTAGTAACAAGTTGTAAGTTCCTTTGCATTTACTTGGGGAGGCGTATTACAGATTTCAACGCAGGGAATTCAAATTACGTTTTGAAGTATAATTTATGATATATTGCATATCGCTGTAGTTTCTCTCAGAAATGTTATTTGGTTGTCCGTATATCGTTTTCTTCATTCATGAATGAGAACCATCTTCAGTCACCTGGGTGTCCATGTCAGGAGAGTGAAATAAACTCAAGAATTCCTTGGTAATCACTTGCTAAAAGTTTTCTGGCAACACTCCGCACACCGTCTCCGCGGAAAAGGCATCTTACTTCTACGCTGCACAACGAAGTTTAGCGGCAGGGAATTTGAAACCATAATTAAGTTTCGTGTTATCCAGGCCATGCGGAAGTTCAGATGAACTTGTCCCAGCCGCATACATTTTGGTTTCGCTGACAAGTCTTGACAGACTCGGAGCCATCGCTAAACGAAGTGGAGGGAAAAGAAAAATAATAAAAGTATCACATTCGCTCTGTTTGCAAACGCGAGAGACGGCGGGTTCCTTTCCTTCCTACGCCCGTCGTTGCTCCTTTGCCGGAGGGATCTCCGCAGATGCAGGCTTCGCCGCGATGCCGCCGCCGCCGCCCCTTTCTCAGAGTTCCTCTGTGCCATTTGTTTGCTGATCGCGCCGTACTTAAAACGTTCGCTTCAACGTTCACATTTAACCCCCCTCCCCCTCCTCTGCCTCCGCTCTCAGCCACGCTCCCTCCTCCATCCACACCCGGGGGCGTTCCGTATCTCTTTGTGTCAAGTCGTCGCCGAGACCTCGAGAGAGAGGCTGTGCGGGGGGGGGGCTGGGGGTGGAGAGGATTTTCTCTGTACATTCCTAACTTCGTAACCTCGCTCGTGTTTGCGTAGGAGATGCGCGACAATGGTGGAAAATACGAATTACACGACGCCAGCCGGGCGGGGGGAGGGAGGGGGAGGGGCGGGGCGCTCCACAAAGGCGGCGTTTGATGCCCCCCGCCGCGTGAGAGGGCGTGCGCCCGCGCGCGCCCAAAACTTGAGATGCACCCGCCGGCGACGGAGGGCAGTGGGGCGGCGAAGACGCTGAGGACGCGGAGTTGCCTTGGACTGAGGGCGACGATCCGGGAGAAGTAGTGGCGGATGAGGGCAGCAGGATCAGGGCCTGGGCCACTGGAGGATCTAGGGGGCCATGGCCCCCCGAAAAGCCCTAGAATTTTCGTTTACCTTCCTTTATTTGGCAAAATTTACTTAAATATATAGTAAACCCTCATTAACACGAATTCCAAAGAACCGAATTCCAAGGGAACGAAAATTCGTGTTATCCGAATATTTTATATGTCCGTATTACCGTAATTCCTTGCCGGTACCGAAGTTTTGTTCGTGTTACGGCGAAATTCGTGTTAAGCGAGTTTGTGCTAACCAAGGTTTACTCTATTTCTTTATGTTCCAATTATGTAATTATTTAAACAGTAATACTGTATAGTATCATATCTGCAGTACATAAATAATATACAATATAATAACAAATATGTTTCTTCTTTAACAAAAATCTACGAAGGGCCTCCCCAAAACGTGCTACTGGATTTGCCCCTGGCCTGGGGGACACTTGCCGCGCATCGACGGGAAATGATAGCGGCGACTGATTCATTTGTGTTTCCGATCGCGTCAACTGCTAGGGTCATTATTCTCGTAAGTGTACTGGCTTGTTTTTTGAATCGCGAGAGGTGGCGGTGGTCTTCCCCCGCTGGATGGTGAAATCCGGCGCCGATCTACCTGCCGGCTAAGAGGGTTTTTCCGAATCAGGTGCCTCCCGTCAGCGGGACACTGCCCCAGCCTGAACTAGGTCTAAACTATTGGTCGATTGGTCTCTCGACATGTGTGATGGTGTAGTGCGTGTGTGTAAGTAAGCTATGAGCGTAGGACAAGGAAGAAGTAGAAAAGATCGATCGCGTACCACATTTCTTAGGGTACTGGCCCCACGCACCTGCTGTTGATCGCGGAAAGCACGGAAAACTACCGATCAGAGCAACCGACCGCTGGAATTCCCCTCCAGTGGATTGACTAGACCTACGTAGCTATGTATCCAGTGTAGAAAATCCTGCGACCGTCGGGATTTGAACCTCAGGACCTCTCGGTCAGAGGCACTGCAGTGACATAAATTGATGGCGTGGGACACCTAAGCCGGTTGATAGCGTCAAGTTCTCACAAACACTATGGTTCACCCCGATATTCCCGAGAGCTATCTTCATGAATGTTCGCTGCTCAAAGTGCGTTACATTCGTCTCGCAATGCGATAGTCTGACAACTGATTTCACGTACCTCTCTGTGCCAATAGAGACACTCAGAGACCAATCTGTAGTTGTGAAAACACATTAGTACAGCATATCTTTTACGCGGCAAATAAAATTGTGTTATCCAATAGCATTTCTTTTAGAAAAAAATGCAATGCCTTCTGCCCCAACCCTCGTATATTAGATGCTGGGTTGTGATGGATAATATGATTAGTAAGAAATAAGAATTATTTGTAAGAAAATTTATTTGTAGCGATTTCTCAAAATATGAAATTATTTTCATTCCTTCCTGTGTGTGTGTGTGTGTGTGTGTGTGTGTGTGTGTGTGTGTGACCATATTGAAATTACATCGCACTCGAAGCGTCATTTGGGCTGCTTTATGATTGCAAATGGGTAGAAGGATGATACTGGACCTTCATATGTTGTATCATGGGCGGCGCAGCGGACCGCGCCAGAGGCAGAAAGAGTTGTGCGGGACAGCATTAAGTCGTTCCCTTCACGTCTGAGCTCCGAACCGCCCACCCGCCGCCGTCCCCACACCTCCAACCGCCCCCACCCCTCCACCTCCGCCCCCGCCCGCGCTCTGCCCCCTCCCTGCCCGTCCCCGCCCGAGCCCCGGCCGCGTCCCGCCCGCGCCCCTCCCGCGCCCCGCCAGCGCCCCGCCCGCGCCCCGCCCGCGCCCCGCCCGCGCCCCGCCCGCGCCCCGCCAGCGCCCCGCCAGCGCCCCGCCCGCGCCCCGCCCGCGCCCCGCCCGCGCCCCGCCCGCGCCCCGCCAGCGCCCCGCCCGCGCCCCGCCAGCGCCCCGCCAGCGCCCCGCCCGCGCCCCGCCCGCGCCACGCCCGCGCCACGCCCGCGCCCTGCCCGCGCCCCGCTCGCCCCAACCCGCCCGCGCCCCAACCCGGACCGCCACCGTCGCCGAGCTCCGCAGATAAGCCGCTGTCGGCGCCGTCGAGCCGGGATTAGAGTGGCAGAGGAGATCTCTGCCGGAGGCGCCCCGCTGTTCTTCCGAGGCCGTTCTGACGCGCCGGGCCGGCCGCCGTCGTCGCCTCCTTCTGGCGGAATCCTCCTGCCTCCTGAGCACCGCTGCGGTCACCGGCCGCCCACGGAATTTCTCTCAGAACGCGAGTTACTGTTCTTGACGTCACAATGTTATCATGTGAATATTGGCGTTTCATACAAGTGAATGGCCCTACTACGGTCAGCGTCCTTCCAGTGAATTTCAGTAATAGCTCGACTTACTCCTGTTGACGTCACAATGTTTATCACGTGAATATTGCATTTGATACATATGCGTTGATAGCGCTGCAGTCACCATGGTCCCACTGAATTTCTTCAAATACTCAACGTACTCTTCTTGACGTCACAATGTTGTCATGTGAATATTCGATTTGATACAAGTGAATAGCACCACTGCGGTCAGCGTTCTTCCACTGAATTTCAGTAAGAACTCGACTTACTGCTGTTGACGTCTTAATGTTGATAATGTTAATATTGCATTTGATAAAAGTTGATATCGTTGCGGTCACCATGATCCCACTGAATTTCTAGAAGTACTCGACTTACTCTTCTTGACGTCACAATGTTGATCAAATGATTATTGCATTTCATACAAGGTTGTATTTCTTACTGCACCGCGAGTCTTCGAGCCAATATTTTCATTCTTTAAATATTTCAGTTTATTTTATTTTAATTAGAGTTTTCTACAGAATTTGTCAGCGGATTCAGTGACTTTATGATGTATTTCAGTACGCGTGAAATGTCTTTCTTTCGGCGATTCGTTTGTTATCTTTCATGAACAAAATAAATGTTTAATAAATATACCTCAAAAATAGCATTTGATATCAAATACCCAGGATACGAAATTTACATGATGTTTGACTCAAATGTGTTGAAAAATTTGCAATGAAGTATTTTCAATTATTGTTGAAAACTATTACCATACAATTTTAAAAAGAATTGAATAGAACATTGGAATCGTTTAATGACTTACCGTGTCACGGATTCTAATTAAATAATACATTCTATCACATTCTAAATTTCACGTGATTTACGATCATAATATCTCTATTTAAATTATTAAAAAACAAAGGAGCCTTTTAATTACCAAATTTTGTTACTTCTTTATAGGTTACAGTTGTTTATGAGGTATCTCTGCTAGACAATCGAAAGTCATATCTGAATTAATTGTTGTTACAAAAATTAAATTTTCTCATCATACACTTTTTCGATTCAAATATATACTATGAGTACTACTGTGTAGAACGAGTTAGATACAATTTTACTCGTATATGTGTTCTATGTAAAAGTCAATAATTGTGTAAACGGTTCGTTATTCATTCGAAAAAGTCATAAATTAACAGTTCATTAGACATAATTGTAGTACAAGGGGTTTTCCTGGTCCCTTTTCCCATTATATATCGCCTACGTGCACGGGATGTACCTTCCAGGAAACCAAAAACAGTAAAAGGTTCTTATATTACCTTCCTTTTTTACTCAAAATGTATACACAAATGCTTCTTTCAACTCTAATTTCGAAGAGCAAGGTCAAACTTCCTGTTTGTTTCAGCAAACGACCACTCTTCCCCCTCCCCTCAGGACAGTTTATGTATCCCGAAGAGTCTCGTGCGAGGCCCGAGAGTAAAAAAAAAGCGCGCATTGCCTATTAGAATGTCGTGGAGATGAGCTCCGTAATCCGAGGGGAGGCCGCCGCCGTCGCCACCCTGCCTGCACAGTCGTCACAGGGGGCTTTGCGTGGGTGCGTGCGTGCCTGGGCGCCGGTGCTCGGCGGGGAAGCCGGCGCCGGGGCTTTGCGTGGGGCAGAATGCGCCGTTTGGGCTGCTCCGGGCGAGCGATGGCGATGGCTGTTGGCGCCGAGTTCCGCCCGGCGACGCGCGCTGCCTCGTCTCGGCCGCACGAACACCACCAACTCTTACGACGCACGCGGCCCCTTCCCCGCCGCCTCTGAGTGAGTGCCAACCCCGACGTCTGCAGGAAGGAGACTCAACGCCGGTGGTGGGAGTGTGTTCCAAAAAAGTCCGCAGCTACTTGAGAAATAAAAAAAAAACTAGATCTCTTATACATCAGCGACATCACGCGGCGAATGAAAAAAAAACACGAAGGAACCTGTCAATAGAGCCAATGGCAGCAAAGCCAAGCGTTTCCGTGGGAAGTAATATTTATTTACGAGTATTAACGGGATACGCCCTTGGCAATAATGATAATTATCATAATTAATAAATCAATTATAAATCCCTCACATAAATACAGCATAAACTGCGTAAATACCTATCAGGACAGCTGCAATTCACTTCCTTACAATCTTCTAGATGAAGATAACAATGAACCCGATTCGGTTCCAAGTCGGCTAACGCTACAATACTGCTCCATTACTACTTCTTTTCCATCTTTCTGTCTTGGATTGAGGCAGGCCCAAAGGCAGTGCTAACAGACCACGTGCCATCATGCAACTGAGCGGCGCATTCGTAAGTTTCTTCACCCATTGCTTGATGTCGCTGAAGTAAAAAAGGTCTAGTTTTCTTTTAGTCTTTCAAAGTGCTGCCGACGTTCTTCGTACATACCCCCACCTTGCCTCCAACATCAGAGTTGAATCTCCTTCCTGTAGACTTCGTGGCGCCAACGGCCTCCCTGGAAGGTTATTGGACTGAAGGGGAGACTCCATGAAATAGAGGAGCACATATTGCACACTATTTCCAAATCTTCTCGTCATTTTCAAAACGCCATTTGTTCATTCAATCTCAATTGATGGCTTTAGTTCTAATCTCTTCACTGTACCATCTCCACCGCTACGAGGGCATTTCCCATGGCTACAAGCAAAAAAATGCCTTTCTACCAAGATATCGAGTCCTATGTTTTCGCATTGCACATGTGTGTTCTTTTTTTTTTTTTTTTTTCTTTTGGTCGCGAATTATCCGTCTAGGACCACGCGGACATACACCTGCACTTACAGAGGCTCAGTTATATTTATCCCGTGGCAAGTGTATGTGATTCCTTTTTTGGGGGATCAGAATTATGCTGAATCCGATTTTTATCCTCCAGGGTTGCTAGTCCTGAGGGGATGGAATATGGAATGATGATAATAAAGAAGGATAAATGGACGATACATACGTCCAGACATAACCAAATACGATCATGGATCGGTATTACACGTGTGTATTATTTGTATTTTATTTTATTTTGTAAATATCAGACATTTATTTTCAAAACGCCATTTGTTGAAGAACAGTGAGACCTACCTTTTCACTTGATATTGATGTAGTACGTATATTTGATGTTAATAACGAAATTAAAATGTGATTAAAAGTTTAATAATTCTAAACGAAAAGTTTCAATTCAAATTAAAATATCTGTGAACAATAATGAATATTTGTGTGCACACATGAATATTTTATGCTAGGATTCTTAAAACCTAGGACCGCAAAAATTAAAACTTGCCGTGATATTAACGCGTGGCTCCCTCGACCACTGGCGCACCGCGGCATCTCATCAAATTCGTTGATGACTCCGTATGTTGACGTGCCGTTACGCGTGGCATAACAACCTTTGTGAGAGGTTCAGATGAAGATGAGAACTATTTTACGCGAATTTTACTCGTATTAATCGGGCAATTCAGACTCCATGTTCCCGGAAATGTCTTTAATCCTGCAAATTTACGCTCTAACTTTCGAGCTTTCTCATCGTATTCAAATTTCGTTCTGAAACGGAACACAACTCTTTAAATATTGCATTTCGCCTATTCATACAGTTTTTTTTGGTGTGAAGATACGAATTCCTTGAGGACGAGCTAATCTCTTCACTATACCTCCTCCAACGACACAAGGGCATTTTCCATAGCTAGAAGGGTTCAAATGCTTTTCTACTAAGATATCGATTTTTTCTGGTGATTCACAATATTCTTTTATATATATCCTTGCTCTCCATCAATAAAATAATATATTGTTTTCAGTTCAGAAAACTTGCGTTGCAAATGATTTTGTTTGGAAGAAGATGTATCCTTGCATGTTATCTGTAAAAAATAAAATTGTATTGTAATCTTATTGATAAAAGTATAATATTATTGACTAACAAAGGTTTCAAAAATTGCCATATTCTAAATTTTAGTAATAAATAAGATACAGAATTATTGTGGTGTGTCAATTACTCCTCTTACAGCCCTAAGTACTATCTTGTATTACAAAACTGAAATTTTATTAATAATCACCTATAATCATGCACTCTCCTTGCTGGATGACATTTTTCAGATACTCTAAATAGCTTTTCTGTGCATTTGGTATACAATTTTGGAACGTGACGTATTCCATTTTAAAGACGCAGTTTTCACAAATAAATCTGTTTCACTTTTAACAACAATCAACTGGGACCTATGTCGGGTCGTAGTGCATTTGTTGTAAATGTAACAACGGAATATATAGTAATTTCGATATCTTATGAGGTCAGCCGTCACAAATTGAATGACCGGCCTTAAAGTGCGGAATTTTCTTACACATTTCCTCAGTCACCTTTATTTTCTCGAATTGATTGGAGTGCTTTTGAAGGTTAAAATGGTTGCAGCACCATAACATATTCCACATTTTTTATTGATTTCAGCATTTTAAATAAAACTCTGGCGATGCAGACTTTAAAATGTTTAAAAAGCACTGTAAACGCACTGAATTTCTCTTACTCCAAACAAGGGGTCTTAAATTTTGTCGTGTTACCTATTACTATTTTAATCATATATTGAATTATGAAAAACTGAAGAACTTACCGTTCAAAACCTTACAATTTTGTATGGAATGACTTTGCAGCTAAAAGGCTCTGTCATTAGTAAAAAGTGATGAGAACGGCAATGAGTCTCCGGAGTTGCCAGAGCATGTCTCCTCCTCTATATACATCAAAGCAAATTGACCGGCCTTTCGGGTAAGCGCCCAAAAACATTTCCTCTTTTACCTCAATATGATTAGTGAGGCGTCATTTGGTATGAAAAAATTAAAGAGAATTATACTACGCATGCAAATACAAACCAATTCCATTTGGAAACGAAACGAAATGAAAATTTAATATAAATGAAAACCGGAAGGATTTAATATTTATTCAAAAAAAAGGAAGCGGTCCACCGATAGAATAGGAACTGTAACTCTGTGTGTGTGTGTGTGTGTGTGTGTGTGTGTGTGTGTGTGTGTGTGTGATTTTTGTGACACAGCGTCCCTTCTCTAGAAATCAAACCGTTTTCCAAAACCTGCTTTTCGAGGCCTGAATTCCCTTAAGTCGCCTCCCCGCAGCGGGCCGCCATGACTGCATTTGCCGATCGCGTCCATGGGCAGTGCCTCTAGTCACGCGTTTGCGTCCGCAGCCTAATTGGCCGCAATTAGCCGAGTTTACGTAGGACGAATGGCCATTGGGGTCATGCGGTTGCGTTGAAAGCTTCAGCTCCGCTCACGTTTCTACTTTTTTTACTCTGTGCATTCCTATTTCAAACATCCCTATTCCTCTTTGCCGCGTAACGAGGAAGTTACGAGTTCACTGGCTGAGGGCCGCCGCGCGTAGAGCCAAGAGCTGGTTTTTGTACGAGGATAGTGATGTCATTGCAGGGTAATGGAAGGCTTTAATCTCCGACGCGTTTTTTCCTGCTAGTTTTTGTAAAACTGGGTATTGCATTTTCTGAATGTGAAGATATTATTTTGATATAAACTCCTCTAAATTAGCTAGGTGTTATATTGACGTAGCTCCCTAGATGCAACGAATATGATTTGTTATTATAGCGCAGATGTTTACAGAATATCGTGTGTGCGTAACTTTACAAGAACGTTTTATTGAGCGTTGTCATTAGTACATAAACGATTAACTTGAGAAAAATTGGTCCCAGAAAGTGGGTGCACTTCACATTTCAGCAAACATACAAAAACTGACGAACCTGTGAAATTCAATTGAAAAGAAACCCTTCGTATTAATTAAGAACCTTTTAGAGAAGGTTTATGTGTTGTTAATTCTGTTGTAACTCCACTTCATGGCGCTGTAAAACAAAACTAAATACTCACGTCAAATGCAATCTGCAACACACTCGGCAGAATTTTGAATCTTTATGGTTAAATAATTC
Organism: Acheta domesticus; assembly: GCA_031308135.1. Classification (NCBI taxonomy): domain Eukaryota; kingdom Metazoa; phylum Arthropoda; class Insecta; order Orthoptera; family Gryllidae; genus Acheta; species Acheta domesticus. The sequence continues at coordinate 50,697,718 of JAHLJT010002406.1, forward strand.
ATAAACGGGGCGACTTTTTCACCCGTAATCTACAGAATGATCTCTTCTTGAACATTCTATTACATTTTTGCTGGTCCGGCTCATCCCGGTATTACCTCACCTGTCAGAGTTGTGCAGCATCGACAAGTAAATGTGAATGAGAGGTACTGAGTGCGGCAGAGACAGACAGAGACAGGGTGGGGGAGGGAGGGGGGGAGAGAGAGAAAGAGAGAGAGAGAGTGAGAAAGGGGGATGGGAGGGGAAAGAGGGAGATGAAGGGCAGAACAACGCCTGCCGGGTTTTCCTAGTATAGCATATACTCATAAATGGACGAAAACAAAGCAACCACTTGCCACGTGAGATGAGCCAGTGGTTTATTTATTTATTTATTTACATCAAAAACGGTTAAAAACTGTATGTGACGTGCTGCGGGAAGAAGTTACTTTTATGCACGTTTTCATAATACTGTGATCCGTATCCTGAGCCATATACTCGTTGAATTTTGAATATAGAAGAAATGAACGTTTTTGAAAGAATTGTTAACAAAATATTCGCTGTGATGTAATAAAAGATCTATTTTTATTATTTTCGTTAGATACCCAGGAAGGTTTAAAAAGTCAGCAATGAAACACTTTACATTTCGAAAATGCAAATATTTTATTATATTAATCCACAATTTGTCACATCTGATGTTAGGACTATATTGTCGAGTTCTCAGTGTCTCAATGCTCGTGACGCACCGAGTTTCTCCGACGATGAAAAAAGAATCTTCAGTATCCACAGGGGCCGAGTCAGAACAACCAATGTTTACTGTCTGTCAGTACTTGGCGCGACAACTTGCGTAAGGGACAAGGCTCACCAGCAGCGTCCCGGCCTTGCGGACATGGGTTAAGTGGGTACGTGTAGTTAGCACGAAGACATCCCCACGTGGTATTCTGGTCTTCTCAACCTGAGAAGAGGATTTTCTCATCGTCACTCAGCAACATACTGAAACATCGCAAGGAAAACGCACACTATGATCTTGCCCGACTGGGAATCTAACCCGGGGTCGCCTCATGGAAAGCGAGCACGCTGGCCAATGAGTTTCTCGTGAGGTCTTTTGTTGATGTAGGATTCCATAAAAATTCTCAATTTTGAAAACTGAACATTTTGATTACTTCGGTTTCTAAGAATTCGAAAAGATATTTGGTCGAGATTTTTCCGATTTTATAAATAATGGATCGTGTTTCTAATCTCCTATACCTGGAAATCAACTGGCATAAATTACGTCTAATTACTCATCTCACCTTTTCTCTCAAGTTTATGGAGAGTGTATTTATCTATCTACATTGTTACAGTAGCAGTTAGATAAACATCAGCAATCTTCCCCAAAAAATTATTGCATTTCATAAAATTATTTTGGGATGTTAGTCTATCGTTGAAAAATATTTCAATATTTTTGTCATAGTGTCCTTTTCTTGTATGTTGTTGTAGATTATAACATCCCAATGTGTTTTTGTGAAATGTATTTTTTGTAGAAGATTGCGTCTGTTTTCCTTTCCAGTATGGATTTCTACAAAATTTCCTTGAAAACCACTGGCTATTGCAATAATCCATTCGTAATTTTTCATATTCGTTATAATTATTATCTTCTTTTTTCCAGTGTAATTTATCTTGATTAGTACTTCCATTATTTCCAAGCCGACAGAAGGCCCCAACTATAGTAATTCCGCGGCCACTCACATTCCGTTTTTCTTTTCATAACCATCTCTTTGCAGCGAAACGCATTTTAATTACCCCTTTCATTGCCGAGGAGGCGCTCTCGTGCAGGTGCATGTCGCTCTACTCTTCGCTGAAGAACGCATGAGCCACTCGGCGCGGGACGATTCTCGGGCGCGACCCGCTCCGCTCCGCGCCGCCCCGCCCCGCCCCGCGCGGAGAGCCCGCCCGCAGCAGTCGGGCGCGCGTCGCGCTGCTTTGTGTCGGCGCGGCGGCAGCGCTGCACTCCGACGTAAGGCAATTACGGGGCTAAGTGATATTGCCCGGAATCCGATTAAAAGCCGCGTTTCCGCGCGGCGTCACGTTCGATATCTCGTTAAATTCGTTCTCGAACCGCAAAGGCGCCGCACCCGCCACTGTTCCGTCAAAATCGATCGCTATCTAAGAACAAACACGTACGACCGCTTCGCCACCCCCGCCGCCGCGGCGGCCCTGCTGCCGCCTCCGCTGCCGCCTCCGCTGCCGCCTCCGCTGCCGCCTCCGCTGCCGCCCCCGCTGCCGGCCCCCCTGCCGCCCCCGTTGCTGGCTCCGCTGCCGCCTCCGCTGCCGCTCCTGTCGCCGCCCCCGCTGCCCCCCGCCGTACCCATCGTCCCCGTCTTCTCCATCGCCTTCGTCGTCCCCATCGCTCCCGTCGCCCCCACCCCCGCCGCCCCTGTCGCCTCCATCGCCTCCGTCGCCCCCGACGCCCCCGTCGCCCGCGCCCCGCCGCCCCCGCCGTCGCGCCGTGCCGGCACGTTCTTTGTGGGCAAACAATTCCTTATGATCGCTCAGGGTGCGTGCCCTCCAATAACATGCTTGGCCAACTCCAAAAGCCGCCAGGTAGCCGCGCGCCGTTCCTCATTTCTTGTTTCCTTCTAATCCTCTGAAGGAGGCGATCGATAAAGTTACCACTCTATTTGAGTTATAAGTATGGGGCACGGCGCTCGCCCAATGTTTCAGTGTGCAGGTGGAATAAATTTAGCGTGTTATCGGCGTATCGAAAACGATTGTGGTTGGAAGCTTGTACGCAGTATTTACGTAGCAGTATAGTTTTCTCCGGAACAAAAGGCACGCGACTTTTTATCTTGTAATGATTGCGCACATAACTCTGTGCTAAATAAATTGAAAAAAAGAAAATGTCTGAATAGAATGCAGTACAACGTCTTAAATTTTTTTATGAAAATAATTGCTTGGGATTACATATACCTTAAACGATGATAATAATCTATGAAGTGCTGTCGTCTTGTTGCTAAGCCAAAGTTGTGTACTTCACTTTATATCAACATGTTTAATCATTAACTTGTTTTAAACACTTATTCAAATGCATAGTTTAGGAGAATAACATTTCATAAGTATAAACCACGAGTAGCATATAAGCTGCAGCGTACAAAGTCGTATTTGGATCAGTCAAACGCGTTAGTCAGTCTGTCTGGAATATGTTCTGTAACTGATGATAGTTCTGTATGATACGAGTGGTAAAAGTGGAATTTTAATTTGGGAGTAGGAAATGTTGCGACACGAGGCCGATAGGCCTACTACCGCAATATCAGGAGCAACATAAAATCACTTTTACTACTTGGGACGTACACAATTATTTTAGTCGCCCTTACTGACGCTCATTTTATTTTAATTCAAATATACAAATTACTTAAGGGTACACTTGTGCCAGTAGAAGACGATGCGGACAGGCGAAAGTATTTTGATTTCTTTGTTGCATTCACAGTTTTATCTGAAAATTGCCTCACTTTTAGCTCTAATGCTAGAAATTAAACGTTTATCATGCTGAGCACACCCTGAAAGAACGGCCGTCGAAACGTCGGCCGTTCGTCGGCCGTTAGCAAACGTCGGCCGTTTGCTAACGGCCGTCGAAAAACATCTTTTTTAGTCTACGTGACAATAGTTATGTAACAAATCATTGTTTCTATAAAAATATGTATTGAATATACATATTGCGTATGCTTTAATGTATTCCCCCAATGTACTGAAATCAAAACTTAGGTTCACTCCATTCGTTAAATTTATAATTTTTGTACGTTTGGTTTGCCAAGACCATTTCAAACTAATGCAAATGAGATTTTTAATTTTCAATTAAACTATTGGTTTCACACCACTAATGGAAAGGACTACATTTAAGGTTACCATTCTGTCTTTCCTGTATCTTGCAATAAAATCGCTTAACAATCCCGATATTGCCAAGGAATTCAGCACAATTACCTCTTAGACATCCAAAAATGATCGGCTGAATCCGCCTCTACCCTCGCCGTTCTCGTTCCGTCCGCCCCTGCCTTGCCCTTGTTGTGCCCCACCTGTGCCTACCTGCAGACAACTCCACAATACCTAGCGTGTTGCATTAAAACACAAAATAATCTCTGAAATATCCAGTTTACAAACATTAACGCGGTGACGGACAGTGGAAACATGTAACACGAACGGAGGGGCTGGGTCTGAGAGACCGGTGTTAAAAAAACAAGAATAACATATCAAATATTTTGTGCATATAATTGTTAGAGGATTTCATTTTCATGGTGCATATAATGCATATTTTACCTGTTTTTTTTCAATACGCAACATATTTCTGCAAATTGCACATTCTCCTACGTATTTTCCTTGAAAAAGGCTTATCTTTACTGTAGATGATCAGCCCGTATATAGGCTGAATCGCTAATTCCTCTATTGTAAGGTCCGTTTGCGAGATTTGCTGCGCATTGCCGCCACCGCCGGGGCCGATGCCTTATCAGCGGTTGGGGGGGGGACAAGAGGGGTGGCTAGCCACACCCTACCCGGCGGACGCGCGCGGGGGGAGGGAGAGGGACTGGCGAACATTACAGAGAAGTTTGTGAGCCGCCGAAGTAGGAGGTCGTGACGCAGTAACAGGACGGTGATAGTGATTTTTGGGGAGGCAGGTGTTGAGTTGGAGGTGGCTGGGAAAGCATGGTCAACGGTGTGTCTGCGCCGGTGACGTGAGACGCTGGAATTGGCGTCGTTACTGAGAATCTGTGTTGCACTGACGCGTAAGCTATTTTGTAGGCCAGCCCTGCTCGTTGCTAGCTTTTGGCTGCGTGAACGAGGCTACCGCCCGAACAAAGGTCGGTAATACCGTCTCTTAGTTTCTAATTCCTCCTAGTTTTTATCACCACGAACTGCTGAGATTGCACAGACAATTCGAGTTTGCTGCTTTCGCAAGAGGCGGGTAATAAATTGTAGTAAAGCATGTGATGTAAAAAAATGCAGATGTATTTTACAGTAGTGTGAGAAAAATAATTTCATAGTAACTGAAGGGGTCACCGGTATTCCATAAGGAACAGAGAATTTTGAAGCGATTAACTATAAAATGCAGGCGATGTGGGAAGTTATGTATCTCTCTGAGGAGAGAACATCATTGGATTTGGAAAGAATATAGTTACGTCAATAAAATGTACGAGCTTTTTCTGTTCTTTAAAGAGAATATTCTGGATAATGTTAAATACAAGTCAGAAATCAGTTAGAGTTATTGGTAAATAGATTAAGTGTTACAAAACTTGTACTTGCAAAAGGCTGTTACAGAGAACATTTTGAATGAATCCAATTCAATTCTAACGTGAAATCAATCAGAGGTATTCATAAATAATTAAAAGTGTTATAGAGATTGTATTTGCTATGAACTATTGAAGAATTTAAGTGAACTTAAATGTCTCCAAATAGATGTTGGAACAAATGATAATTTTCTGTAGTTTTCAGGAAACTTCTTTGAATATTCTGTGTCTTCAAAAACTATATTTATTAATTTTAATATAATACAAGTTATTCTTGTGTAATGTTTTTAATAGTTTTCCAAGAAACGTATTTTGAACATTCTGTGTTATCAAAAAACAGTATTTATTCACTTTAACAGATAGATATCCTTTTGTGATTTAATTCTGACAGCTTTTAAGAAATTTCTTTGAATATTCCGTGTTTTTAGAAAACTATATTTATTCAATTTAATTGAATAAAAGATATTCTTTTGTAATTTCAGAGAATTACATGCCAGAATTACATTGGCGCAGTGTCTATTGAGAGACAGTTCACTGCAATTTTCGTAAACAGAAAGTACTGCGACACTGTCATGCGAAATGCATGCGCCCATACCTTGGAAGTGACGTTAGGAGCACTCCTTATTCCCATCAGGGATTTCATTCATCCAATTTGTTTAATTTCAATTTATTTAGTCACAGAAGATGTTTCTGTGATTCTAAGGTGGGCCAAACATGACATTAATTCATAGTGATTTTGTAGTTGGTTTTCCATTCTGTTTTTTAATATTCTTAAGGGTTTTTTGTTTGTTTTCTTTTAGGTGTCGATGTTATCATTCTGTAATTTTTTTGTGAATTGCTTACAACACTTATCCAATTATATCTTGTTTTGTGGTCACCACATTTTTTTACGAAATCTTCGAAAAGAGCCACGATCCCACAAGAACCACCACCATCCCCCCCACAACCGACAAGAGAGCGGTTACATTACTCACATTTATATTCCATTATTTTAATTGGTAAATTTAATTTCGAATTTTGTAAAGAATATTTGTGTTAATGAAGTTTTAAGAAGTTAATATTAATTTTCTGTCTACAATACAGGATACTTCACTGGTAAATTACAATCGTTTCATTGCCTCCATCTGGAGAAACGGGATCGCCTGTGATATTTTTGCTCGTGACTTGTGTTGCCTCCAATCTCAAACGTCACACTGGGGTTACCCAGAATTTTAGGGAAATCTGTTGCGTAAAGAAAATTACCTCCCGTTTCACGAAATGAAAGTTGTAACTAAAATATGCCTATAAAGTATCCTCTTTCCGACTATTTTATTTCATAAGTGCATACATTGTTAATGGATTTATTATAGCAAATGCGGTCTTTATTGATGTCATTTTGATATGATCTATCGTGCTCAACTATTCCGAGGTAAAACGTATCGAAAATATTATTTCATGAAATGTAATTTTTGGTTGACAGTTTTTGCAGGACATTCAGAAAATTTTCATTAAGTTTATAGTGCTCTATAGAAGTGAAGGCTTTGGGGCCATAACATTCTATGCCATATGTCTGATGAAAATGAAATATTAGTGTATTTCGACGCTACTGGATATTGGTTTTTTATTTTAAAGATTTGCTGAAGATTGCAGTGATATTCGTAAATTCATGTTCTTTATCCCTATATGTAGGTTGCAATATAAAAACCTTTATTCTCCGTTTTCTCAAAATATAAGTATTGTGGCATAGAATGTTATTGCCCCGAGGTCTTCAATTATGTGTTTGATGCCCGAAGATAGTACTAGACGCTTTCTTATAACATGGAGACACGAAATGAAACATTGCATTACGATTAATACCTCTCATCTAACTTTCCTAATACATTTTCTAATTCTATCTTTGGACAAATGGCAGCGTAATCACAGAATGATATTAAATGAAGTGTTTTTGCAAATGTTCTCTGTTTGTATAGGGTGATGCAAGAGGAAGAATTATCAATTTTGAAACTAAATATATTTATATTAAATGTACTAAATGCGAAGTACTGCAACGTAGTTCAACAATAATAAAATTGACTATATAAACACGGGTTTCCAGAAGATATTTCTTTCGGTTCCTTTGATCCTACCTAGCGTGCGTTCTACAGACTTCCATTTCCGATTTCTACCCCGAACTGCAAGAGCGGGGCAACGCAGAACGAAATTTGTTATATTAATAGGCTCCCCCTCGGGACTCCCAAGAGCGCTTCCTCCGACACTGCTCTTTTCCGGCGCGCTCTCTTTTGCGGCGAAATTGGTAGGCCTGACCGCAGGCTCTCAGACCGCGCGGGCCTTCCCCTCGCTCGCCCCGGCGCCCGCGCCTTCCTCTGCTCTGCGGCCAACCCCTCCACCGTCACCGCCTCCACAGACCCTGCCATCACCACTCCCATGAGCCCGTCCCCGCCTTCACTGCTACAGCTCTACCACAGCTTGATTGCAGCCGCGGCACTTCTATCGCTACTTCCTCCAGCTGCGATGGGTCAGCAACTATTGCTGGTAGTCGCGAGGTGCCGTTGCAACGTCTCTGACTTGGAGATGTCAGGATTCGTGTCCTAACACTGGCGAATTTTACCCCCTTGACAGCTGCAGAGTTCGAATTCAGCCATTGCTAGGGGAAGAATTCTAGCGGCCGGCTGCGTAAAAGGTTTGTTTTTCGTGTTTTCTTTAATCAGTACCAGACGAATGCCAAAACAGTGTCCTAACAATCAGGTTACGTTCCGCCGCCATCTTTCTTTCTTTTCTTCTCCCTTCCTCTTCCTTACACACACACCTACAGTTACATGCAGTACATCAGCACTTGACGGGAGACCAGTCGGAAACTTAGAACTTATCCTGTCTGTGCCGGTGCCTAGACGGGGGAGATACCAAGAGGAAGAATATCTCGCAAGCCGACGTGTTCGACGCCAGATTTCTAGTGGCAGGATCTCCTCTGTCTCTATAATATGTTCAAAGCAGATGACGTGCCAAAAACATTAGATACCTAGTCACTTCTTAGTAGCTTATCCTGGCTGTGACGGTGTATGGCTGGGGTAGAAACCAGGAGGGTAAATATCCCGTAAGCCCATATATGAGTAGACACCAGATCTTCACAGGCAGGATCGCTACCACTTCCCGGCTATAATAAACCACAATCTCACGACTCTAGTGACCAAAGTAGTTCACGTGCCAGAAACATTCAATACCCGCTCACTTCTTCCATTACCACCTCGACGGTCATCGCGTCCATTCAGGAGAGGATCCAGCCGATCATTTTTTGGCGGGGGCGTATCATAGATTTTTGTTAATAATAAAAATATTTATTATATTGTATATTATTTTGTAGTTTATATATACTATACAAAATTGTTAAAATATATACATAATTTTGATATAAATAAATATTTAAATCAATTGTGTCGTATAAAGGAAGGTAATGAACGAAAACCTGAAGTCTTGCTGGGGAGGGGGGATCATGGTCCCCTTTGAATCCGCCACTGCGTCCATTTGCTCGACAAGTTCCCCCGCTGCACCGCTTCCTCCGTCGCCTCTGCGAGGACCGCCTCCAACGCCTCCACCCCTCCACTGCGGCCGCCCCGGCGACGCCCCGCCCCAGCCATCCCTGCACCCTTCCGCCCCGCCCCCGCGCCTGGAGCTTTCTCCCTTTGCACCTCCACCGTGGCCGCCCCGGCCCTCCCGGACCCCTTCCGCCCCCCGCCCCCCGCCCCTCACCGCCACGCCCACCCCTGCGCCCTGGGGCTTCCTCCCTTTGCAGGTGGCTCCTCTCCGCGCGGCGGAAGTGGAAGCGGGGTCGCTTTGCCTCTGAGGAGCTGCGGCGCGGCCGCCGGAAGGCAGACGATCAAACGCCGGCCCCGGCAGGGGGACGCCCCACCTCGCGGCACAGCGCGCGCGGGACAACGGCGAGCCAAGATTTTCCAACTCGAATTGGAACTCGCGCGCCGGAATGTTGCGAGTTGGAGTGTGGTGAACCGGCACCCGCTCTCTGGCTCTCTTTTTTGGGATTGGAGGGCTCTTTAGGGTATTTTCTCGAAATGAAGGCAGTTTTTGGAAGTTGGAAAGGCTCTAAACGGAGACTGCTCTCTGAAGTGGGGAAAGTTTCAAGAGGGGAAATATTGTCTATTGTGTTTCTCTTTTGGACCTTCGCTGCTTAAGACTTGCAGCAACTATTTTAATTGTATTTTCTTATTGTGTTTCATTTTCTAATAAAGTATGAAACTGTGAAGTAGTTTATTAGATTATAAGTAATAGATTGACATTTTTTATATTACGCGCTTATGTTTGGTAATAAGTAAAAAATGTACGTCAAAAGTATTCCAGCAATAAATAGAACTGTCAGGAATAGACAAGAATCTGCCAACAGTCGTTTAGTCACTCATTAAAGCATTTATCCAGAATTGATCGTGATTTTTCCACTTAGCCATACTCCCTTCCATGAGGATTTCAGTCATTTGTTTATTTTGTTGCCATACTTACCACACGAATTATAGATTAAGAAACAAATATCCGTTCAAAAGATAAATTGAACTCGTGATATTATACCTTAGCCCTATCCTCTTTCATTCCCGAATAAATAATATTCCCATCTGAATATACTATCGTGTAGTATGTAGCATAAATGTATTGTATCGCGTAAATGTAGCATAAATCGTTGGCTTACGGATGAGATAGGTCGGGTCGGTTTTTCAAGTCTTGCGAATATTCTAAATAGTTAACATTTCCTTCAAACAGTTAACATTTCCAATTTTCTAGGTTAAGGAATATTTTTATATTGTTAACATTTCCTAAAACTGAATTGATCTTTTCCACGTTTTTAATGATATTTTTTTACTAAATAGATTGATATTACATTCTTTTATTATTGCCAATTTTCTTATTATTACTATTACAAAATACACGTAAAATCATTTCACCATTATCTTTCAATGTCCTCCGTTTCTCTTAGGACTTGAAATTTTGTCTTCATGTGTTTTCGCTTGCATGCTGACGAGATTCCCCCCTTTCTAGTCTTCATTTAGGGATATTTCAGTAATACGTACGCAATAATAGCTTCTACTAAAACCTCTTAGAAACTATTAGAAGTACATATTAATTCTTCACCGATTTATTCAATCTCTTTCAAATCCTCTTCAATACGTTACTTGCCTAGTCACAGAAAGATAATTTTTCTAAATTGTGAGTAAAATCTCGTAGTGTTTGCCTTGATATATTTGGGATTAATTTTTAAATTACATCCGTAACTTGAAATCGATACATTTAAACATACAAATGCTGTGACTGCATTCCTCCTCCACCAACTCTTTCCTCCCTCGCTTTCAGTCCTGTCTTCTATGTGAGAAAACTTTCACCCAAATTGCGTATGTTTTTCTCATTGAATGACCTCTTCTATTATGCATTAATTAATAAAGTTTTGAAAGTGGTTAGGCGGAAGAGCAGGCCATATGTCCTGAGCGTGGCCACAAATGCATTTATTTATTTATATCGTACATTGGAGAGTTATGACGAGAATAATTCGATACATTTTTTCTTCCTAGAACCACACAGGAACTTACCTACAATTTTGCCCAGAAATTGTTAAATACAAACACACAGTAATAAAAAAATACGCACCAACCACGCAAAAACATAACAAACACGAATGTAGACAAAGTTGCAAGGTCATGTGAAAGCGAAGGAGTATCACACGTAAAATGTGTAAAACATTTTCGTTTAGATTCTTTTTTTCCTGGAAAGGAAACAAAACGTGTGTCAAAATATCCCTTATTCGGCACACGTCCTCCCACTACCGTCCCCTCAAAATACAACTCCACTTCGTACCGCATTTTACTGTGTTTAAGCTGTCCTTTGCCGGCCTCGCTTTCACCTTGCTTTCTATGACCGGTGTCCCCTGCATGCATATTCCCACGCCAGCGCACGTACGTCCCCCTCCCGTGAAACGAACAAACCAACTGGCGCGGCGGCAAAGGACGCAGCACTTTCCCTTTTAATGCATCGTGTTTACGCAGTTTTTAAATGAGTCCGCCGGCTGTTTTCATAAGACGACGTGAGCGGACGCGAGGGCGGCGGCGCGCGACCGGCGGGGCGCGTCGGGTCGCGTGCGTTGGTGGCACCCGGCGACGCGCGCAGTGGCCCGCCGCCCGATCTCCGGGGCCGAAAAATCGTATTGGCCGATTCGGTGGTATAACGCTCGTTGTACCCAAGTATACCGTTTCAAACCGGATCGAAACCGTGGATTTTGAAGGGCGAAAAACTCCTTCGTACGCAGTCTTTCGGAGGAGAAGTAGAGCCGGCTGTCCCGGGTTGTAGATTTACTGCACGTAAAAGGTCCTCAAACTCAAAAGAAACCTCTGCACTGAATGCAAAATTGTTTGTCTTCGTCTCCCTATCTCCGGACCGAAACATCGTATTGGCGGATTCGGTAGTATAAGGCTTAGCACCAGGGACGGATCCTGCCAATCGTTTTGGAGGGGGCCATTATAGATTTTTGTTAAATAATCAACCTTTTTTATTATATTGTATGTTATTTATGTAGTATATAAATGCTACTATACAATATTATTTTCTAAATAATTAAATAATTGTAATATAAATAAATATTTAAATCCATTTTACCAAAGAAAAGAAGGTAACAAACCAAAAATCAAGGCGTTTTTTTGGATCCCCCTGGATCCGCAACTCCTTAGCACGTCGCGCTGTTATACTCGAGTGTGCGGTTTGAAACCCGATCGATGCCGTGGATTTTGGGGGGCGAAAATATCCTTCGTATGCAGTCTTTCCGAGGGAAAGTAAAGCGGCCTGTCCTGTGTTGTAGATTTACTGCATGCAAAAGATCATCAAACTCAAAAGAAGCCTCTGTGCTAAATGCAAAAATGTTTCTTTGTTCACCTGAGTGATACCTTCTTTCCCTGCCAGATTGTAAAAGGAGGGTAGCGAAATTTTCGATCAGAGGAAGGAGCGTGCCTGATCGCCTGAGTCTCGCCATGTAGAATAAGGAATCATTAAATTGAATTGAACAAAAAATTTTGTATTTTGCTCACGATAAAAAGATAAAATTGTTTGCATAATTATTCACTAACATGCTCATTGTTCAGAAAGCAGAATTTTTCATTTTGCCTATTGATTATGTTCAAGACATTTCGGGGCAAACGTGGCACTGTATTTAACTAGTAAATTGAATTTCCGAGTACAATTTTTACGTACTAGCTTTTAACAATTCTATTTAAAATGCAAGTTGATTATAATTTGCTGATTCGCTTGGAAGGGACACTTACCTAAATACGTAACCCTAACTACACATGTATGCATTGAAGTAGTGTTAAGAAAAGTAAATTTTTTGAAAAAATGTAGAATTTATGGCAATATTTTTGAACTTCTCTTGAGGGACTAGAAGCATTATTTATGGGAACAATCAACAATTGCTTTCAAAAAATTTAAGGATGGGAAACATACGAAATTACAATATTGATAGCAAATTCATTTTAACTAGTATTGATAATTGTCTTATTAATATTATATTTTGAAATGCAAAACTAGCCCTAAAATAACCATTGTGTCCCAATTGAATTTCAATGTGTTAATTTAACATACCATCCACATCACTAACCACAATTTTTAATACATTCTCCAGGTTATTGACTTTTCATGTGTAACCTCACGACGCAAAGCAAAAATAAAAAAAAATGTATGGCTTAAATATCAGTTATTGTTCCTATAGTTAGCCATATGAATTTTTTTCTTTTAGTGTCTGATATGAACCATAAAATTTAGTCTCGCGGTTTTAATCTCCTGTTAGAGGAAGTGCTGCAAAGACAGCTGACGCGCGAGGAAACGCACGGATGAATGTGTGCCCAGAGATGAAACAGAAGAAGCGGGGGTCGGGGGCACTGCGCGCGAGGGCGAGGGCGAGGGCTTGGGCGCGAAGGGCGTAGGGCGAGGGTCGCGCGCGGCCCAAAGAGCGCAGTCTGGTGGAAGCGAAACAGCTCGCGGCGTCGCGACGCAGAGCGTGGGCGCAAGGGGACGGGAGGGGTCGGCAGAGGGCGAGAGGGGGCGAGAGGGGGCGAGAGGGGGCGAGAGGGGGCGAGAGGGGGCGAGAGGGGGCGGGTGGGGCCGCGAGGGCCGAGGGTGGCGGGAGGGGCAGCGAGGGGCCGCGAGGGGGTGGGTGGTGGCGCGAGGGGGCGCGAAGGGGCGGGAGGGGGTGAGAGGGGGCGGGAGGGGTCGCGAGGGGGCGGGAGAGGGCGCCGCGCTGTTTGGGAACGGCACCCGCCCCGGGGCCGCGCTCTACGCGAGGCCGCCACCACACGCCCCGGGCCTCCCACGCAGTCCCCACACCCCTCGCTCCGGCGCCCTCCGGAGCCCAGTGGATCTGTACTCGCCTAGGGCGGGATCAGCTGCCCGCCGGAAACAGGCTGCTGTGATCGGTGTTTCTCCGTGGTTTCTCTGATCAATACCAGGCGAATGCCGGAGCAGTACCATAATAAACGGGCCACGGACCGCGCGCCATCTTTCCTTCCTCTTCCTTGGCCTATCCTCACCCTTTACTTACACTAACATGCATAACATATCACTCCGTCGGGGGTTTACAGCGTGACCCGGCTGGGGCGGGGTGTTGGAACGTTAGTCGTTACGGCGTGCGAGAAAGATTGCTTATCTACCGGGATGTAACCTTCACTGATTCGCTACACTAACGGAACTACTGCACTAAATTGTTGGTTTACCCAGAAACATGACATAATTATTTCATCAATTGCGGCTGGCGCCCATGCTTGTTTATTCCACTAATTTCACTAAAGACATGTTTTCTTATTCCACTAAAACCATGTCTACCACCATAAATGTGTATCTTATGGGACAGGTCCAATGAATTTTTGATATTTAATTTTTTTAAATAAAAAAGAAGAAACAATAATTTGCAATTAAGTGGGAGAAAAAGCTCCTCCTCTACAACTCGACCATATCCTTATGCAACTAATATAATTACTGATAAGAGATGACGATTCACTGCTTAGACTGAGCTTTGTTGTTCTTATCTCTATAGAGCGAGATCAGTTTATCAGGGAAAGAAAATAATACTGACAAAAAATTGGGAACAAGTGACAAAAGCTGTTCTCGTGTGATGTTCAAAACAATTTCTTCTTTGAATGTCGTTTTGTATGTCAGTTTTAGTGGTTATTTCTTTTAATCGTGATCATGTAATTTCACGAATTTAGTTCCAGTTTATGCTACAATTATCTGAAGACTACAAACAATGGTTAATTGCATATGTTTCAATTGATTTCTTTTTAATTTTGAGTAGGTTCACTAGTTTTCACCGAAATAATATCTCATCCACACACGCTAATGGAACAACAAAGACAACAATTGACTGTATATATGCGTTTATGTAAGTGATTAGATGACCAAAGAGATTTTATTTGCTTAGCAGTCAGCCTCGACCATATCTCAACATTTTTTATTAGAACATGACTACATTTCAGTTTATTAATGAATATTTCGAGGAAACGTGTAATGATGAACTATTTAAGCACAGACAGTGATTAGTAATTAATAATAATTTAAAAATTACATTAATAATAGATTCCTTCATTATAGATGAACGGTAAATTATTGCGAACATTTTTCAGTTTTTGAAGCAATCGAATTATGTAAATAACAGGTAACCACATTATAATCAACAACCCTTTGTTTCTGAATTGTGGTCAGCAATCAAAACCACCGTGTCATATGCAATAACAAATTAGTTCAGTATATGGTGACATATTTTGTATTAATAATTAGTGATGAATTACGGACATCCTATATTTTTCCTCAAATCAGAAACTCAGGCTGTTTACCGTTAGGGGGCTCAGAATGTCTGATTCCGCAACATGGCTTCTGGCAGACATCTCCGCTACATGTTGCTGCAAATTTTAGTCGGGGCGCATTCATTGTAGCTTCCGCCCCCGTCGGCGCCTCCGCCGCCGCCAGCTCCACCACATTCGCCGCCTCCAGCGCCACCGTCGCTCTCGCTGCGTCTGTTGAATATTTAAATGAGTTGGCCTCTTCCACGAGATTGTGGCGGAGCGACGTTTGCCGCTGACCTTCCGCGCATGCGAATGAGAAGAAAGAGGAGTCGCGAAACTCGTTTCCGGATTGCTCCCGGGCAAGCGGAATCAGAACTTCCGAATTTTGTTAATGAGTTCAGCATCGCGAAATTTGCGAAAGGAAGATTAAGATATTGCATCTACGAAGTAATAACTATTGATAGAATAAGATGCCTAATGACTTTAAAAATTGAATTTGTCACGATTATAATTGTGAGAATTTGTAAAAATTTTCCATGTATTGTATTACATCATTTAACCCAATCTAAGTATGTTTCGTTGTTATCAACGATTGACCTATTTTTAACGACTCATTACTATTCTTATAATCATAAAACCCAATATTTTTAGTACATGTTGAACACATTTTGCATTCATGATTTTTGCAAACAATCTTTATAGATGTTAACGTGTACAAATATTTTACAGAATTAATCTAAACATTTTATAAATATACTTTCCTGATTCTTACGAAGATTTTTCAATTTAAACCCTCTAACCTTCAGTCTTCTGTGCTGGAGCTACAAAACGAGCTAATGAGCATTGTTTTAGTTCATTCATTTTGTTGACAACTATCTCTACTTCAATGAACATAAAATGTTTATTTATTTAAATAATTAATTAACTTAATTTGTATTGTCTTCATATTCTAGCGGTTACAAACTCCTTAATTACTCTTCTATGAAAGAACATACAAACACTTGTGATCTTGATTTACCAGACAAAAGATATTGTAAAACATTTTCAAAAGAAAAGTGTATATTAAATTTATTTTTAATTTCAGCATATAGTGCCATTTATTCATCAATTTATAAAAACATTGATAATATTTACTTTCAATCAGTTAATGCCCCAAAACAGGTGCATTTAATCGAATCCAAACAACTGTCGATTCTCATCGATCATAAGTGTGGCTTCGCCAGACCCGTTTCGGGTTAACCGCACTAACACGTTTGGGGGCTACCGCGATTTTAAACAGATATTAAACATGCAGGATTTGCTGTCGTTCATTGGCTGCGCAGTAAATTTCGTTACGTCATTCGTGGCCGCGCCGAACGCTCGTTGCGGAACACCGCCGAAATTAGGTGCGCGCTCTTGCGGCGCCACGCCGCTCGCGGCAGCCCACCTCAAACGCTCGGCCGCGCCCCCCGCCCACCCTCCACGACCCCCGCCACGTCACGTCCGCGCTCCCACAACCCCCGCCTGCCACCGCCATGCCCACGCCACGACCCCTCCACGCCCCGCCACGCTCTCTGCGACTTCCCCCGCCACGTCGCCGACCACCACTACGATCCCGCCCGCCATCACGCCCCCCGCCATGCCCCGTCCCACACCGCGTTCCCCCAAGCTCCCCGCCACGCCCGTATCATGCCTCCGTAACGCCCCCGCCTCGCCACCATCACACCCCCGTAACGCCCCCTGCTATCCGTCTCAACCCCTCCCCAACGACGCCTCCACGGCCCCGGCGCCGACCAAAGGCGCGGCGTCCCTGCCCACTCTCCACGCCCCCCGCCACGCCACATTCACGCTCCCGCAACTTCCGCCCACCCCCGCCACGACTACTCCACGACCCGGCCATGCCCCGCCACGCTCTAAACTACGCCAATCGCCACATCGCCGACGCCCGCCATCATCCCACCTCCACGACGATCCCGCCCCCAAATTCCACCACGCCCCCGCCACATCGCCGACGCCCGCCATCATCCCACCTCCACGACGATCCCGCCCCCAAATTCCACCACGCTCCCCGCCACGCCCGTATCATGCCCCTGTAACGCCCCCGCCACCAGCCGCAACCCTTCCCCAACCACGCATCCCCGACCCCGCCACGCCTCCCCCGCCCGCGCCGTGCCCACGCGGGCGGCCCACAAACATCCCGCTTCAGTGGCATCGGTAGGCTCCAGTTCAACCACACAGGCTGAGGTGGACCAGCGCATCAACTGACGGCATTGCAGAGCCTCTGACCGGAAGCTGCCAGGCTTACACTCCCGACGGTGCAATGCCAGGATTGGTAATACTAGCTACATTGCTAGTTCGAATTCACCGCTGTCTGGGGCAGCAATCTAACAGCCGGCTGCCGGTTGTTTTTGGTAGTTGAGCAATATTTTCCGTGGTTTCTCCGATCAATGCTAGACGAATGCCGGAGCAGTACCCTAGAAAATGGACCACGTCCCGCGCGAGATCTTACCTTTGTTATACTTGTCCCCTCTTTTTCCCGTACACACACACACACACACACTTATTTTCTCACAGTCACGAGATGAAAGGAGAGAGGGGCACTGTCGTCTAATCCAGTTTGTTTCTTCAAATTCTACCGGCTTCTTGGTCTGAGTTTTCATGGTTTCTCCAGTCAGTACTGGCCGAGTGATGGCACAGTACCCTAACAAACGGACCGCGCCCTATCTTTACTTCCTTTTGTTTGTCTGGCGCGATCCGGATACCAAAAGCTCAAAGCGTATATGTTCGCCGCGGGAAGGAGGGTAAAAGCATAAATGCCTAGGTGCCCACTCCGAGTATTTATCCTCCCGGCAAAAAATAAAATAAGTATGGAATAATAGACGACGTTGGGATGACTGATCGCATTACCCGTCACTACTAGCAATTACATATTTTTTCTATTTCTATGTTCAGTTCTCCAAATTGTGATTTTGGTGAATCATGTCAATTCTAACACAATATCCAAATTTTGAATTACATTTTTTATACTGTATTACATATTATAGATATTTTGAAAAACAAATGCATTATTCTATCAATTATCTTGAAATTTATTTCGCAAAAATATTTAAAGAATTTTCAAAACTAGTTTTTATTTAAAAAAATCGGCATATTTTTCTTACATATTCAGATTACATATGCACACTGCGCGGTACCCCACGTGAAGATGCGGTGATGTATCTGGGTTGAACTCCATTTGCACGCTAAGTTTGTGGCGACAAATGGACATGGTGCTGAGAATATTACCTTTAGATTTGGTGTGTAAGGACGTTTTTCTTTATATTTAATGCCAATTTCCGCAATATAATGGCTTCCGCTGACCACTCCCAAGACAATGGTACAGTGACTTGTTTGCCTGTCATTGAGTATCCACGCTTACAATGCCTACCATTGCTCTGAAAAATAAAAATTAACTCTTCAAACATTAACCCACTAGGCGAAGCAATATTTATTTTAAAAAATTGTGTCAAAAATGTATTATCATAATTTCAAAGTGTAATTTTTTGTGTGTTTGTAAATTTTCTATTAATTTAATTTTACATTTTTAACCCCTCTTCACATATTTGTTACATTTTCTTATCGTTTTCCTTACACAGTTAGTTACATATTTTTCGGTTTCGTACTTCATACTTTTCTGGTCTCTAACCACCATTGCATATCCCACCGTTGGGCAACACCACTACGCCACCATCGCCACACCTCCAACTCCACACCACCGTTGGAACCGCCGCGCCGTCTCGCCGCAAAACCCCGACAACTTGATGCAAAGAGCGTAGCGAATGACAAAGGTAATGTTTGCACGCATTGTTTTCCGTCGCGGTAGACCGACGGGCACAGCCAGGAGTTTTGCTTTTGTTTTTAACTCAAAGGGACCACTTCGTCAGAAAACTCGTAAATAGGACGCGTAATGGGAGGGAATAACGTGGTTGACTGCAGACTAACATGAAAGACGGTCAATCATGCTCTTCTGCTACAACGTTAAAAGAATTTTCTTAGTTGTTTTGCATTGGACTCATTTATACTTCCGTAGATAATTGCGTTCTCAGGTAAATCTTGTTAGGGGGCATGGAGCGCACAATTAGAGGGAAAGGTGCATTTTTGTAAAGACCTCTGAATCTGAGGCTCCGAGTAATTGGTTACGCTTCTGAACTTTAAAAGTGGCGCACGCATGTTAAAAACTTTTAGAACGAAGTTCACTGCATCGGTAAAAGTTTCTAGAGAGAATAATACACACATGCTATTTTAGGAAAACTTATACCAATACTCATACATCATAATACATATATTACTAAATGTTTTAACTTATTTTTTCAAGAAGTAATATACTAACTTTGTCATTGATGTACATATTTCACTCAAAAATTCATTACAAAAATGATATTGCCGAATATTTCATTAAAATATTGGAATAGAATTATATTGTAGATAAATAATGCATAATGCAATACTGTTATCGTCAACGAGTCACGAGTCACTATGTAAAAGAAATGTAAAAAGCGAGCAGTAGACCTATTTCACAATTTTATGAAGTAGTAAAATAGGGACAATTTTTGTCTGTTAATGCGGACCGGAAATATAATCAACGATTTTTTTAATTCGATAATGTCTGCATTACAATATTACAAAAAATTCAAAACACAATATTTTTAAAATGAATATAGAAAGTATGAACGGGATGGGAAAGGTGAAATAATTTGAAAAAGCTTTCGCAGATGTTTAATTATATTTATAAAGAAAATACTGCAACAAACTAAAGTATAAACTCAAAATAAACCAAGTTCTGATTTTAAGGGCTATGTTAAAAGAAAAGTTCTCATGTCGAAGACAAAATAATGAACTATGGAAGTCAAACATCGTGTATTGCTTTCCAAAACACGAGAACACACTCCACAAGCACGCACTCCGTAATACAACTGGTAAAACGCGAACGGAACGGAGCGTTCAATATTGTAGGTGGAGCGTTCGCTCGCGTATGACCGAAGCGTTCTGAGGTCTAATTACACCCTCAACAATTCATGGGCATGTCGCTTCCTCCGCAACGCTCTATTTGTCCGCGGGACGCGCCAGACTTGAAACCGGTTCATCAGATAGGACGCGAGTGGCATTATCCCCACCGCCGCGCCGGTCTCACCTCACGCGAAGCCAACTATCCTCACGCATCGCCTACCGAAGGACGAACCGCGCGGGACCCTTCGATATTTTATGGTCGTCACACTTTCTCCCAAAGCGACAGTATTTTCACCGGGAGAAGTGGTTCAGTGTATTGACTGATGTCACTGCAGTACCTCTGACCGGGAAGTCCTAGGATCGATCGGCGGCAGGATTTTCGACACTAGCTTGTCAGCTAGGTCGAATTCAGTCGCTGTCTGGAACATAATTATAGCAGCCGGCTGCTGTAATTTTCAATTGTTAATCCGATCAACACCAAGCGAATGTCGGAGTAGTACACTATCAAACGGGCCACGGACCGCGTTGAATCTTTCCTTCCTCTTCCTTATCCTATCCTCACACCTTAGACACGCTTCCACAAACAGGGGCTTGGAGCTTCTTCCCGCTGGGGCAATACCTCGTTGTTAGGTGATACCTGGTGGAGGAAAACCCCGCTAGTCGGCAGTAGGTCGGCGCCGGATATCGCCATCCCGATGAAAAAACATGCACTTCACTTACAGGACTAATGACCTCGGTAGTTGACGAGCCCGGCATCTCAATCAATCAAGACAATTTTTTTCCGCCTTGACCACAAGTCCTGCTACCAGCGAAGGGTGCACCCTGCGTGATATACCGCCTGCGATGCGCTAAATTTATTGCATTCTTCTTCGGTGCATGTCTACGCGTGTAGGACGGATCGTAATTCACGATTCTGCCCCGAGTAAATACGAAGGACATTCATAATGTTGCGTGAATTAAAGTCGTTTTCTGTGTCGCCCGTCGCTGCCAGAGCGCTGCGAGCACCCAGCCCCTCGTGACACTCGAGGGCAGGCGTTGCCTGCGCGGACGTCGTGTACCACGTATGGTTCGCGTTGTGAAAAACAGGCCACCTCGTACCACCGACGCGTATCAAAGTTACAGTGATAAATAATGACGTAGATATTGGATTTTGTGTTTGCTTAGTTACGTCTATAGATCTGGTCATGTGCTTCTCAAAATCGAAGAAAAGCGAAACAAATGCCATTGTATACTCAATGTTGAAAGATTTTAAACATATATTAGAGAATATTTAATATATTTAATTTAAAATACTAGATATTTTACAGACATCTACCCAACTGATTTTCCTAATTGTTTTTTTAAAAATACAAGGCAATGATCCATATATGTGTCATTGCGTAATATTTGAGCTGTTTCGAAAATGTTGAAAACTAATTAAACATGTAAAGTAAGGGATTGCACGCGTATTTGCAGTCTTTTGTTTCGTTTGAATGCCATTATCTGTTCGCGTTAATTGATGAATCTGTAGGGTTCGTTCGACTGTTGTTGCATTAGGATTTTAACGTAAATCTCTGTAACTGTGAATATTTTGTTTCGTTTTGCGGAATTCCTATATAGTGAAATGTACTCCAGATGTCGTGTTCGCGATATCGTGCTCTGTTGTGTTGTTTGGTACTGTTCAGCGTCTTCATACGTGTGGCGCCTATTGGAAAGGAAGTACCAACTTCTGGATTGATGTAACCTTTAAACACTGTTATCAGATTTTGTGACGTAAACACTTTTGTGGGTCTGACAGAACCAGAAATTATATATGAGTATATTTTCTAGATGTAGTAAGGATGCATGAAATAAACGCTTACGTTTACTCAATTACCATTAATTTAACATGTTCAAATATTCTTACGTTAATCAAGGAAAGTGGTTTGTCCATCCTCTAAAATGCATTTAAAAAATGCCGTTTTGTAAAATCACATAAACAATATTAGTATTGCCATGAGAAAAAATCATATCAAATTAAATTGTAGTTCATAAGTAATCATGAAATGAAATGGAACTTTTGAATTTTGAAAATCTAATTGTACATAAACTATAACAAGCACCTATTTAGACATCTATTTTTGAAATACATTTGCGTACGTCGATATCGGAATAACTATCTTAATCTAAAATTGTATTTATAGACTCGCTTAACCTTTCATCGCTAACATAGTGGTCTTGTAGGTATATCTGCCACTGTTCAGTCAACAACTAACAACGCTTCCCTACAATCAAACGTAACAAAACTATTTTTTATAACATACAATTTATAGGAAGCTTACGCAAGTACTGTCCTGGGTCTCAGACTCATGAAACTATTAAAACTCAGAAATTAATAACACAAGGTAAATACTGAGTCACAGAGTCACTACAAAAATTCAGCTTCAGAGAATAGAAGAATCAGACTCAGTCATAGAGGAAGGGGGAAGTAAAATGATTCGTTTGGATCTGACAGACCCATGACAGCAGTTAAAAGTTAAGCTATTTGAATTAGTCTGGCATGCCCGTGTGCCTCATGGTTCTCGTGCCACCAACGCATTGTAATGACCTTCGATAAATGACCGTAGATAAGAGTATTTAAATCTTACTTCTCTGTACTTCACAAATTGCCGTGTGAACGTGTGTCTGGTCAGGTAATCGTGTCTTGAAAAGTGGGACGATGAAGTAGTTTCAAATAAATATTGTTTGTTCAAAGTTTGTTTATCTAGGGTGTAATCGTTTAGTGTGATAGTTGTGATACATGTACCAGGTAAATGGGTCAAACTTAGCAACTAAAATGTTGCGTCCGGTAAAAGCTAATTGTTACAATGAATATGTGAAAATGCAATATTAAAAGTGTGTTTCTAGTTTGAAGCGTTTACCCCATTAGTAAAAATTTCCATTGAAAGAAAAACTGTCAAAAACTCTTTCACAGTGAAGTGTCATAATTTTTTTGGATGGTAAACACTGCTACTGGTATTTAATTTTATAGAAGAGATTTTCTTGAAAACAATTTTCTTTCGGTTAGGTAACTCTAGCTTACTATTTCTCTTCAATGTTGCGTTGTCCGTGATAACGAAAGTACATTCTCCATTACAAGCTTCGACCAACAATTCTTGGGAGAACAACAAAGTCCATTATTCGAACAACATTACGACTTTGAATGCCAAAGGCTTCGAGTTGACGTGTGCTTGCACATGACAAAGGAGCGTGCGATGGAGCTGTAAACACCGGAACGTCTCGCGCCCGCCTGATCCAGTTCGTCCGCACGATCGGCTCCGCATTCATCAGAAGGACAGTGGCGCGACGTATTCATGTGTCATTTGGCGTGCGCCGAGCCGTCGCCGCCGCCGCCGCCGCTCTCGGGCGCTCGTCACACTGTGGCGTGGCGCGACCCTCATCTCCGCCTCGGCGCTCGGTGTGGCGTTCGGCCTGCCGCTCGGAGCGCCGCATCCGCCTCAGACGGCCGCCTCTCCGGCCGCCCCTCCGCGCACTGGCGGCGACGCCGTTCCAGCTGGCCAAAATCCCTTCAACGCCACGCTTCCATTGAAAAGAATAGGGAGAGGAGTCAATAAGTTAGTCGCGAAAACCGTTGATTGATTTATTAATGGATTGATTCGTGATTTCCGGCGCGTCAACGGCTAAGGTTATTGGCTCCGTAAGTGTAGTCATGTTTTACTCGGTGAGGGAGGTGGTGGTGATCTTACCACACTAGATAGTGAGATCAGGCGCTGACCTACTGTCTGCTAGCGGGGTTTTTCTCAAACCGTTATCTCCCACCAGTGGGGCACAACCCCAGCTGCCCCAGCTGGGACAAGCTCTAAGCTCCCGACCGATCTCGCGACATGTGTGGTAGTGTAGCACATGTTAGTGTGTGTGTGTGTGTGTGTGTGTGTGTGTGTGTGTGTGTGCGTGTAAGGGGTGAGGATTGGGCAAGAACGAGAAAGAAAAGATCGCGCGTGGTCTGTGACTCCATTGCTGCTGCGGTATTCGCCTGGTGTTGATCGAAGAAAACACGGAAAACTACCGATCACAGCAGCTGGCCACTACAATTCTCCTCCAGAGAGCGATACAACTTGACCTAGCTTTGTAGATAGTGCCCAAAGTCCTGCCTCAGTCAGAACTCGAACTCTAGGACCTCGAGGTCAGAGCCACTGCAGTTGACATCGCAAAACGGGATGAAGGAAAATTAAATTTATTTCACTTTTCTACACATTCACCCTGTACGTTTAGACACGGAGCAAAGTAGCTCAGGGAGTAGCCTACTGGGCCCGGTTTCAATCTCCGTGTCGGCCATCCTGACCTGGGTTGTAGTTCTATCAGTCATCCATGATAATGCTGGGATGGTTCTACTGAAAGGCTACGAACTCGAAACCGACGTCGCTATCAGTATTCGTTAACTACGTGAAAGCATAAAGCTTAAGCGAATTCGAGCCATCGCAGGTTCCTGGTTTCTGACCCAAGTAGGAACCTCGGAATTTAACGGCGCCGAGGCTAATTGTCCTTTACGGGACATATACTGTCTAAATAAAAACACAAATAAATTAAGACATTTGTCGATATTTTTACAAGTCCTGAAAGTCGACAGCAAAGAATTATTTTGGTTGCTGAAGCAGCCAACTTGTAACCTCCGCTGTTACGGTATCATCGTTTTCAAAACATCGGCCACCCAAAT
This sequence comes from Acheta domesticus, assembly GCA_031308135.1. Classification (NCBI taxonomy): domain Eukaryota; kingdom Metazoa; phylum Arthropoda; class Insecta; order Orthoptera; family Gryllidae; genus Acheta; species Acheta domesticus. Next base: position 50,722,371 of record JAHLJT010002406.1, read on the forward strand.
GAGATTTTAGTTACACAAACAGATGAAAATCATTGGCGATTTAGTGGGGACTGTAGCGCGGGAGCATTGGAGTTTTACTGTGGGAACAATTTTTGACTCTTTAATTTGATACGGAAAGATTGGGACGAAAACGGGTCGCGCGCGATAAAGCCGTGACCAAATTTTAAGAAATATTATGGAACAACAAATAAATCCTCCATTTTGTTATTATATAATTACATTATTGAAAAAATCAAAACTCGAAAATTTCATTTTGTTAAATTTGTAAATACGAACGTCAAAGTGCTTATTCTTTTCTGTCTTCTCCAGGTTCGTCGCCTTCGATAGGTTCTACAACCCTATTACCCTTCTTCTTCTTTGTTATATTTTTCCAATGCCTTTTGTACTGTATTAAGGCTTCAGAGAAGTAAACATCTTATTGTTTTTTGTGGATCAGGGGGATTCCGCGGCTACTTTCCACAAATTCTTGGTAATTTTTTTAGAATTACGCAATAACATTTTGAAGCATTTGAGAACTCTGGAATTTTGAATGTAATTTGATTAATCTAAAGAATAATAAATAGAAGTTTAACTGAGTTTGGCTCCGGGTCAGCATTGCCGTAGTCTCTGTAGCTTGGACCGGGAGGTACTTGGTTTCGAGTCCAGACGCTGTCTGATGGGAAAGTCCAGCGATCAGCGGCTCTGACCTCTAGTTCTATGTGTTATTTTCAAATAATATCAGGCGAATGCCGGAACATTATCGTCACAAACGATCCACGGTTTGCGTGTGATCTATTCTTCCTGTTCCTCGTCCTATTCCTACCGCATTCTTACAGACACACACATACACACACAACGCGTACGTATACTACAGTTCCACACATGACGGGAGCTTGTTCCAGCTCGAGCGACGCTCCGCTGGGGAGATACCTGGAGGAAGAATTCCTCCACATGCGGACAGGTCGACACAAGATACCGCTTTACAGAGTGGGAGAAACATCACCACCCGATATTCAACCATTCACTTTCCTAATGGGATGAACGCCCATTGCTGTGGCGAATTAACACATGTTTAAATGTTTTTAAATGAGTCATCAAAAGGCAGTGTTCAAAAAATTATAATCATCTCATGATCCTTTTTCTTCTTGAGAAGGCGAACGTTATTTTTGTACAACTATTTCTTAGATATCACAGTTCCTTAGAAAAGTACCGCTTCTAGCAGCAGCTACAACCCTTGTCCAGCCCCAACGCTTCTCTGTGCGCCCGGCCAGGCATCACGTTCGCGGCGGCCGCCACTAAAGCAAATAGCTTCATTTATATTGTATGTTTGGAGGGCAGCGGCCCGGATTGATTCTCGCGTGGCTGCAGCGGTGGGAATTGTTCCTTGACAACGCCGCTCCACCCCTGACCCCGCTGCCCTCTTGCCCTCGCCCGCCCCTAGCGTCAAGCCCATTCCTCTTCTCCCCTTCGCCTTCTGCCCCACGCGTTACTCATGATCTTCCCTGCCATGTTCTCGCCCGACGTTTTGCCTGTCTAGCCTACCTTCCTCAGAGCTTTCGCTCTGCCCTTCATCCGCTTTGCTTAGCCTTTCTCGCCCACCCTGTCTCAATTCTTTACCTGGCAGTTTCTCTTTGTTCTGCTTTCTGCGTGTTACTTTTTCTATCCGCTTCGTACTTTCTCCGTGTGGACTTGTAGCTGACTGGAAGTCAGCCGCTTCACTTCTCCGCTTTCTTCTCATCGTCTATTCAGCGCGCTATTTTAGTCGTTTCCTTTGTCCCACCTCGCATTCTCTCCGCCCCGCCTTCTCATCACCGCCTTCCTCTCACTGTATGACGCCTCCTCGTCCTCGTCCTCATCCTCCTCCTCCTCCTCCTCCTCGTCATCATCCTCATCCTCCTCGTCCTCCTCCTCCTCTTCCTCCTCCTCCTCCTCTTCCTCCTCCTCCTCCTCTTCCTCCTCCTCCTCCTCCTCCTCCTCTTCCTCCTCCTCCTCTTCCTCCTACTCCTCCTCCTCGTCTTCCTCCTCCTCATCCTCCTCCTAGTCCTCATCCTCCTCCTCGTCGTCCTCGTTCTCCTCCTCCTCGACTACATCCCCCTCCCCGGCGTCGCCGCGCGCGCGGCCCGATGGGGGTGGGGGAGGGAGCGAGGGGGGTCAGGGCAACAATAACAGTGGCCTTCCGGCGGGGCCGGGGAAGGCTCGGGGAAGTCCCGGCGGGCGGCATTAACAATTGAGCGTTCTCGCGCGATGGATTTTCATTTGGCGCGGCGCGGCGCGGGGCGGGGCGGCGCGGCCGTCCCCGACGACGCAATGGCGGAAGGCAGATGGCACACGGCTGAAAGGGACGGCGCGACGCGGGCGGTGCGACGGAAGGACCGGCTCAGCGATGGACGCGTATACACACGCGCCGAGCGCGGATGACACTTCTCCGAGGCACACTGCGTCGCATTGTTGAATGAAACGCAGTCCGATGCGCTGGTTGGACATTTGACAACCTCTTCCTTTCCGTATTTGAAACACTAGTGGTGCTACAACAGCACGTATTTTCTTGGGTTATTTCGTAATTTGCGATTTTTGAAAATTTAGAGGGTTGAACGAAAATGAGACAAGCACCGTTTTTTTATTCGGCGTTCCGTGTTTTAATCGTGAAATTAATTTGAAGAAAAAAATTGAATTGATTTTTCTGCATATATTTTTCTTAATTGCATAAATTTCAAATACAAATTACACTGAAATGTTTTGTCAGAAATTTGTTCGTCGAGTCCTTCGTATCGGACAAGGCATATCAATTTTGGAGAAAATCGGCTGAACGGTTTAGGTGCTAGCTGTAACTACAGTCGGACGAACAGATAGACATATGGACAGACAAAACACACGTTTTGCCGTCAATGAGATTTTCTGTATTAAGGGCGTACAAAACAACGATTCTGACTACACAACTTGTTAGAGGAAGTACAGCTTCATTATCAGGGAACGGCATCAAGGCTTTTCAGTCGAAAATCGCCGTTTTTCGGTGCACGAATACAATACTTTCCCTTCTTACGAAGTAAGGGCGAGAAAACTTTTAAAAAAATTAAAAACAGAGACCAAAAACAGAGGCTGGTCCTAGGAAAACATTTTCACCATTCTAGTATACTAATACTAATGTTGGTGTTGGAATTGCAAATGTTGGTGTTAACTGAAGAACAAACTCTTTGTCTCGTAGAACGCAACATTCTATATTTGTGGCTTTGGTCGTGCTATCATAAGAATGATTTTTAGAAATATTGCAGCTTTTCTGGGTTTCAAGAACACGTCGCTCTGTTCAGAGCAGCAATTTGATGAATAAGTTTCGAAGACATTGAACATGGTCCCCCTCTGCATTTGTAGGAGAAGCGTTTCTCGTACTTTTGCCCAATCAATAGTTGCATGATGAGGATTACACTTTTGATAAATGAATGAAGTGTCACTAGGACCACGAAGACTAGAATGAGAATTGGTTGGTCCAACGCTCCAATGAAAGATTATTTACTATACAAAAATTGTGACAAGAAATAATAAAGGTCAGTGATTTGAAAAATATATACTACTGGCATGAATTGTGATCCAACGTAAATTCAACTGGAACAGATTCGCGGAGGAAAAGTATTGAATGATTTGCTAAAATATATTTTACGCTAGAATTAATCAATATTTTCGTAATTTTTAGTTAAATACAGTTCATATCAAAAGATTGTAGTGTTTATTACATGTTCTAATTACAAGTGCTAATAAATCTAAGAGACATGCACAAAACGTAAGTTCTAAAATAAGGTAATGTCCTTCAAATCAAAATTAAGTTTTATACCCATGAAAAACGATTTTTCTGAATATTTTCATTTCATATTCTTCCCTGGGTCCAATCAACCCATTCGTTGAAATCCCGGTTCCGTTGCTATGGATTTCACATACCGCAAGAGGGATCCAAATTCCTAGACAGTGAGGAAACCTTAGGTAGCGCGTCGTGGCTGCGAGACCGCCTTAGGGCGAGTGCTCGGGGCGAAATGAGGGCGACGCGGCGCGGGGGTGTGGTGGAGGGGGAAGCCCTGGCAGGCTGCAGGGAGGTGTCCGCCTTCATCTCCCTCCCTCGGGAGACGTCGCTCTGCGTGGAGCTTCATGCCACCGCCGCAGGCCGCGCTGCCATCCTTCATTGTTTGAGCTCGCTACGTTGTCCTCGCAGTTGGACATTTCTCTCGATTCTCAGTGTTCTGTTTCGTCCTCAGCTCCGCGCCAGGAATTCGTTTCTTGTATTTCCTATTATTAAATCATTTGTTTGTTGTTTTTTTGCATAAAATAATATTTAATTATTTCGTACTAATTTTCGCTGTTGTTATCTTACACATACAACAGCACTAGAAATGTCCAACAGATGGGAATATAAATGTGATATATTTTTGTGATCACGTGCCTGTGCATTTTTGGGTATTCTGTGAAGAAAATGGTCATCAGAAAACATTTACATTCATACCATTTCAGGTGGCTTTGTGACGGAATTATGCGAATGCAAGAAAGCCGACAAATTTTGTTTATTATTAATAATAGCGAAAATTGAAAAATGATAATTTTCCAACACATTAAAATTTCTATTTTATACTATGTTTTATTATGTGGTAGCCTATTTTGTGTTGTTTTGTCTCTGAACATTTTGCTTTTGAATTGGGGATTTTTAATTTCTATATGAAATGTAATTTAGTTTCATTAAGGAACCAAACCAGCCCTTTCCAAATATGTTTTTGAAGACGAATATTTTTTCAAATATTAAAATGAAATAAAAGAAACAAACTAACAGGCATTTAGGTATATTTATTACCGTATTATTTATTTATTAAATGTCTCAAAGTTCCGTTTGGGAAAAATAGATAATACAATAAACGCACAATCGAAATCGAGCTACATACATGTTCTAAAGCACAAGAAGGCCATGTATTTCATTTTTACTGTATAATTTTCCTTTCCGTAGTACACGGTTTATATTGAATCCCTTCTGTGGCTCTCAACGCTTTCTATCTCGCCTACACTGTCGGTACGCAAAGGAGATTAAATGTCTGCTTCATATCTTTCGCACACATTCTGTTCCCAACATGATCTACTTGGCAAAGTTTATTCGTCTGCAAGTTCGTAAAATTCGGTAACTTTTTAGAATACTTGTGAACTTCGACGCACGTAATATAACATGTTATGAAAAGCAATATACAGTCTTGATAAAGGTGAAATAAAGTTCTATGCCTGTTTTATTAAAAAGTAAGTTTCAAACTGCCAAAATACTAAAAAGACAATATATTGACAGAGTTGCTGATTACCTTATTGATTTTGTTTACAGTTCTTTTGATAGTCAAAAAGTTATGGGCTTCAAAAAAATGTATCTTGCTTATGCTTCATCTTGTTGTTTGCTTAAAAGAATATAAGACGCGAAGTTCTTAAATGCGTAAGTTTCAAAGAAAACAGCTCTTCTAATAATATTTACAATCTATACACCCTTGATCAAATCACGTGACTTATTTCTTAGCTTTGACTAAAACATGTTCCAGTAAAGTACGAAATTACTAGAAGCAATGGAAGTAACAACTCTTACCTCAGAATAGCAGCTATGAGTTTCTACATTACTTCAGGTCAACTCACACAAGCAACTCATACAAACGATTCCAAAGAACATAAATATATTTTCTCGAACATTTAAATCTGAGAAAACCAGTGAGTGGGAGGTTGAGACGTCTCCCAAAAACTAACACATTGACCCTTGAAGGAACGACAGGAGCAGATCACCATAATCAAAAACAAAGCGTGGTACTAATAAGAAAATCTGAGCTCTTGGTACACTTGTATCGAGGGCCTTGAATGCTTTTCCTTTCTCTGAATGTTACCATCCACCCTCTTCAACTTTTACATTCTCCTTTTTAGAACCTACAGTGTAAACGTATAGAAAATATAAACGCTAACTGTGAACGCAAGACGCGAAAAACGCAACCACATTTTTTGCACAACAACAACAAGGCAGCATTTGTAATTTTGCATTAATTGCAGTGTTTAAAATATCTCGTGTTTTCATTGGAGGTGCCGACCCTAGGTGGTTGCAGGCCCCGGAGGGTCGAATGGAGAAGACGGGTCTCGTGTCTCCGTCCCCTGGCCGCTCTGTCATCCGCCCCCGCGCCCCTCCCCCCTTGAGCCAATGCTTCTGTCGCCGCCCGTCGCCGCAGCCATCTTCCCCTCTCTCTCTCGTCCCGCCTCGCCCCTCCCCGCCCCCGGGACTAAGGACGCGATGAAAGGGCTGGATTAGCGAAGTTCGTGCCAAGAGGCGGCGGCGGCGGAGGTAGGGCATTGCGTGACGTCGCTCTGCCCAGAGGCGCCTATAATTAAAGAACTCCCCGCTCCCCCTCCCACGCGCTTCCGTCGGCCCCGCCTCGTCCCTCCCCGCCCACCTTGTGGCGCCGTTCTTCCACTCGGCGCCTGCCCGCCCCTTCCCTACCATTTCCCCACTCCCCGCCTCATCCCTATCCGCCCACCTTGCGGGCACCGCTCTTCCACGCGGCGCCTGCCCCCCGCGCCTCATCCCAATTCCCCCTCCTCTTCGACCCATCTTATGGCTTCGCTCTCCCACTAGGCGCCTGCTCGCGCCCCCTCCCCCACCATTTCCCCACTCTCCGCTTCATCTCGCCCGCACCTCCCTCTCCGCCCACCTTGCGGCACAGTTCTTCCACGCGGCGCCTGCCCTCCCCCCATCCTCTTCGACCCACCTTACGGCTTCGCTCTCCCACTCGGCGCCTGCCCGCCCTCTTGCCCCTTTTTCCTCACTCTCCGCTTGATCTCGCCCCCGCCGCCCCTCTCCTCACTCATTCCTTCACCGTTCTTCCACTCCCCGCATCCTCCCCGTCCCTTCCCCCACTGTCCGAATTCTCCCTCTCCCTTCCTCCACTGCCCGCGTCCTTCCCCTCCCTTCCCCTCCATTCCCCTCCCTTCCCCTCCCTTCCCCCTCCCTTCCCCTCCCTTCCCCTCCATTCCCCTCCCTTCCCCTCCCTTCCCCTCCCTTCCCCTACCCATCCCTCCTGCAGCCTGCCTCGTCCGCGCCACCGTCTCCCATCCCCACCGGTCTCCGCTCTTCTACTCGGCACCCGCCGCGCCCCCTCCCATTTCCCTAGCTCTCCCCCTCCCCACCTCATCTCGCCCGCACCACCCCTCCACCCACCTTCCGGCTCCGTTCTTCCACTTGGCGACTACCCGCCCCCTCCCCCTCCTTTCCTGTACTTTCCACCTCTCCTTCCGGCTCCGTTCTTCCACTCGCCGCTCGCCTCACCCCCTCCTCTTCCCCTCCCCCACTCTCTCCTCGCTCCCCGCGCGGGCGGCGCCGGGCAGGGCTGCCGACTTAACGCCGAACACTGTTCGTGATTAAATAGCACAATCGTAGGAACGGAGGGTGATTGCGGTACTTAGTACTTTGTCGATCCCCTCAGATCTTATCTCCACTCCAGCTAATCTAATGCCCATTGTTGGTCTTAATAGCATAAAACTACTTCTGTCTCGTTTCTTATCTGATATTTTTCCTTAATTACGAAAAAGGGACAACTTTTAAAACGCTGTTGCAATCAACAGTTCTTAGCGGCGTCTAATTATCTCGAAACGCTGCGTTCTTCCGATAATAAATAAAAAGGTGAATTGCCAGAGTTGCCTCGTCTGAGTGTCGGTATGCCGGAGACGCGATAACATACAACAAGAGTTGTTTGCACGATTTGAGACTATCAAGCACGCGTGTATAACCTACATTTTATAATGAGCCACACGCGGCTTGAGGTTAACAGAAGCTCGAAAAGTCCCTGATGAAGTTTGTTTATAGTACATGCAGAATAATGGCTCTCCCTCGACTTATTTTATTTAGAGACCATACAAAAGTGCAATTAAGTACTACGCATCTGGAGATAGTTCTCTGAAGTCTAACGATCGCTCACTTCGTACGGTGAGAACTTGAAACAAACACGCATTTGCCATGGAAGCAACAAGATCTCTGTACACTCCAGTGAGAAATTTTCTTTCTTCACATAACAAATCACAAGAATGTATATATTTCTACCATAGAATTTTCAACACATTTTACATTTTTACATTTAAATTGAAAAGAAAGGAACTTATATTTAGATCCTTTTTGTAGTTCATTGCGAATCATAAACCTCAGCATATATTGCCAGATGTATGTCTCTAATTATTAAAAAACGTAGTTAATTATTAAGTAATAATTAATAACAAAAACATCAGCGTTAATAACACTCGATCATTAAAATGAATAATAACAGATATTCTGTTTCTCTATTTGTTAAACTTTGGATATTTACCTATTCAGATCTTTTACGTTTGGTGTTTTCAATGATTCATTTTGCTTAATGATAATGTTGGTATTACGTGCTTAATAACACTCGGAAATGCTTCTTTGTCTGCTACATTTTATGAGCGTGTACAAACTTGTGTACCATAATGGCATACATTATGATCTCATAAATAAACTTAATATCTGGTGAAGCTTTTGTTTGAATTATCATTCGAATTAAGTACGAAATGCCTCATTTACATTGAACGTAGTCCGCAATGTAGGAAGATTCATATGCTTGTTTTTCATTTTTATTTCAGAGTTTGCGCTTTTTTTAGTGCTGTCGGAATCATTCTCGTAATTTCTCTCTGAGTTTGCTACGCGCAATAAAATGTTCTTTCTTATTAGGGATTCTCTTAATAAGACTTTCTCATTTTTCCTATTTTAATGCAACGCATTTCAAGTTTTTATACAAGAAGTAAGTTTCTACCTCTATTTCAGTGTAGAACATGAGTCTGTTAGTATCCGTTGTAAATGAGAACACGTATGATTCTGTAGTGAGACTTTGTTTCCTGAATTTTATTTAGAATCATTGATGAGTAAACTTCGTAATTTCAATGATATATTTCATACAAAAGTAGGTAATAACTCGTGTTAAACTGTCTAAATAAGAAAAACAAGTTTATTGTAAAACATTCTTTTACTTTAGTTTGCAAAACGTTCTAGAAGAATCTGGTAATTAGATCATGCTGTCCGTATAGGAACTCCAGGGTTTGCTCGCGACCTGACGGGCTACTACTATAATACTCTTGTGAATCGTGGTTCTTCTTCAATGCATGACATCGACCACAATTGCATCTATATAAAGTAAACATCACGTGCTGCTACAAGAATGAAGGCAAATGCACTTTATTCAAGATCGCCTAGAAAGTGACGCATACTTCTACAATATTCGTACATAAAAGAATTTCTAAAGCCCTTAAAATGACCACCAAAGTATTAGATAACTTTGACTCTTCCTGCTTGTCGGTTTTTACAATAAGAAACTTAGAGCTTGTCTCGGCTGGGGCGGTGCCCCGCTGGTGGGAGGTAGCTGAGGGGAAACCCCTCAAGCCGGCGGTATATCAGCGCCGGATTTCGGACATTTAGGGAGGGAAGATCACCGCCACCTCCCGAGGGGGGGAAACATGCATTACACTTACGGGACTAATGATCTGAGTATGCGCCCGGAATCGCGTATCTTGACGTATCTTGACGCGCCGGGAATAACTAACAATCCATCAATCAACAATAAAAAAAATATTTATAAATGTTATTCCTCGCGTGACAAAGATGACTATGTGTCGCTGAATGGAGACGCTTATAGCCGGTCATTTGCTGCCTATTCTCCCTCGTACTTTAAAGCAAGTAAAGCTGAATGAGAATGGAGACCCCGAGAATTTCCTGAAAAGAATAGGAGTTCTCGCGAACGAGACTACTAAATTATTTCGTAGGTCCTTTCAATGGTCTTCGCAGACTTCAATACGAGCTCATCCGAAGAACTTTGGACCGTACGTCCGAGCGTAATTCTTGAAGACAGGTGATATTGCGTTGCAAACTGAATTTCTCAATGATATGTTGTCTTTTCTGGTAGTGATAGGAAATTATAAACATATCATTGTACCCAGAAACGAGTCCTCCTATTCATCCCATACTTTCGTTTCGCCATGGTTGTGTGTTTTTTGTAAAAGGAGATAAATTTGCTTAAATTTGGCTCCTTAGATAATCACGGAAAAAACAGTAAAATTTCAGCTACATAATCCAATTTGACTGAAATCTTGCGTAATCTCTTTCATGTTTTTTATCGTAGTTATCGTTAACACGACGACAAAAGAGACCCTTTATTGATAAATAAAATTGAATCAAAAATTGACATTGGTCACTGATAAAAGAAACTTATCGACTATTCTTACAGAAGAAAACAGAAGCGTAATGTTAAATTCAAATTTTATAAATAGAACGTCCGATTTATTCTCACATATTCTTTATTATGAATTTTCCCAAAATTGACAACTCTTAATGTCATATGAATGCAATGAATATTAAATCAGAGAATAATATTTGAATTGTAGCTGTGTGCATTTATGTGTAATTAAGATTTAACTGAGAAAACCAAGTAAAAAATATTGTTTGAGAAATTTAGGAATGGAATTATCAAAGATGTGCCAAAAACATTACTTTTTAGATCGAAACAATATTTTTTTCCTGAGCTTGTTAATTTCTTTAATACTACGAACTACGCCAAACTAAGCTATTCTTACTTATCGTAGTAGGCATATGTCAATAATATTGAGCTAAACCGCATTTATATCAACATTTATATTTGAATTTAGGAAAAGTTGCTAAATCACATAAGGATTTTCTCTGAAATGTTTTATTTCATAGACATTACAAAAACATTTTTCAAACAAACCCTTCATAATAACTTTTAAGTCAAATAAATCAAAATATATTTTCTTACAATAATTCATTTCGACACTTCAGGAAGTACAAATCAATTTTTTACACAAACGAGCTGAATTTCAGTATGTATAGTTGTTTTCTGAAATAATGGGAATGAACTTTTTGTAATGTATTATGGTTGATAAAACATCGAACCTATGAATGAAAACAAGATATTAAGAAAACAAGATATTATATATAATTTTTCCTGCAATAAGTCCACTTGTTAATATTGCATCGCGTATACAAGAAAACGAAACTTTTTCCTTCCGGTGATCCTACTTTTAATAACAACTGTACTGGGAGAGATGACTCAGTGCATCAACCTGATGTCACAGCAGTCCCTTTGACCGGGAGGTCCTAGGGTCGTGTCCCGACAGCGGCAGGATTCCCGACACTAGCTAGTCAGCTAGGTCGAATTCAGTCGCTGTCTAGAGGAGAATTCTAGCGGCCGGCTGCTCTGATCGGTAGTTTTCCGTGGTTTCTCCGATCAACACCAGGCGAATGCCGGAGCAGTACCCTAACAAACGAGCCACAGACCGCACGCGATCTTTCCTTCCTCTTCCTTGTCCTATCCTCTCCTCTTACACACACACTTACACTAACATGCACTACACTACCACACATGTCGGGAGACCGGTCGAGAGCTTACAACTTGTCCCGGCTGGGGCGGTGCCTCGCTGATGGGAGATACCTGGCTGAGGGGAAAACCCGCTAGTCGATGGTAGGTCGACGCCAGATCTCGCCATCCAGTGGGGAAAAGATCATCGCCATCTCCCGAGAAAAACACGCACTACGCTTACGGGACCAATGACCTAAGTAGTTGACGCGCCCGGAAACACGAATCAATCAATCAATCAATAACAACTGTCCGGGCGCCATTTGAATCCGACGCATCTGCAAAAGGGCGTTACCCCAGCAGGCGGGCGGGGCTCGGCCTGCCCGCGGCAAACGGTAGCCCGCGCGGCGCCGCGCCGCGACGCCGAGTGACTTGGCGGCGGCGCCGCCGCGTCGCTGGCAGCATTCCACTCGGCAATCAGAGCACTCACTCTCCCGCCCCCCCTCCACTCCGCCATTCGAGTTTAATTTCTCCTCCCGACATAAAACCGTTGGAGAATGGGCTCGCGAAAGGAAAATGTCTCCGGATATAAAAAAGAGAGGAGGAGTCTTTTGTATATTTCCGTGAGGTGGGAAGAGCGGGGCGTGGGGGTGTCCCTGGAGGTTCATTCAGAAAGCGCGGGAGGACGCGGGGCGGGGCAGAGGGCAAGGAGGGCGAGGGGGAGCCAAGTGCGCGTTCTGAAAAGGCCGCGCCCGCCTAATAAGGCTCGGGCGCACGCACGTGATGGCGGTCGCGAAAGAGCGCGCCAGCTGCGAGGGCGTCGCGTGGGCCCTCCGGCCTCTCCCGACGGGCTGAGGTGGCTCAGGGCGGCAACTGACGCTGCTGCAATGTCTCTGACTGGGAGATGCTAGGGTTACGTTCCCGAAGGTGGCAGGGTTTTCCACTTTCGTAGGTAGGTCGAATTCAGCCGCTGTCCGGAAGAGAATTCTAGCGGCCGACTGCTCGGATTTGTAGTTTTCCGTGGATTCACTGATCAACACCAGGCGAATGTTTGAGCAGTACCCTAACGAAGTGGACACGGACAGAGCACGATATTTTTCTTCACTTCTTTGTCCTATCCTCTCCCCTCAACATGCACTACACTACGGTCGGTAGCTTAAAGGGTCTCCGGCTGCTTGTTTCGCTAGTGGGAGATACCTGATTGAGAAAAGCGCCACCTCTCGCACAACACTAACGGGACTAATGACCGTAGCAATTGACGCGCCCGGAATCACTCGTCAATTGATCAATAAATCAAGCCTCCCCCTGCTGGTGGTGTCCTCTTACTCTTACAATTATCTGACGCTACATTTCTCAACGACCCTTTGTATCTGATGTTTTCGTGTAATATTTTCTTGTGTTCCTCCACATATGCTGCTACTTTCAATAGTTCTCGCAGGATCCACCTTTCTCTTTTGTGTGTGTCATATGGACTCCAGAGGAAAATCAAGCATTTGGTACTACAGTACACACTACGTGTATATTAAAAAATATTAATTTGAATTCTCTTTTTTAGTTTCATTTCATCATGAGGACGCATTTATTTTCTTCATCCCTTTTCATCCATTTTATTTCCTTGCAAAATTATCGATAATGTACGATGCTATTTATAACTGGAAGTTCTCTTAAACATCTGCCCTCGCGAGAAACGTTAAGCGATATCAACCAAGGAAATTATGTTTACTCTCTTTCTGTAGAAATGAAATAAGTTCATATGATTTAAAATTCTCATTAAAGCACACTGTTTTATTGGAATAATTATTTTTGTTCGCATTATCTACGGTTTATACTAAATATGATCTTTTGAAATTGAAGATTATAATCAATTTTGTTATTCTGAAATTATAGCAAACAAGCAATTTAAAATTGCAATAAGTATATTTCATAATTCCCTTCCAGCTTGTAATTTTTACTAATTTGTATTTTTAATCGTGTTTAGGGATGAGATGAGGAGTTCTTCCTTCTCCTATATTTTACAGAAAACCTTTTTGCGATTCCTTCAGCGTACATTATCATGCGGAGCACTTAATACTTTTTTCATCAGCTTCGTAGAAAGGATCTACGATATTCCATTTAATACTTTCTATCCGATTTCCAACGCACTCATGAGGTTGGGGAAATATGGACTTGGATAATGATTGTGAATTAAGAAAAATTATGTATCTTGTTTCATCATTGGCTGATAGTGTGCAAATGACATGAGCGAGTTCTTGAAGACCTATTCACCACCATCCTCTCAGACACTAAGAAGAACAATTTTTTTGATGAGGCTTTATCTTCGGTTAGGCTTTATTAATTGTTAATTATTAACTTTGTAGTAAGTATTAATTTTTTTGATTAAGCTTTATTTTTTGGTCGCATAAACTGCAAGGTCATTAGCGACCATTTATACAATTCTTTACTGTGCATTAAATAAATTTACACCTTTACAAAATATTGAAAACAATATATACTTAAGATTTTTCAGTGAGTAATTTGGGGACAATTTGTTATTGAATGGACAATACGCGAGTCTGAATACACTGGGCAATCTATTAAAATACGTTGGAAATATAAAAGAAAAAAAATATTCCGTGTCCACTCATCTTTAGACATACACGTTCACCTCCTCCATTTCCTCGTGGCTCGCTCGCCCGGGGTGCATCGCGAAGTGATGTCGGACGACCGCGCGCTGCCGTAGAGGCCGCCGCCGCCGCCGCGGCGCCTTCATTTGTACTCCACCTGCGCGTGGCCCTCGCCAGCCCTGCACCGCACCCCAAGGACCCGACCTGCCTCCGCAAGGGCTCCACCGCGGGGCCCAGTGGGCCCAGTGCGTTCCACCCGCAACATTGGACAGGCTCTTCAGGTGCATTTCGATGTTCTCATTTAGTGTCTTCAACGAATTGAATTTCAAACGGCTAGGGGTTGTGTATTGTAGCAAGCTATTACTTCCATAAGTCGTACCGTTTTAAATTCAAATATTCCTGAAAACGGGGGGGGGGGAAACGTTAATGTATCATTGAATGGTTTGTAGTTAGTCTTGTGTATGGTTTCTCACAATGAAACGCTCTACACTGCTACATGTATCGAGAGACCAATCAGGAGCTTAGAGCTTGTCCCGACTGGGCGGTGTGGCGCTGGAAGAGATACCTGAAGTGAGAAAACCCGCAAGTTGTTGTGTAAGTTGATGCCGGATCCCACATTACAACGGGGAAGGAACACTACCATCTTTCGGGATATAACATGCACCACATTTACGGGACTGTTGACCTGCGTAGTCGATTCGGCTGGAAACGGTAAATACTACCCAGTCTTGAATATGTTACACTTCATCTGATGGATGAGGCCTATTTTAAGTCATACCCGAAAGCGAAACGTTCGAGTAGAATCATCTAAATGCTCTCCCGTTATTCTTGGAGTGAAACAAATGCCAAAATGGTCTTCGTAGCATTTGTTGAAGACGGGCGATTCACCGCTGCGAAAACATCTGGTCCATAACAACCCCAGCGGGTATGACGCCCCGGTGTCGCCCCCCTACAATCGCCCTGCCGCCCATCGTGCAGCACCGAGTGCTCTTCTCTGCCCGGGGCAATCACCTGCACCTTCCCGCCCCGCGGCACAGCGCCGGGATTAGGCGGCGTGTCAGGTGGCGCGAACTGCCGCCCGACACGCGTGTTAAACGCCTCCGTGCGCGGCGCGCGTGCGTGCTCGCTGGCGCGCCCGGTGCGCGCCCTCGCGCCGATATGAATATTTCCATTTGGACGCCGTCGTCGCCCCCCTCTCCCCGCCACCGGCTTGCTCAGCCGCCGCCGCCGCCGCCGCCATCACGGAACAGTGAAGAATTTTTCCGATCTCCGCGGACGAATATCGGCTTTTTTTCCGGAGTGTAAACGTGCGTGCGTAACGCTAAGTCACGTAAGAGTTAACATTGGTGTTACGTAAAGCTTAAAAGTTAATCTTGCTGATACGTACGTAACGCATAGAGGTTAATCTTAAGATCATGTTCTACGTAACGCTTAGAGGTTAATCTTACTGTTATATACTACGTAACGCTTGAAAGTTAATGTTGCTGTTAGGTACTATGTGCCGCTTAAAAGTTAATTTTGCTGTTGTGTACCACTTCATGCCTAAAACTTAATCATTCCTCAACGTCAGTGGCGTACTCAAGGGACTTCATGGGACTTCATCCGCATTAAAGCACCCCCATAAAACCTGGTGATACACTCACAAATATATTTTTACCATCTTTCGGTAGTAACGAAAGTTATTCAGTTACAGAAATGAATACGTTATAAATTACCAAAAATCGGCAAGTAAAAGTATATTTTTTCAATTAAAAATAACTATAAAATTCTTTAAAACAAAGTTTTATGGCGTCTGGACATTGCACCTATAGCTTCTCCATACGAAAATTCTGGTTACGTCACTACTTTTTAATTATTTACTTTTGTTGTCATATGCTATCTTGTCATAAATACTGGTTCTGGTACCTAGTTTCTCCTGGAATGTGTATAAATCTTTCATTAGCTAGAGTTGTGTGTTCTGTATAATAAAAAAATTCACTCAAAAGGTTATTTTTGAAACATATACTAAAATCCACCAAAATATTTGTTTTTAAAAATTTATTTTTTCAGAAATTAGTTCAAATATTCCCTTCTTGTTATAGTTTAAAGTATACATTTGCTATATTGTTGAAAGCCATTTATGTTGACAAAAGCTGAAACCATTTTCGTAAAAACTGACTCCCCTGAAATGAATTCGTAATAATTTCAGCCAAGAAATGTCTGATTGCGTGCTAATTAAATATTTTCGAATATATTGTCTTTAAAATAATATATTAATGATTTTAAAATATTCTTATCGCAAATTAAAAAATATCAGATAAATTTTCGTGTCCAACTTGTCAAGCACTTGTTGTGCAAGAAGAATAAATAGATTTTCTAAAATTGCTTACTCATTTTCTTTCACTTACCTTGGCCTTTATGTTCCGGCATTTGTCTCCACTGGTTGGATATTCATTATTTTTGGACCATTAAATAGTTTTAAAACTTGTAGGCTCATTTACCTAAGGTCTTTACTTGTCTGTCACGTGTTTGCAAGCGTCTGTGTACTTGCCTTCCTGTATTGTATGTTCAAAACATCGATTACGGCTGTCACATCCGATCTTTTATTATTTTGACGATGAAAAGCCTCCAGAGCCAAGCATTGATTTTGGCCCGTGGAATCCAGGCAGTGTGACACTGTGCGTCACCCCCTCCCTTCGCCTCACCCCTGGACGCCGCTCACGGCTGCGCACCGGCCGTCTTTTCAATTCCGACACCCTCACCCGCGGCCGGCCAATGGGGCGGGCGGTGAAGATTATTGTATTCGGGATAAAGAGAATCGTGGCGTGAGGTATAAATGCGGAATGCATGGTCCGTCGAAAATCGATTTCGAATTCATGCACCCAGTTTTCTGTACGCTTTTGTGGGGAGTGATGACCTTTGGAGATAGCTCCGCGATTCCGCTTTCTGCCTACGTCCAGGTCGACTTTTTTCTGAAAATGAAAGTTGTAAAAATATGGGATTTTCATCAGTGGGAAGTACACGATTGCCTTTGTGTCACGTTCATGCCGCTTTTTATCTTTTATCGTATGTGAGACGTTGAGCGTATAATTTTGAACGTGGAAATTGCTATCCGAATGCTATACCTTTGCTCCTTTCATGTAAAGCCCTTCCGAGTAAACATGCACAAGTAGGAAAGAAAAAATTGGTGTGTTTAAAATAAGAATATTTCAAATTAAATAAGAATATTGTAAAGTCTAAAAGATCCCTTGCAACATTTGCAAAGGAGACCTTTATACGTTAATAAAATATTTTATTTCTGTAAGTGAATCTTGAATTCCTGATTAAAAATTACTTTCTTAACGTAAAGATACAATTAAAAATCTACGTGAGAATAACCAAAAAACGCATTAGTCTGTTTATTGTTGCAGTTTATGTATTAGTAAATATTATTTCCTGATTGTCAATAATTATATATTCGAAAAATTACCAATTTTTTGATTTGTCAAAGTCAGCAAACATGTTCATTTAAATTGAATCTTGGCATTTCTAATTTGTGAGTTAATTTCAGTTCCTCAAAAATTGTAAACTGGCTATTAGACCGTGTTTTGATATGTTATTTTGTATACTTAATGATACCATATTAAAGAGATACATATGTAATTTGGTAAATATGTTAAAAAGATTTTAATTTTTCACAAACTAGAAAATTGGAAATTGTGCATTGTGTACTAAAACCTATGTAAAGTGGAATTAACGAATACGGGGCCAATATTGGAAGTAAATTTTTAATTTGCCCTTGAAAAGTGGACAATTTAGACTGAATCCCTCATATAAACCCCGAAAATACGACACAAAAAGTCCAAAACCTACTAAAAGTGCCTAGGAATGTACGAAACTCTAAAAAAATGTCATTTCTCCTCCCAACTGTCCCAAAATGCATTCAAAAAGTACGTGAACCGAAAATAATTTAGTTATCTGTTCGTATGTCGCCGCACCTTAGGCACAGTTGTCAACTTTTCGCCCGTCGTACTGTGACCTTCTCCAGGCAAAAAATGTCCTCTGGAATGTCGCTGTATGATGGCCGAATCGTTGGCAACTATGCCTTGGACGCAGTCTCCTGGACAGCCAAGTGTATGTTGACTCTGAGAGCGGATGGCTGTTTTAGTCTCAAAATTGTTGTATAAATGAAATCTAATATGTAAATAAATGTTCGGGGGCCTATGTTCGTCGTTTTACTTTAGTCTTTCCGCGAATGTTAAAATAGGTAGTATTTCTCTAATCGCGAATGTTTCGGAGCTCGCGATTAGCGAATTTGCAGATGTCGAGGGATTACTGTACCCAACTCTTGACCGACCCTACGAGTCTGTGAACAAAAACACTCCAAATATTTATTCATGAAGTAACTAACTATAAAAAGCTCGTTAATAAGTTGACATTGGAAACCGGAGATACCTTTACCATTCAAATGAATGGAAAATAGCTGAATAGAAATTTTCAGAAAAAATCACTTTCTCGATCAGAATAAGTGCCACACGTTCAAAGACCCATCAGCCAATAACTACAGTGCAGAGTGTCGGTTGACTACGATTGCTAATGAAAGTTAATATGCGGAATGTCAAAGTAACCAACCTCCTACGTTTTGACCAATCTCCAATAGCGTTATGTGCAGACTTAGTCAATGACAGGTCGACCTTTGTAAAACTATTTAATATCAATAGACTTTTCAGTGCTAGGTAACAGTTGAACTGAGGCGCCTCAATTCATTCACAGTGAGATAAAATATATGTCAGGACTTCGTACGTACGAAACATTACTATAGTAAAAGTCTCAAATGTGGAAGATGCGGTAATTCCCATGATCTGGGTAAATTCAACAAGTCCTCAACATTAGCCTCTCTGCGTGAATTGTAATGAAGATCACATCGTGTCTTCACGCAACTGTATAGATTTACAAAAAAAAGGGCTAGAAGCGTTCTGTAAAGACTTTCATGTAATTATCTTCATTCACATACAGATAAGAATGCTCCCCCTCCTCCTACCCCTCTTCGGTTCTTTCACTTCCCTCTAGTGTCAACAACCTTCAGACTAGAAACCTTCTCCGACAATCGTTCCGCCTCCTCAAAAGCTTCCCCTTCCACAACCATGCATTATTATATAGGCATACTGATGTTACTCGATTAGATATATTTACGATAATAGTTTAATTGTTTTTCAAATAATGTCCTAATATATTAATACCATGAAGTATGAAACCTAGAATGTAAATATAATTTCATTTATGTTTTAAATGAGAGAAATAGAGACTTATTCTGCCTATTAAAGTGCTGATGATGAAGTTTTGCAATTTTTAAATTTGAATATTTGCAATTTTTGCAAGGACTTGCATGGACTAACTCACGAACGTCTTTATCTATTGATGTTTTTTGGTCCTTGATAATATTGGACTGATATATAATCGTGTGGCGGACGTCGCTTTTCTCTTTTGAATGTAGTCATCGGAAGATACACCTAATGAATAACACCCGTAAAGAAATCTCATAACGAAATGACTAGAGGTAGTGTGAGCAAATTACAGCATTCTGGAAGTGAGTAGGGTCTCTCTCCCAACATGCACTTCCTGAACACAGTGTAGTCAGCCGGAGCCCATAATGACGGACAGGAGCACGTTCGAGCGAGAGCCTCGCAATCTCGTGAACAGCCCCGTTCCGCCCCACTCCGCCTCGCTCCTTCCGACCGCAGCGCCCCGCTCCGCCCAGCCCCGCCCCGGCCCGCTCAGCCCCGCACCGCCTCGCCTCGCCTGGATCCGCCCGCCCCGCCCCGCCCCGCCCCGTCTCGATCCGCTTCGTACCGCCCCGCTCCTCCCAGCCCCGCTCCGCCCCGCGTCGCCCCTCCACACTCCGCTCGCTCCAGTTCGCCCCGCTCTGCCCTTCTCAACTCCGCCCCGCTCCCTGTCTCTCTCCTCTCCCCCCCGCGTCTTGCTTCGCCCCGCTCTCCCCGATCCGCCCTTCTCTGTTACTCTCCGCCCCGCCCTTCCCGCCCTGTTTCGACTCGCTCCGCCCCGCTCCGCTCCACCCCGCTCCGCCCCACCCCGCCTCGCTCCGCCCCGCCACGCTCCGCCCCGCTCCGTCCCGCTCCGCCTCGACCCGACCCGCTCCTCCCCGTTCCACCATGCTCTATCATCCCCCCCACCCCGTCACGCCTCGCTTCTCTTCACCTCGCACCGTTCCCTCCCCGTCAGCCGCCTCGTCTCGTTACGTCCCGCTCCGCTCCACCTTGCACCACCCCGCCCCGCTCCGCCGGCCCCCGCGTTACACCCCGCCCCTCCCCGCCCCTCTTCGGCCCTCGCGGCTCCGATACAAGCTCCGGTGCTGGCGCCCCCGGCCATTAGAGGGCGCCCTCTCCGCCGGCGCAGTTTCATCCGGGAGCAGTTGACAGTAATTACGGGTCAGCAGCACGTGCCCGCCGCGGAAGCGCTGCCCGGGGGGCGGGGTGGGGAGGCCCGGGGCGGGGCGGAGGTCATGGAGAGGACGGGGTGGAGCGCAAGTAGCTTCAGTTGCGTAAAACACGCCCTCGCACGCTGTCGCGCGCCACCCGCTCGCCCGACCGACCGGTCGCCCCGCAACGCGCCCACGCAAATCACGCGCGAGCTCCGCAGCGCGGTCCATGCGGCCTGCGACACTCGCCGCCAGAAAGTACTTTCTTTTGTTTTTTTTGTGAGTGTATTAATCGTCTTCGTGTACATGGTATCTCAGAATAAATGTTACAAACTTCTAGAGCAGTGTTATCAAGGTGGGCGCCACGAGCGAGAGCCTGTGGCACGGGTAGCACGACGAAATATCCCCTCCACGCACTTGATCACCTCGCCACAAGAGAGCGGCAGGAAGTCACTCTGAACGCTTTTAGCTTCACACACGAAATGCGATTAGGTGCGATTTAGATTAATAAATTTAAGAACGTATGCTGTAGTTATATTTATTATTTTTCCGGTCACATCTTCTTATATACATTCGATTTCACGTTGGTAATGCCAGGTTCTAGAAATCCCGAGTGACAAATTCTTAAACTATTTCTTAAATTTTCAATGCTTCATAAAACCATATAGCGTTCTTGAACAATTTCATCATTGAAAATGCTTGTTCACGACATTTACTACCATGCATAGATATTATTCAAGTAGCTTTATCTATTAAGTTTGGAAGTTTGATTTATCGCGTACCTTGTAAAATTCTATTACACTGCCTTCTGGGAGCAGGATCACTGCTGATAGTTTCCTTTCGCGATGCTGGTTACGCCAAGAAGCTCGTAGTATGCCATGGTGCCACGAAGCGTGCCTCTGCCACCGGTAGGAGATCTTGACATCACATACTCTAGAATCTAAAAAATGTAGAGGGATCGAAGGTGATCACTTTTATTCGATGAACATGAGGTGGGAAATATATTACAACATCGTTTCAAGTGACATTGTTGCAAGTGACCTATTCTTTAGGCAGCTCAACACGCAACAATGGAGCAGAAAACGGCAGAGAGAGTGAGAGGGAGAGAGAGGATAGCTCTGGGAGAGGTGGCAAGGGACGGAGTGGGAGAGGACCGGCTGTGGAACCCGAAAGGGGTGGGGTGGTAAGAAGCACGGAGAAAGCGAGAGTGGGCGAGGCGGGTGGTGCGGACGGGAGAGGTTCACACAAAGGTGCGGCGGGGCTCACGCGGTGGGTCAAGGCGGCAGGTGCGGGACGAAGATGGATAGGTCGGGGTGGGAACGAGGGTGTTGGGAAAGGAGCGGCGAGTACGGGAAGAAGCGGTGAAAGGCAGAGAGAGGCGGGGGAGGGGAGGGTCAGAGAGCGAGGCGAGGCGGGTCAAGGTGGGGTGGAGCGGGTGAAAGCAGCGGGAGCGGGAATGTGCGGGATAGGTCGGGACGGGGCGGGCTGGAAGGAGCAGGGAGGGTGAGTAGAAATGGAGATTGAGATGAATGGCTGAGACCGATGGGAGGGTAGAAAGGAGCTGTCAGTGGGATGAGGCGGGTGAGGGAGGAGCGGAGAGGGATAGGAAGAACAGAGGGAGGGGAGTTGGTGCGCACAGGAGCGGTACAGAGGGGTGCGGGGCGAAGTGGTGTGGGGCGTGGATGAGCAGAAGTTGTGGCAAGGAGCGGGATAGATCGGAACGGGGCGGGTGTGGCGAGAAGAGGCAGGCGGGAAGGGGCAGGCGGGAAGGGGCAGGCGGGAAGGGGCAGGCGGGAAGGGCCAGGCGGGAAGGGCCAGGCGGGAAGGGCCAGGCGGGAAGGGCCAGGCGGGAAGGGCCAGGCGGGAAGGGCCAGGCGGGAAGGGCCAGGCGGGAAGGGCCAGGCGGGAAGGGCCAGGCGGGAAGGGGCAGGCGGGAAGGGCCAGGCGGGAAGGGCCAGGCGGGAAGGGCCAGGCGGGAAGGGCCAGGCGGGAAGGGCCAGGCGGGAAGGGCCAGGCGGGAAGGGCCAGGCGGGAAGGGCCAGGCGGGAAGGGCCAGGCGGGAAGGGCCAGGCGGGAAGGGCCAGGCGGGAAGGGCCAGGCGGGAAGGGCCAGGCGGGAAGGGCCAGGCGGGAAGGGCCAGGCGGGAAGGGCCAGGCGGGAAGGGCCAGGCGGGAAGGGCCAGGCGGGAAGGGCCAGGCGGGAACGGGCCGGCGGGAAGGAGCGGGAGGGTTGTATGAGGGTCGTGGTGAGGGACAGAGAGTAGCAGGGCAGCAGAGGGGCTGTGAGTGTTGGGAACGGGTGGGAGAAGGAAGGGGATGCGGCGGTGCTGAATTTTCCATAGGGCAGAGGCGCGGGCGCCCGCTCGTTCGCTGCGGAGCTGCCTTTCAGGGCTGCACAGTCGTCGCGGATTGGTGTGCCTTTCATTTCTTTGTCCTCTTGGTACAACGGAGGTAGTTTCTCCCCGGAATAATCCTCTTGTTTTTTTTCAAAATAGTAAACTACCATCAAGCCCATCTTCAATATCTTTAATATCATGCCGGTGGAAGACAACCATACACTATTTCGCCTCCACTGAAATATTTTGAAATCCAGATCGACATTATTCATGCGACTGAGTACATACATATAATAATACGGATGGTCTGATACTTACATTTCTATTTTCACAAACAGAAATAATTAAAACCGTCCCTCCTAACTTATCATGCTTTGGTACTTGATAAAATAAATGCGGACTTGCGGTAGATATTCTCGTTGTCTAAGTCGAAGGAAATAACATAGGAAATCGTGAAACAATTTTATGGTTCTGTGTTTTGGATAGGGCAATCCACTGCAGTGGATGTCTCTTTTGCATACGCTTGTTTCTTTCCGGATGCTCGTGAACCGAACACCTCAGGGTGCTGTGTACAGACCTAGCACTAGTTCTGCGCTAGCACGATCAACAGGCTTCCAACTTCGTGTTAAGGCAAGAAATAAAAATGGGAGGCCTGCACGCAGGGGCGGATCCAGCTAATCATTTGGGAGGGGGCATTGCCCCCCATCGTAGGGTTTTGTTTTATATTGTATATTATTTATGTACTGTATATATGATACCATTCAATATTATTGTTTAAATAATTACTTAATTCGAACATACATATTTAAATCAATTTTGCCGAATAAAGGATGATAAACGAAAATTCAAGGCCTCTTTGGAGGGGAGGCCATGGTCCCCATGGCAATTTGAAGATCCCCCGAGAAAAGAAATTCTTGTAACGCAGGGCGGACTACCACTGCTCATCACCTACATTTCTCACATTAACGTCGACATCGCCTCAACAGCGTACACGTCCCGGGGGCGGCCAGGGAAGGTAAAAATCTTGTATCTCTAACGAGGACTAAAGAGACGGGCGCCTCTAGACGAGCCCTAATGAGAAGCCACAGCGACTAACTAAGAGGTTGGGCTGGCTGGGCAGCGGTCCAATGAGGCGGCTCCCTACCGTATGCGCTTCCTGACTGTCTCGCTGAGAGCAAACATATGTTTGCCATCAACCCTCTGAGCTACCAGGAGTGTTCACACGTTGCGGAGGCCAGGTCTTACAAGGAAATATGAAGAACATTTCGTTTCTCTGGCCCCAGGGTTTTTGCCCTGCTGTCATTATTATAAAATTAAGCTTGGTTTAAAGCGTCTGCGCTTTATATGCATTTTGAGGTTTCCTGAGATCCCCTCCTTTATCATTATTTCGGAAGAGGATTCTGGAATATATTGCTAAATATCTTTATCTTAGACGATATTGACTTCTTGATTCGGATTTTCAATGCATTACTGCTTAACTAATAAATGCATAAAAGAAAAACAAAACCTTCAGAATGTTTATCTTCATTTTATAAAATTGAAATTTTATCAAATGGCGCTAGCATTTACATTCCAAGTTAGAAATAATGGAGAAAGTTTCTGCTCTTATTCAATTCTTTTGTAGGCATCATTTTCTGACTACCACAGATCGAATGTGCAAATACTATTACACACGCAGTTACAGTCTACTAATTAATTTAAAGAACTAATTACGCTTTCACGTATACTATATGCTGGTGTGTAAAGAAGTCTTCATTGACAGGGAGATAATATTAGCGCGTGATCGTGAACAGCTTGCTGTCAGTACACAGCGCCGACTGCACATGCAATTTCAAAGGGAATCTTTCAATTCGACTGTGATCGCAGTCACCGAGGGGTACCCTTAAGGTATATTATACCCAAACATTCAAAAATTTTAAATATGTCTATATGTGTCAACAATGAAAACAAAAAAATTAAGAAAAAAAATTGAAAATTTCTTCGAGAGATAACGGAATGCTTTGTATAGAAATAGCCTTTGAACTGTGACAGAATATTAAAATTTCTACCTCTATTGCTTAAATTATTTTTGTGTGTTAACAGATGATTTCAACAAGTGCTTGAACCCAAATAATATTTGAAAAATCAGCCTTCTATCATAAGACGCTACTTCCTACTCAAATAGCTATAACCTTTAAAAGATGATCGTTCTCTTTTTTTGTGATCTTTTGTCGTATCGAAATTCATTCGCGTTTGCAATGCACTATTGCAAACATTTCATATGCATACAGCTTTTTACACTTTTAAATAAACTTAATACAAAACAATTACATTTTTTTGACTTAGTTTGAACTTATGATTGTGTCCTATTATGCTCTTTACGTGTAGAATGTGCAATTCATATATGAGAATGTGGAACTTTTACGTTAAATGTGCGCACATTCGGGGTATCAATTATCGTCAAGTTTGAAGCCGCTAACTTAAATTTCCAAAGGCATATGCTAATTTAAACATCACTAGGGCTGTCTAAAAGAACAATATAAAATACAGTGGTCTTCCAATTATCCACAATAGTTGGAACCGGAGCCGATCCGGAGAACCAATTTTTTGGGTAATTTTATCAATTAAAAATAATTTCTTAATAAAAAGCTAAATGCATGTATACAGACTACTGTGTAAACTAAAACGCGCGCGTAAACTAAAGTATATGAAGACGGAACTTATCACGAGAATAAAATCACGACGCTCTCTGTTGCAGGCCACACTGAGAGACTGTCACTGGTAAACGCGATAAAGCACTTATAAAATGCGCACAGTGTATGCATTGGTTGCTGGAAGATTTTGTCGTTTAATGCATTTGCTATTGATGGACATGAGAACGACAGAAAACATACAGTGTACTTTAATCACTGTTGAAAAAGCCAACCCATTTTTTAATAAAGTAATTTTAATAAAACGAATTTATTTTTCGTCGAGGCGATCTCGATAGTGGGAGTTCTACTGTAAATGAATTGAAGTATATCATGTAGTAATATAAAAAATCTATTCTAATTGTTCAAAATCAATTGTACTTTATTCACCCTTCTTGACATAAAAATTACAATATTTGTAAGAAACATAGTTTAAGAACGAATGCAAATGCGAAGAGGCGAGTGTAATTATTAGAGAGAGGAGATGCCCTAAAAATGTCGAGATATTCTTTTAAAAATACGAATTTATGACCTAAAACTTCTAAAAGATGCACTTTAAAACGCAATTAAAATTAACAATATTCTATTTCCTGTACAAACCATTCTTGATAAAATTCAAGAGTAGCTTCTTGGAGTTAAAAGATACATTTTTATGCAAAAAGAAAAACTACCTTACATCGAGGGAGAAATAATTGAAGTAAATTTTAACCTTAGTAAAGTACATTGTATGCTTTGTTTCATTTTTTTCTGTCTGGTTTAAAAAAATGGTGTCAAGAAATATCCATTTGCCCAAGAATTTTATTATCTACAGAAAAGAAAAATAACTCAAACTGTGACAAACTCTTTCATTTCACATCAACGACCGCTAACAAATAAACAGATTCTCTGAAAATATGAAACGTTTAACAGATAAGTCTCTATCGTAACAAAATCTGCAAAATATGTTTCTATAATAACACTAATATGTGCCAACTAAAAATTGCACAGATATGCCAAATATGCGCAAATATGTTCATGTATCTTGTAACCAAATGTCAAGAAATTTCACTTAGCTATACCCCGAAGCAACGGACAAAAATATGTAAAAATCATAGAAACCCGTTCCCTCGTAATTATGATAGGTGTGGAGGCGAGAGTTTTGATGGTGGCGGAGGAGGAGACGAAAGACGTAAGGGGTGAAGTGGTGAAGGATGAGTAGACGAAACATATGGAGGTGGGGAAGATGGAGAAGGAGACTTGCATGGAGACGTACATATCGGCGGATTCGTAAGTTGCAAAGTTTGTGGAGGCGGCTGTGTTGGTTGTGACGTTGTTTCCTGGCGGCTTCGTCGTCCAGAAGAGTTTTGGCATTGATGGTAGGAGCATAGTTCAATTCCAAACAGGATTGCAGCCATCAACAGTCCAGCAACCAGGACGGTAAAGCAGATAACTACGTGTTTGATTTCCAAAGCACGAGGAAATTGTGTGGGAGGTACTGCATCTGCCATCGTCACATTGTCTTTGGCTCTCTTGTAGAAGCCATACTTCATCCTGTAGTCGTCATCCCAGTGAGTTCGAATGCCTCCCGCGTCCAGCCACATGGTCAGAGTACTCACAGCGTCCACCCAAGGCCAGTTTCTGCGAATGGATTTCTTTAATTACGGAACATTTTCCCAAACGTAATCACAGAAAGAAAACAGAATCATAAAGGCCGACGAAAGAGAGAGGAAACCGAAATACCGAGACAATATGTTAGAATACAATGTCTAGGTGAATGAACAATCCCTTGACTTGTATTGAAAGATATATAAGACAAATTCAGTGGTGGATCTTGTCAATTGAATGTTTGCGCTACAACCAAAAAGCGTCTCTAGATAAACCCTTATACAGAATATCTGGGAAGGAAACGTGGGAAATTCGAAAATTATCTCTTAAGATAATTTTAAGCTTATTTTGTCTAAAAAATCTACTTTGATATTTCGAATCGCTGAAACAGCACTTAAAAGTTGATTTCAAAATTAACTTTCTATGCAAAAATTTGCATTGCAGAAGCATAGAAACACTCGAGAAACATGTAAATTGTTTATTATTTGCAAAATAAATGAATATATTTGTTCAGAAAAAAATTATAACACAAATGAAAAAAACAATCGAATTGTGTAAATTGGGTGTTTTTTTTATTTCTGGGTTAATTTTTCTTTCTGAACAAGTATATTCATTTCTTTTTTAAATAATAAACAATTTACATGTTTCTGGACTGTTTCTATTCTTCTGCAGTGCAAATGTTTGCCTAGAAATTATTTTTTCAAACCAACTTTTGAGTGTGTGTTACGACTCAGCCATTCAGAATATCCAAGTAGTTTATAAGACAATATATGCTCATAATTGTCTTAAGAGAGTATTTTCGAAGTTTTGACGTTTCACTCCCCGGGCAGCCTGTATAGAAATCGAGTGACCTACATCTTTCCGTCCGTCATTCACGTTTGGACCCCTTCCGGTTCACAAATGGAGACAAATGACGGATCATTCAACACTTCTGTCTCCCGGGAACTATGAGAAGGCAGTTAGTAAAAAGAGTGAAGGGATTAGAACCAAGCACATTGATCTAATCATAAAAGTTGACTCGTTAGCCTAAAGTAGGGATATGGGATAATGGAATAAGGCCGGGACTCCTCACTACAGTTCTCTTCCCACACGTCTGCTTCGTCAGACTTTCTCAGAGAGAAATGCCGTACGAAGAGTGTTTATACATTTTAAATAAAAAGAAGCAAATATAAAATTCTTCAGATGTAACCTACGATAGCGGGGTCTAGCAGCCTTCAACAATCCAAAAAAACAAGTCATGAAGACAAATTTCAGTCGAAACCATCTGCTGTTGCATTTAATAAAATAGTAAAGAAAAATAGACACTACTTACAGTCTTGCAGGCCATGCCACGAATGAAGTCTCGAAATAATCCTGAAGCTCGTGCGCAGGTCCCGTGAATACGCTATCGTCTTGAGCGCTATCGTCTTTCCATTCAGAGTCACTCATAACAACAGCAACACGTCCGGAACTAACGACTTCTTGAGATACATTTTCATTGAGTTTTATTCGTTCAAGACTTAATATTCTTCTTATTGTTGCCGTTTCATCAATTTTTAAAAATTGAATCATCGAAAAAAAATTCTTGGGGTCAACAATAAGCAAGTTTGAGTCAGCAAGATGCTCGAAGGTGTCGATTTCTGGGTAGTAATCGGGATCAATCATGAGACCAATGAGTCGTCCCTGCAATGAGAATTTTTATTTATTACTGAGAATAAAATTACATTTACTTATGTAATAATGACAGAAGCTGTCCTGGTTACCTAGAAACCGAGAGATACAACTTAATTAGATTTTTTCGTCCTAGCTCTAGAATTATTATAAGAAATATTTCTTGAGTTCGTCATTGTTGATTAATTAACTTTGGATATACTTCTTTAATCTATTAGACCATCAATATGGGCTGAGGTGGCTCAGAATATCAATATAATCAACGCAGTGCCTGGTCCTAGAGTTGGTGTCCCGACGGTGGCAGAATGTTTGTCACTAGCTAGTTAGCTATGATGAATTCAGTCACTGTCTGGAAGAGAATTCTAGCAATCGTCTGCTCTGAATAATAGTTTCCTGTGTTTTTTTTTCAATAAACACCATGTGAATGACGGAGCAATACCCTAACAAAAGAGTACCATAAATGGTAGCACGAAAGTTCCAACAAAACACCGAGCGCGCTATTTCCTTTCTGTACCTTGTCCTGTTCTCATTTCTTATCTATGCATACAATTAACATATTAGCACCATAATACTACACATGACAGGAGACCAGTCGGAAGGGCAGAGCTTGTCTCGGCTGGGGCTGTACCCCGCTGCTGGGAAATATCAGGAGGGAAATATCTCCGCAAGCTGATTTGAAGGTCGGCGCGGAATCTCACCCTTCAAATGTGGATACACATGGTAAAGCATGCAATATGCTTAACTCGTAACTTCAGGCAAACGGTCAGGGAGACCGCAACGAATTTTTAAGGTTGTATTTCAATCATTTCGGGCCGTGTGGCGATACTGTCATTCTTGCACATCTTCATTTCTCATCGCTCCTTAACAATCATGACATCAGTTTCCTGTTTGGATTCAACTGGAGAGGTTCGTGGCATTCTGAAGTTTTTGTGCGGTCTCGTGGATCGCATGGCTGTGTTATGATCTCAATTATCTCTACGTTAGACCTCACTTTTTACAAACCTATTGTAATGAGTTCATGTCTGGCACATTCCCCAAAAACAATTGTGAAAGAAAGATAAATAATTATTAAATTGTAATTAATAAAACAACGTGTACGTGAATCGATAGCAACAAGACAGAAGAACAGCGCGTCGCGGAAAGCCATATTTCGACGATTTTGGAAACACATTGGATTCAGTAATTTTGAAATGAACTCTGGCCGTACAGTTAACTGGAAAGTAAATAAATAAACATTGTAATCTTTGTTTGGACACGATCGGACGACGGGTTCATTTAAATTTAGAATATGAAGGTTGGAGAAAAGTCCCAGTGACGTGTCAGATGCAATAACTTAAATATAAAAATTTTATGAAGAAACCTTAATTAGGCAACGACAGGCGTTGTAAATCGTCGTTGTCTGAATTTAATAAAAATTATAGCAGATCCAAAAGACTTATAACACGTTGAATTTCCGAGCTGAAGAAATATTACAAATTAATAATATCAAAACAAGTGACGAATTGGTGTATAATTTCGACAGAGAAATTTAGCATTTTCGACGTATAAAATATCAAAAAATATGTTTGGGCCAAAAAACTTAAACATTGGGCAAAAGCGTTAATAAATAGACGCATAGTCATGTCAGAATAACTTATATTGTGCATTTTAGAAAAATTGGGAAAACAACAATGAACATGCAAGAATGAAATTCGCCGGCATTTTTCTATTATGAGGTGACGTGGTGAATCGACATGATTTTAAGAACACTTCTTTCGAGTCAGGGGCGGCAGTAACGTCGAATCCATGTTGGATGAATTCGAGATTTTGAGAAATTGGACTTAGACATTTTTGTGATGAAGCGGTGCAGTGCAATGGACATCCGAACGAGGATTGAAAACAGCTATTGATGCAATGAATGATCGAAGAGAGAAGAAGTTTTTTTTCATTTTATTTTCACTCTGTGCTTCGACGTTGATCGAGCAATTTTGGACTTCGTGGAGAACATCTTATGAAGAAAGTCGGCAGACGCGGGATTGGTGCGTGCGAATACATCGGCGCGTGCAAGTGGGCACGCAATTGACGACCGAGCTGGCAACGGCGCTGTCTCGGCGGAATTCAGCAAAAGGAAAGTGTCGCATTTGTGGCGTAATCATCAAACTAGATATTTGTTTTTCGAGAATACTCAAGTAAATTAAAATAAACTTTGACAAAACCAATGGAAAATATTAAAAATTTAAAAGAACAATGCATGCAATTGTTGCCGAACAAAGCGATGCAAAATTTTAGTCTTATTTTCTTATTGTTAAATTTATAATTACGTACGTACGAGGGAAATTTTTTTTAATAACATTATTTTTTGGTAAAAAGGAATTCCTGAACGCATAAATAATTAGAAATCAGCTGATGATTATTAGTTTCATTTAAATGTGATGGTATTTAAGTGATAACGATGTTGCCAAGCATGAGTACATTTATGTCATTATACATTGTTGCATTCTTATTGAGAGAAGGCAACAGAGGACGGTAGCGCTCCATGTTAAATGAGAAAATAAACGAAAGAGAGCGAGGTTTAAAGTTCTTTCTTTCTTTTATGACAAAAGGTGTTATTATTTCAGTATTAGAAAAACCTGTGCTTGCTGCAATAGCGAACGTTGTTTACAGGTATTTCCCGTACGGGGCCAGCCACGACCTGCGACCTAAAAATAATTTATGCAACCTCGTAATATAACAACCGTAGAGATTTGATAGAAATAAAGAATTTGTGTGGCGGTAGCATCATAATTCGAGGCCACTCGATAGGAGAATCTGAGTAAATATTATGAGGAAAACGGTTACTGTGGCAATTATAGTTCAGGGTGAATAGCTTAGGTGTCATAGTAATTGTCACGGTCGTACCGTGTGGTATCGCATAGCCGCCACATAACAATATTTATTAATATTGATGAATTGAAGAAAGGGGGATAGTACGGTTGCAATATTTTTGTTTTCAGTTCCTTTTATTTCTAAACTTTTGTTGTCTATTCAACTATGTAATTATTGTTTGTGTTTCAAGTCAATACCTTAGTTAGAATTGATAGAAAAGTAAGTTAATTTATAAAAGTAAGTTAATATAATATGTTGTAACATAGCTGAAACTGCCATTGTTTAAATTTGTGCCATTTTGTCATGCAAAAAGCTGTAATAAACTTTTTTCTATTGCATATAAGAAAGAAATAACTCATCTTAGAGAAATAGTCCTTTTTACAATATTTAATTGTTTGGTTTTGAAAAGAATTAATTGATTTACAGTGGGGTCTCTTCGACCGCCTTCTTTAGTATAACAAAAATCCATGTCTGTAGTTACGGGTTAAGGAACCAATGTCCACAGCAGTCGAGACGCCCAGAAACACAAAATATTCAATCGAAATGTAACATTTTATCAATACTGTTCATTCAAAACGCTTTGTTGTTTTTTCTCTCTATAATATTAGTATAGGATTGTGTGATTTAAACAAACTGCCGATCATGTGCTCACAATGTCTGGCTTACCTCTGCACACAAATTGATTAAAGAGGGGAAATGCATGGACTTTTGATGATGAATGTTTTAACTATCGTACAATTCACATAACACGCTAAGGTTGAAACAACCATATGTTACAGGGATAGTCAGCTATTAGCGAATAGGGTGCCTCCATCAAGAGAGTACGGTTTGAAAAGAACCACTCTCATTTTCTCAAAAGATATCACTATATTTATGGAACTAGGATTTATAACAGATCAATAGCGGTTTCATTACTCTGGTACATTTTGTAATAAATACCCTTTCACACACACGCTCGTATTCCCACCAGGCGCTCTCCGACTATAACTCGAGGTGGAAATATGCAATATTCATTCTCCGTGAGAGGCAGAAAGTGACTAACATCGAGAAACCAACTTTATACAAAGAATTCATCAAGTTTACATTCGGAATCAATTAAACAAATTCTCTAAATGTCATAAATAAAGCATTTAATGGCGTCAATAATTGACTGAACTTGTGTAGTTTCAATAACGAGCGAAATTCACAAAATTACGTTGCAGCGAGTTAGACGAAGGCAGAATATTGATATTCCCCTGAGACTCCCTCAGTCACCGCACAGCACTCGACAACTCCACCCTCTGGTTGCGCCACCAAAGTGCGTATGTTTTCCATCTTAAATCGAAGGTCCAAAGAGTAAATGCAGTAAAGCCAGTAATACAGCCAAGAACATGGTGCGATACCTGGCAAGGCACCAGATACCAGAGGGAGCGCCAGTTGGACGCTCTTTGGTTTCAAAACAATTTGATAGGCATCGATATTGCTGCAATATCTTGAATATTGGATGTCATTAAAAGGAAAATGTATATTCCTAAGATATTATGATATCTTTTCGATTACCTGGGGGTCGTGCAAACATGCAACCTAAGCAAGAGCCGCCCCTACTAATGGAAATCACCGATATTTTTAGAAGACACTTAAGACGTTCCCTTATAGTGATATTGTAGAGTATTCGTACCTGAATGACGGTGGCAAGGATGACGCCTGAGGCGAACAGCGCGGTGGCTAGCTGCAGGCGCTGCGGCGTGGCGCGCACCCTGTCCTGCGGGGCGCCCCCGCACGAGGAGAAGGCGCGCAGCGCGGCGGCGGCACTGGCGGCCAACGACTCGCCCGCTACCGCGCGCCACGCCAACGCGTACGCCAACATGGCGCCCAGCAGCGCAGTCCAGATAGCGACGTCGAACACGCGCAGCGGCAGGGACCACGCGGGTAACGGGCAGGCGCGGGGTACAATGACCAAGTGCTTGTGAATGCGCCCTGTGCCTTGAATCAGCTCAAAAGGAGGCTTGAAATCCGTGTAGGTGCTCAGCAGCAGCGGAGCCAAACCGATGAATCCTGTTCCAATGTTCTGATGTACTAATTGATTTATGGAGACCGAGTTTGAGCCCTGCGGGTTTTTTAAACAGAAATGTCTATTTAGTATGCAGTACACGACTGTACATCATTCCATGCTTGAGAGTATTGTAATATGTAGAGAAACTTCGGAAACAATGGTATTTTTTACATATAAAGCGAATCGCAAGTCGAAATATGTACAGTTAGAAATTGAATGCAATTGCAATACATAAATATCTCAGGTTTGTCTAAAATATTTCCATAAATTTCATCACATCTGTTCAAAAGAAATATTGGGGAGACGTTACGTGATAGTTAGCTATTACAAAATACGAGGTTAAAAAGAAAATGAACAACATTTTACTAAAAATAAACAGCAATTTTTGAATAAAGTGTAAAGTTAGTCAATATTCCCAGTTCTTTTTCGCATATTGCAAATATTATTTGTCGCTCCTCCAGCCAATCAAGAAAATATACTAAAATACTAATGTTCCATATTACTCGACCTTCCCTCTCCCCGAACGCAGTCCTTCCTCTATCGGAAACCCTTTAAATTGTTAGGATGAGTTGCAAACTAAGAAAAAGCAAACATGACATATCACTAATTTTTGAATGTTCATTATTTTTCTTATTTTTAATGTAAAATGATCAATTTTAATAAGGAACAGTAGCAACAATCTGGCTCCTGACATCTTTTTTAAAAATCGGAAAACAAATCTCAATTTACACAACACGCCCTGATGCCGACGGTTTAAGAGGCTCACCGGAATTCTGTTCTGAAGCAGTTGTGGCTTTGAATTTAACTGAAGAAATAGTATGGAGAAAAACAAATTTACATTTACATTATCTTAATAACTTTTTAGCCGTTTCAATGAAGAGCTTCTTTCAATGAATGTAATAGTGGATAAAATGATCACAAAGAAGGAGAACAATTAGTAAGCGTCAGTAAAATTTCTTTATCCTCATTAAGTATTTCCGACATATTTTCTGTAGAATTCTGCCTGGATGGAATAGTTGCATATACGGAATATTCTGCCATCGGCATACAAAATAGACTTCGTTTCTTAAGCCATATGTTTTGGGGAAGACTGATCCGAAGAAATTGTGCATATTTTCAAGTGCACTAGAAGGAAATCGTGTATTTTATTCTTCAAATTTTGTGCAAGCAGCAAGGCAAACATGTTGAAGTTTTTCAGAGTCGCGAAATCTCTCATCCATTTCTATCAAAATGTGGTTCAAAATTTCATAATTCAATTATAGAAAAATGTGTGATATACGCATCCTCAGAAAGGGAGTCGTGCTCGCGATTGAGGTCCATATTGACCATTTTGCTGGCCTTTTCGAAGATAGAAAAATACTGTTCGTTCCTTTTGTTTGTCATTATATTTCTAGTAGTTCTTACTTTTAATGCCCAGCAGTTTAATCGACCACACAACGATCACTTTTGCAAAACATCAAACAGGACATCTTTCAAACGAATATCTTCAAACACTACTGCCAGGAATGTGAATTCAAATCTGTTCATATTGAGAATACGTATCTGAAGAAAGCTTTTAGTTAGTTGAAGAGATTTACCATCAGACTGTTCAGGGCAAATTATGGTTTCGAAATCATTTTTCAGATTTTCCCAGTCGTCGACAATTACACTCAATAATTTCGAGTTAGAACTCCAGCAAATAGCTGCTGCAGATGGAATGTGTGATTTTAATGTAGACGTATGTCCGAAGATTCTGTTCGCTGGGAAGGTATTAATTCCGGTAATGGATGAAAACAAATAGACGACTCTTTCGTATTGCTTTCGTAATGCTACATTGTAACAGCAAAATTAGGAAGTGTTGCAAACAATGTACAAATATTGTAAGAAGGGGCTTTCTCCTTAATTTTTTTTCTGGTGTTGGTTTAATTGGCCAGATAGTACGCTTGCACCATCGTAAAACTGATCTAGTAATGTTCTACATTTTTCTTATGGTAAAATGGTATCAAGAGTTTGCCCCAAACAACTGATGTTGATAAGAACCTACATGATGAAAACTTAAGAAAAGACCCTCTAAAGTTCCGTTAGCGTAAACGAACTTCAGTGTCACAGAACCCTGAGTCATTTGAGTAATGTCCGTCGTAGTATCTATTTAAACAGAAAAAATAGCAGAAGTCTGTTTGAATAAAACCATTGATGTCTCAAGTACATAAGATTAATTCATTTTGAATAATTGTTGGTTGACTACTGAATAAATTTATGATCGAATACTGGTCTGAATTTCTCCAAGGCTCCTTCACGCCAGCAACGTCAAGAGATTCTAAACATTCCTACGATTTAGTGACTGCTTTTTTCATTATAACCGTGAAATTCTAATTCTTGCTTACTTTAGTAAAGCACTACATCAATGACTAACTGTAGGAAAAGTCTGTTTAAATGTACATTTTCAATAAACTATTCAGAATACAGTCTAGCATTTTGCATCAGAGCACCTGAAATTGTATTCCGGTTTCTTTCAAAAGTTTTCCAATTAACATGGCACTTTATTTGCTCTGCCGAAACTAAGTGTTCATGCAGCGACCGATTTGCATTCAACAGATAAGCAAATCCTCCTCTATTCAAACATTGCTTTTATTGCTAAAAAGCAAGCGTGCTTTTTGCAAGTGTACAAAATAATTTCTATAGAGTCGGACAGGAACTCATACACGGGAATTTCTTAAACTATGAACGTTTGAAAGCGCCGATCCCCGGTGGCCGAGATCGCTAAAGCAATAGTATCATATATAATGTGTGTGTGTGTGTGTGTGTGTGTGTGTATGACATCTTTAAAAGCATGTATTGTCAATATTTTTTTCATTCTGCTGTGCGGATTTACATAAAAATTCCAAACTGAAATATCTAGAATGTGAGACCAAATTTCAGGATAAATGCTAACGAATTTATCTTGTTTTGATTATATGTGCAAACGTATGAAATAGATGTCCACCTACTTTATGCTTGATAATACTTACTATCTCTCGAAGTAGGCGTATAAAGTCTTCATGCATATGAATTTGCAAGTTGAGACGAATCATTACTTCTCGAAAATGCATCAACACGTTCCCGTACACTGTCACATTGTTCGCGTGGACGGCGGAGTAGGGGAAGGTGCGGGGCACAAACACGCTCACGAAGGCGCCGTGGGCGTCACGGAACATTCCCTTCCGGATCTGCGGAATGGAATTTTGTACATTTTATGCTTGTGTATCACTACCGCAAACATATTACAGGATACAATTTGAAATTAGTTATACAGATGTGCCAGAATAAATGTTACTAACTTCTAAGGCATGTAAGCGAGTCAAAGATAAAAACTATGTAACAGATTATCATGTAAATATACTTTTATAGAAACAAGATTCTTGCATTCAATAATATTTCTTAGAGTTTACAAGGCATCCTGAATGAATTAGAACTATTTTTATTTTACATATTTTCACATATTTTGGTGTAATTACATTTTTTACATATTTTATCTGTTACTATATATTTCGCTACATTTTAACATATTTATGTATCGAAACGAAACATTTCTTATTCGATTTTGTAATACGCGTGACTGGAATCATCTGTGTAGCAAAGCAATGTAATGCTTCTGCGCTTCTGTGGCCAGCAAACTTTCTCCACGCATTGTCAAACTTACCCCTCACCCTTTTCTTGGAAGCCGCGTACTCAGAATCAAGGATGAGCTGATATCTGTGAGTCAGAAGTAATTTCAACCATGTTTTTACCCATGTTTCATGCGGCCCATGCGTAACTCGATCGAAAACTCAAAATTTTTTTACAGATCATTGTTTCGTTGTTGGATTGGGGGTGTATGTTTCTTTTAATCCTCCCTCTAAGATGTAACACTGGATACACACCCCTATTATTCTCTTGAACACTGGATCATCGCAAACAACATTATGTATATTTTACGAACGTATTTTATACATAGAATAAAATTCTTTTGTGGTGAAGACTAGTGCACAATTACTTCTCTAGTGGTAGAACTATCAGCCGCTCCGAATGCATGTTCAGATCTGATTGACGAAGTTATGTATTCGGAAAAAAAACTTTTACACAGCCATTTTAATCAGAACAACGAATTTTTATTTTCCATATTTTCTCTTATATTTTACATATTTTGGAAAACATAAATACATATGTATGTATATATTTTGGATTTTTTATGACAAATTTTGTTCTCTAATAATAACTGTTGCTTTTGAACATGTGGTGAGAAATTTCGTACGTCAATTTATACCTTTCGCGAGCTTTATTTGACAAAGTTCTAACTGACAAAATTACGAAAATTGAGAATGTCGTAGCATTCCTTTCAATCAGTTCTTACTGGAACTTGTCATTTATGTTATCTGTTGACTAGCGAAGAAATTAGCAGTGTGACAAACTTCTGTCTACAACGCAATTGGTTATTTTTTTATTTGACCGGATCGAAATCGCTAATCCCAGCTAATATTTCTTGTGTTCTATACTATTGGAATCTTCAAAGTAAAACAATTTTATTTGTTTATTCATTGTAACACTCAATGAACTGGGTTTGTAATCGATTTGAAAGGATGATCTCATAATTCCTAAATGAAATTACGTTTGAATAATAAATATTATCCAACAGTGATTCACATCTTTCATTTCACCTAAGTGTTTAGAGACATCAAAGTATAGATGAATATATTGTGAATTAAAGGTCAGTAAATAATTTTATTATACAACAATAAGTTGATGTTTCCTTAACTACTATGTGTCTGAAAAAATCAACAATTTAACAACGTAAAGACATCTCCATGCGTGCCAAAAGTATTTCATTGTTGTCAACCGATATTCCAGAATTTTTGTTAA
The DNA here is from genome assembly GCA_031308135.1 of Acheta domesticus. Classification (NCBI taxonomy): domain Eukaryota; kingdom Metazoa; phylum Arthropoda; class Insecta; order Orthoptera; family Gryllidae; genus Acheta; species Acheta domesticus. Next base: position 50,760,660 of record JAHLJT010002406.1, read on the forward strand.
CCTACGAGAACTTTCACGCATACTACATACGTAGAACAAAAAAAAAGGATAATTTTGTTCCTACAGACAGAAAATAACTGCCTCTAACAAGTTGTCTAGTCAGAATCTTGGATAAACTTAAAAGTATTTTGGAAAACGTTTGCGGAGCTATGGCCATTTGAAAAGAGCCTATGTCTGTTGTTTCTGTAAAATCGGCCACATCCGGGCCAAATGTAGCACACGTCAAATAAGTAATGTTTTTCCCCTGCGGGATTTCTCCTCCAAAGGACTCTCCTCAGGTGAGAGCAATTGCTATGACGTCAGTGTGTTTCAGAACGCTGGGTCGTCTCCACACTGCACTTCAAAATACCATGCTATCCCTTCGATGCTCGGCCTCTTCAAGAGCGTGCGTAAGAGGCAAATGCGTTTTAAGGCGGCTCCACACATTCATTATTCGGCTTCGGCGAACAGCCAGCAACCGTTCGCCGAATCCCGAGTATAGAAAAAATAGTGTGGATGAGTTGCTTGCTATTTGTCTAGTGACGAATATTCGGCGCTCGCCCTACCCACCACGTGTCGGTCTTTTGGATACATCAAAGGAAGCGAACATTTGCCGAGCACATCAGAAGTTTGGAATTGGGCCGCCTCTACATTTGGACGATACTTTTTCTCAGTAAAACCCTCCCGCGCCAGCAAAGGTATGGGGCTAGCGACTCAAGGTGACCTTCCGAATGATTCAAGGAGGTGCGGTGGAGCAGTATGCAGGCGCGACCGCGATCCCTTTTCCGGCAAATACCCAATTGGCACGCCAGGGCTGATCGGTTAAGTTAGTTCAGATTTAGTAAGGTCACATTGTTGGGCACTTTGGTATGAGAGGGAGGAAACCACGGCAAGTGCCGTGGTGGGCGCGCCCGGAGATCAACCAGGCTCTGCATTTGGGAGGAGCAATCAGAAAAGATCCAAAGAGATGAAAAGGCAAGAGAGTAACCACGTTAACTGTGATTCCTCTACACCTCCAAACGGAAGAGGGAAAAAAGACATATTGCACTTGGAAACCAGTGACATTTCGTTGTGTTGTTACCAGCGAGGCCAAGAAAGCGCATTCGCGTGGAGCGAACGCCCAGGACACGATCCTCCAATCGGAGAGCAGCACGCACTCGTCCTGCCGCGAGGGCGCCTGCAACAGGCCCATGCCGCCCAGCGAGTCGTGGTAGCGGAAGAGCAGGACGATGGCGTCGCCCAGCAGCTGGTGGGCGGCGGCCGGCGACGCCCCGGCCTGCAAGCGCACCGCCAGGACGACCGGCGCGGCGGAGCGCAGCTTCGCCCGGCGCAGCCCCCGCTTGCGCTCGTTGCTCTTCAAACATCAATAGAATACGTGTCATATACACTAGCTGAAGTACCCGGCGTTGCTCGGGCATTATTACAGAATATTATTAGACAGGAAGACTAATTCCATCTTTTCATGCCATGCGGCTGGGCCTACATCTATATTTTTCATTGTATCTCTTCTCCGCTCTACTCCTTCCTGCCATGATCAGTCCGTCTCCGTCCCGATAGCAATGAGTTACTAGTACACAATAAATTGACAATGTACTCAACCACTTAACAAAACAATATTAACTTCATCAGAAGTGCTAGAGACTACTGGTATTGAAATTTGAATAATAAAATAGAAACCAAGGACTCCAAGAATATTTTATTTGCATCGGCAAATATTTTTATATAAATTAATATTTGCTTATTTTTTTGTACAAAAAATGGATGATTGCATTAATTGGGAGAAATTGATATACAAAACAACACATTTATTAGTCTCCACATGTAAAGAACCATTGTTGCATTACATATCACTGCACTACTTAGTCTCTAGCACATATTAAAACAAAGTTCAACAGGGTCAAAATTAACTGCAAAGAAGACAACTGGCATATGAAGAAAATGTAATTACAACAAATGTACAGAATCACTGTAGAATGTTTTATGTAAAACGACACATTTTGTAAATTAAACCAAAGCTTCAGGGTACACCACATTGGCAGTTTCATTATTTTTTGGAAGAAGCAAGAATTGGTTATCTTTTGACCCAACACGGGAGAGTGCTACATACAGCTGACCGTGAGAGAAGACGCTTTCTCTAATATCGACACCAACAAACTTGAAGGATTGTCCTTGTGCTTTATTGACTGTAATAGCGAAGCATGGTTTAACGGGAAACTGCAGCCTTTTAAATTGAAAAGGTAAATCAGGCGGAATCATTGGAATTCTGGGTATTAGAGCATTTTCACCAGATGCTGGACCAGTAAGAATTCTGGTGTGTAAAATATTGTTGGCAAACTTAATTATTTGAAGTCGTGTTCCGTTACAAAGTTTGGGGCATTGAGGTTACGAAATAATATAATAGGTGTACCAATTCTCAAATTTAATATATGTGGTGGAAGACCTGCTGGGTTGAGCAAGTTTAAAAATTCTGGTGGAGAATGAACACTCTCGTCATCATTCAGAACAGTGTCAAATGATCGATATTCTTTTGTTTCTGCTTGAAAGCGCTGTAGGATTTGATGATTAATTTCATCTACCACATTATTTTTTGGAGACAGTAATAACTCTTTCACAAAACCATGAGTGTGTCTTATTTAAGATTGTTTGCACATCCTCATATATCTTCTGAATTAAATCATCTATAGTGTGAACCACGTGACCATACCGATGATCTACTAATATATTTTGACTATTGATATTGGTAACTGAACCGCTTCCAACTGCGAGAAGCAATGCTGCAAATTGCGCACAATCTGAGTCATCAGTTAACAAAGTCCTCATGTTTGTACTGAGAGTCATTATTTTAACGTTCTGCCAAATTGGGGATGTCTTTAAGCTTGCTTTGATTGTATGAGCTCTAGTGCCTTTAGCAATTACAGGCAAGGTTTGCCGGAAATCACCAGAAAATACAACAGTAACTCCTCCCATTAATTTGGAAGATGATCGTACATCCCGTAACATTCTGTCAACAGCTTCTATGTGACATCTGTTGCTCATGGTGCACTCATACCAGATAATTAATACTGAATCACGAAAAACCTTTGCAATAGAACTATTCTTACTAACATTACATGTTGCTTGTTCTATAAAAGTTGTGTTCAAAGGCAATTTAAAGGTAGAATATGCTGTTCTCCCACCTTTCAATAATGTTGCTGCGAGTCCAGAAGACGCGACTGCAATGACAGTTTTTCTCTCTGATCTACATTTATCAATAAGTAAATTGATTACAAACGTTTTACCGGTGCCTCCAGGGGCATCAATAAAGTACAGGTTACCGTTGTCATTTTGAACACTGTCAATAACTGCGCTGAAGATTGTTCTTTGATCAGGAACTAATTTTGGCAAATTTTCTTTTAGGTATCGATGCACATCACACATACTATATGTATCTCTTGTATAGTCAGAACTTTGTCTACTTGGCTCAAGAATACCAAATCACGAAGACGCTTATCACTCAAAGATGCAATAATGTCTTCTAGAATTATTAATCCTTCATTGAATACATCCACTGAGAATGGGAAATCTTGGTTGTCTTCATGCAAACGCTTTTGAAAAAGAATATCCTCACACATGACGTCCTTGAATTCACACCACAACCTGCTTGGATCAGATGGCTGACAGAATACCAATAGTATCGCAAATAGTTCACGAATATGTGATGGTGACTGTGTAAGAGCAGCATCACTCAGCGTGTGTTTCCAATGCTCATCATTTTCTATGAGGCCCAGTTTCTTACACGCTGTCTGGTAAGAAGGCTGTACAATACTGTTCACTGTTTTTAGCATAGCAAAAGAAGATGGACCACGAATGTGATGTAGAAGCAGACGAAGGTAATAGCATTATGTGAAGTTTGGATGCACAGTGTAAACTTTTCCAAGAGCAGCATCTTTACTTACACCCAAATGCCCTGCAACCAGTTGTCCACGTTTCCTTCTCTGCCAATTTTTATTTCTCCAGACATAAAATGCAGGCACTTCACAATAAAGCAAAGTTTTTGCAAAATCATCATCTTGGCACAGTTTGAAAAAGCCAGTTAATGTTGTCTGAGGAGGATTTTCTAAAACTTGCAGAATATTATGCTGGTTGAAATACACCCTTTGACCATTTTCTAAGTGCACCGCCAGATGAATTACAACTGGGTATCTTTCATGAATTGGCAGCTCAAATATTCGCCAGAAGGCTTCCGATGTGCTCAAGTAGCGTTTATTTACGTACTTTTCAATTTCATTGCAATCATTTTGTACAGTAAAAGTTGCTCGATCATTACCTTTGTTAACATACTTAGTAATGTATTTGATTGCTTTCACAGAGTGACAGTATTCTACATTAATATGAGCTGAAAAGCATCTGCTTAGGACTGGTGAATGCAGAACAACCCAGCGATTATCCACTTGTGTATCAGAATGTCTACCCAAAACTGCAATGTGACCACCATCTTCAGGCGAACGTCTCCTATAAAGTGGATATCCATCATTGACTGAGTATGAACAGTGAAAGAGCGTGGGAATCTCTTATTGCATTTACCATTGATCATACATGGCGATCGTGAATTGTATTCTCCACATCATCATGTGTTTGGAAACAATTTCGTAAAGAAGAGGATCTTCTTCTTTATTGGGTATCTCAGCACTAATAATTAAGTCAATTTCATCTGGTTGTATTTTTCTTTGAAGCCAAATCAGAATATGAGCATAGGGCAATCCTCTTTTTTGCCATTCTATTGTTGACATATGGCATACAGTTGCGCCAAAAATGTGGTTTTTGGTGATCAAATTCATCAAGTTTTGGTATTTCAGATGAAATACACGTGGAATAATATCATGTCTGTCATGAGGATTCTGTCCCATATACAATTCAGGTCTGATTTCTGGCTATTCGGGGTTGCATGTCATTGTAATAAAAAGATCAGGGCGACCATGGTGTCTCACGTATGTCATAGCATCCTGGGTTTTCTCATGGAGGTACCTTGGTGAACCAGTAAAAGTAGATGACAAAATGACCTGCTCTCCAATATTTTGTGGATTTATGTTAGCGTCATTGTTAATTGCATCTCGAAGATGAATGTAGTTCTCTGCTCTTAATGTTTTTTGATTTTGTTTGATATATCCAAGTCTTTCTGTAATCATTTTAGCAGCCATGTCAACAACAAACTGATTCAATAATTGCTGGAACATTAGCAGAAAATTCACTGTACCTTCCCTCACCATAAATCTATAAGAATAGTATTGCATGCAAGATATTTTCTTTGAAAGGTTTTGGTTTGCTCTTCCTGAAATTACTTGTGGAATATTAATAGAATACCCATCTTCTCCATTAACAAATATGAGAGGATACTGAAGAGGGTTGTAAGCACGATGTAACTTTGAAACACGCTGTAACTTTCCATTTCTACTGTGCAATACAATATCTCGGTGCCCTTCATCTTCATTCACCAGTAATATAGCCACTTCATTTGTTGTTGGTTGGTTGAAACAACCTCTATGATAATTGACAGGGATAATGTCAGCTCGGATAAGGATTTTGTAATCCAGAATATTTCGAGGTGCTTGTTCTATGGCAGCCTTGAAAATTTTTAATATACTAATTGTGTGTGTGCAACATACTCTGTATCATTTGTACAATTTCTGGATTTAAATTAGGTACAATATTTTGACGCAAAGACATTTGGTCTGCTTCAGAAAGGAAATATACCTGCAGAAATCCAGGGTTCGTTGTTGGAAGTAAACTACCAATGAGATGATAAATTTGGCCCTGAATTTTGAATGTAGGCATGTAAAATCCTTCTTTATGTTCATTACAGCCAAAAGATGTCATCTGAAAAAGACGTTCAAATTGTCTCAAATGGCGTAGGAAATGCTTTGATAATGGATGTTCACCAAGTAGCAGGCGTTTCAAAATGTCAGGAGGCTCCACGAAAGGCCTTAACTTTACTTTCCCATTAGAACAACACATGCTATTATGTTCGAATGCCCATGTTTTTGCTCCACAAAACACACAAACATTTTTCATATGACCAATCTGAATATCTGAACTATGCAAATAATCAAATTGGGGATCATAATGAAAAGCTGAGCTGCTTCCTAGGGAATTATTGGTATTGACTTCTCTCCTTGTAGTGTTGTCGTATTCAGTAAGTTGCTCTTGCCTTTGTGTAGCCGATTCTGAACTTTTATATTCTGCCCATCTTTTCGCACTTTTAGTATGTTTTGACAAATGCGTCTTCCGCTTCACCATTGTTTTCAACAATTTAGAATTCACAAATTTCTGTAAATAAGAGGTTATTTTGAAAATATACGATATCTATGTTATGTACATTGTACATTCCTATACATTCTGTACTTTTTACTACCTCAACCTTACTCAACTACATTGTATATTATTGTACTTTTTACTCTCTCAACCTAATTCAACATTATACAGTATATTATTACTTAATACATGTACATGTACATTGAAATTCCTTACCACTGTTGTTACGGCTGTCTTTCAAATGATACACAAACGTTCTGAACTAACATTCACGGACATGTGTAAATAGCCGTATTCAAACCCCAGCGAATTTCGTAATAATTTTGGCTGTTGATGAAATGAGCAGTAGATATCAGACATCCTCAGTTTTGACGAAGAGTGCGCCGCAGGTGGCGCAAAGCTAAACTATTAACATTGATGCATTCTTGAATCTACGATGTAATGCTAGTCGAAAAATGTCCAGAAAAGTAATTACTTTGTGAATATGTTAAGGTTTATAGTTGTAAATCATAGCCTATGTTACTCCAGACCTTTAAAGGAAGCTAGTATAAAAGTTTCATCAGTATTGGTTCAGTAGATTCAGAGATTATCGCGCTGTAACTCAGTGCAGTTCTGTCTTTATATATTAGTATTTAAGTATATATATAATATACATATAAGTATATACATAAGTATATATATATATATATATATATATATATATATATATATATATAAACATAAAAAACAGATATATACAGAGTGTCCGGAGAGGAAACCTCGCAAATTTGAATATAATCTCTTCAGACAATTCCATATTTGTCTAATAAACGTATTTATTATTTATTATATTTATTATGCATATTTTGTCTAATAAACTACGTGGTTATTCTGAATGATTGATCCGCACGAAGCACTCAGAAGTTGGTTTGAAAAATTGATTTCTAGGCAAAAAGTTGCATTATGGAAGCATACGAACACTCCAGCAACATGTAAATTGTTTATTATTTACAAAAAAATAAATATATTTGTTCAGAAAGAAAAATTAAGGGAGAAATAAAAAAAACATTGAATTGTGTAAATTGGGTGCTTTTTTATTTCTCGCTTAACTTTTCTTTCGGAACAAATATATTGATTTCTTTTGCAAATAATAAACAACTTATTTGTTTCTGGAGTGTCTCTATGCTTCTATAATGCAAATGATTGCCTAGAAATAAATTTTTCATACCAACTTTTGAGTGCTTCGTGCGCATCAACCATTCGGAATATACACGTATTGTATTAGAAAAAATAAGCTTAGAATTGTCTTAGGAGCGTATTTTCGAAGTTTCGACGTTTCCTCCCCGGAGAGCCTGTATATGAGTCACTCCACGTTAAATTGCACACTCACTAAACATCATTTTCTAGCGAATTAATTTTTTTATGAATTCTAGGTTTGAAAATAGGTGACACTTATTTTTATTTTTTTCCCATCTCTTTCAGAAATATTACCAATTACGTTTTGCGAAGATTCATGCGCGCGCTAATGTTTAATTTTTTTCGCAAATACATTCACCTTCAGAAAAAATAATATCATACTTCAATTCAACTTAAAAAGATGTGCTGTCATGTGATGTGAATATAATTCTTGTAAACGTATTATTTAAATATTTAATACTCTTTGTGATTTTTAAAATGCAAATTTTTACCTTAGATCGACATTTAAATAAATTGTAAAAACTATTCATGTGTATTTACACGAATTTTGTATATATCTGCCAAATTTCAAAGTGCACACATAAATATATTGAGCACACACAAAAATAGTTTGGTCACCGGCGCATGTAGGCAGTCTGCTGTCCGCAGGACTCACTGCTCGAACCACGGGACGTCAGTGACAAGTTGCATTGACGTCCAAACAAAGCAACGATGAGACTTCTGTTATGTTATGAATATCACGGTCTCAAATGAAAATCTTCTGACGAAATGCGACTATTTATTTTATTTATAAACAACTGACACTGCTAGGGCCTGCCTGAAACAGAGCAGCCTTCTTTCTTAGATACCTTGTACTGAGTCAGTTGTAAACAGAGGAATCCGCGAAACATATGCGTTGTTTTGTGATGTTAGTAACCACAAACAGCTTTACAAGAATATCAAAATAATTGTTACTTGCATTCTCTTAATATGAAAATGTATAATTGCAGTGTACGTTTAGGTTGTTACAACCAGTATTCTTGAGATGTTGAAAATTGACTATATACCGCCAAGAAAAGTTATATTATTGGAAAAACTAGTTTTCAAAATTCCTTCTCGTGACGAGTCATCGAATTCGGTCGCTATCTGGAGGAGAATTCTAGTGGCCGGCTGCTCTGATCGGTAGTTTTCCGTGGTTCCTCCGATCAACACCAGGCTAATGTCGGAGGAGTACCCTCACAACAAGCCACGGAATATTTCCTTCTTCTTCCTTGTCCTGTCCTATCCTCTCCTCTTTACACTATTTACACTAACATGCACTATACCCACACAAGCCGGGAGACCGGTCGGGAGCTTACAACTTGTCCCGGCTGGGGCGGTGCCCCGCTGATGGGAGACACCTGGATGAGTGGAAAACCCCGCTAGTCGACGGTAGGTGGGCGCCAGATCTCTCCATCCAGGGGGGAAAACATCATCGCCACCTCCCGAGAAAAAAATACCCACTTCACTTACGGGACTGATGACCTGAGTAGTTGACGCGCCCGGAAACACGAATCAATCAATCAATGTGATGAGTCAAAGTGAGTGCGCAAGCCACACAAAATGTCTCACCAGAAGCGCCGGATCGAACACTGCGTCCTGCGTGTCCTGCTGGAGGAAGTCGTACATTCGCAGCGCGTTGTTGGCAGCCAGCACGTAGGCGCGCTGCTTCTCCAGCCAGGCCGGCGCGGAGCCGCGCGCGGAGGCGTTGGGCGCCCGCCACAGCAGCAGCGGCGCCGCGGAGCGGGCGTGCAGCGCGGGCAGCCAGCGCGGGCCGTCGCCCAGGTCCACCACCGCCACCGCCCCGCCCCCGTGCCCGCCCCCGCCCACGCCCCCGCCCTCCCACGCGCTCAGCGCGTACGCCACCCCGTCGGCGGGCGGGGGAGGGGGCGGGGCGCGGGCGGCGGCGGCGGCGCCCAGAGGCAATTGGGTGGTGGGCAGGGTGGGGGCGGAGGTGAGGGCAGTGAATGGGGTGGCCTTGGGGGTGGGGACAAGGCAGAACGCCACCAAGCCCACCAACAGGAGATGGACCTCGCTCATGGAATGACTTTCACGGGCGCCTTCTCAAGCGTTCAACACTAAAATAGAAGGAAGGCTTCGTACGTATAGACGTTCCGAATGCTCAGAATTTACAAACAATCTTGACATTGCATGCCAAGGTTAACAATTCTTCGAAGTTCTTGTTTTTGAGAGAACACAATTCAAAAGGAATTGATTTCGAAGTGTAAGTGGTCGAAAAGTCTGAAGAGTGAACACCTTCAGCTGAAGAAGGAAATTCAAGTAAAAGATTGTCAAACGCAAATGTCATTATTATAATTGATGCAGTTCAGTGAATAGTTCAATATCTCCCTCAGCCTCTACACCTCTGTTCGTTCATCTCGCTATTCCTCCAAGTGTTCCTTCAAGCGGGAGAATTTCAGCGTGCAGAGTAATAATGAATTACGAAAGAGGGAAGGTAATTGTTAAATCTGAGAGATTGATGTCAGAGATGGAAGTTAAGTGTGCACAGAAGTCAGCCTTAGCTCCTTAACGATCATTGTAACTCTCACTTCCTAAAAATGCTATCTTCACTAGCCTTCATTGATCTAGCCCTCCACTTTGCAGCAGTCCAATCTGACTCACTATCCAACTTTGCAGCAGTCCAATCTGACTCACTATCCAACTTTGCAGCAGCCTTACTTTCTCACCAACCTTATTATTTCCATTTCTATGCTTACCTTAAGAAAAGAACGTGAGTATAAACAGTCCATATGTTTACCCATTCTACACTATTAAACTTTCCAGTTTTATCGTACTGATTGTAACAACGATGTTTAAAATTGTTTCTATAAATATCTCTTTCGATATAAGCGCTTGCGTTTAGGAAATACTCGACAGTTTGATAATGAAATGGTATTGAAATGCTCGAAAGTTCTCATCAAAAGAAAGATTTCTTCCAGAAAACGTACCCACGTCAGCTAGCGTAAGGGACATCTTTTGCAATACATTTGAAAAATTTTTCATTTCATGACACATTGTGCAAAAGAATCAAATCACCTTCTTAAGCATCTGGTTGTATCAGTAATTGTATAACTTTTATGGCGAATAGGTAATTTTGCCAAGATTTGAAAAAACCTCCGAAATTTTTTTAAAATATATTTTTATGGGAGTAAATAAATAATTCACTGCATAAGGAAATAAATAAGAAAATGGATTATTAAACAATTTTCTCATATGTGCGAACTCAAAAATTGTCAGAGTCATTTATATTTGTTAATTAAATGTTCTTATCAAGTAATTCCTTATTCCCATCGGTGATCGTGAAATAATTGCCAGGAAATGCCTTACACGTACGGTGTAAAAGAAGAGAGACATGAAGAGGAACTTTCTTCAAAACGGCCAACTTTACACAAAGGAGACTGTACTCATCAAATGCACATTTTTATTCAATAGATCTAAAAATAATTTAAAATTAAATCGCCAAACATCATAATAAATAATTGAGAATAAAGAGGTAAAATATATACACGGAAAATATTTTCAGATGTACTGTCATACATGTTCTATATTACGTAGTACAGCAGTACGCTCTGAGGAAGGCCACAATATGTTGGCCCAAAACGTCAGCCACCAAATTGACGACGCGGTTCATCCCGGATAGCCTGAACAACATGAATTCCGGCCGCGGAAGCCTACGCAATCATATGTTCTATATTACGTAGTATCTGAAATAATAGCGTGTTTTTTATATGATTTAGAAGAAATTAAACTTTGTAGTACATACCGTATTGAAGATTGAAAATATTGGAGAAAGTGAAACATTCATCTGGACACCAAATAATATTGTATTTAAGCAATATATCTTTTCGATACAGTCAGGAACATACAAACTACCTTACTCCACAGCACAGACGTCGAGGTGTCTGTCGTTCGCTTGTAGTGGTAGCAAAACCTACCGCCCAACCACCCCACCCTTATTCAGAGGCAAAGCAATATTCCTGATTGTCTCCTTGAAAAAAATGAAAAGAGAGAGAGAGAGAGAGAGAGAGAGAGAGAGAGAGAAAGAAAGAGAGAAAGAGATACTATGGATCACTCAGAATAACGCTTCAAGTTTCGTAACATTAAAATATTTCAACATTTCAAGTTCGCCAACAGTTATGGAAAATATAAGAATCCTATAAATTCAGAAAGGTGGTTTACGTGTATATAATTTAGCACGTGATTGGCTCCAATATTTGTTCATTTTAATGGAATTTTATAATGGAAACTTTATACTTATGCGTTAACATAGATTTAGTTACGAACGGGAAGTTATGTTTCCTTCTCTTGTGGCAGTCATAGTGCTTTGTTCAAAACGAACACTTTGTTTTGAGAGAAGGCACATCTACTTGCTATGATGTAAACTAAACTTAGTCACTAAACATAGGACACGCGTCAGATATTTTTAGTGGCAGCACTCAAGGTGGCGTCACACAATGACACATGGCACCGCCAAAGAAGCTGCATTTGAAAAGCAACTTGGCGGCCGAGAGCAATAAATTGCTCTGCATTAGAATATTGTAGTTTTAAGTTTCGCGTTGTAGTGTAAAATGTTTTATCTGTTCTCGACATGAGAATAATAAACAACTGTACAAGTTGCTCATTTTTCCTAAAAGAGCTGGATAAATTGAAATGTCAAATATTTTAATACGACATATGCTGTTACTGATTGACCTTCGCTGTTGCATTTAACTATTGTTTTAATTTTAAATACCGTTTCGATGTTTTAATTCAATAACGAGTTATGAGTTAATAACAAAATATCTTGCAATTTTAATAACGTGCAAACCAACTGTTACTTGGAGAATATAATCTTAACTTTTAATACCTATTTTTATCATTTCCTCTCTCCTATTGTTCGACTCATGCGAAACTTGGTTTATCGGCTGGCGATGAAATGCGTCGTATATAAATTGCTAAATTCCTTACGCCAGGCGATCTATGTTAGGCCTACTCGCCGTTAACTTCGTGTCACGTTCTGCAGTGATAAATTTGTTCTCTTAAGCATTACATATTTGCCTAAGTACAATTTCTGATTATTTTTTCATAAATACCTATTGGCATTTAGTTCTCCATAATTTGCGTCGAAATATTTGTTGATAATCTAACATATTCTTTTTTTGGCCAAAAACATCCAACTTCTGCATTGATGATCTCTTCCCTGAAGTAATATGGGTCTGAAGGCTCCACAACTAAAAGGGTGGTATGAGAGGTATGAGAGGATAGGTATGAATTAGAAACAATGTGACTTGGTCTCGTCATTTAAAGATACTCGGTGACATTCACTAAACCTATTGCTCTACGACCATTTAATAATTTCCATTTGTAATCACGATCTGTCGACACAGTCTGTCGACCGATCACATTCCTAGAATTTTCAGAATCCAAGGGTACAATTGCATTCTCTTTGCTATTCGCGCTTCTTTTGAACCCGAATGACAAAGACAAGTGAATGATTTCGCAGTTTCATGGACGTAACCTAGACATTGTTGCACTCGCATTTCGAATTCATTCAGCAGCATTCAACAGCAAATTAATCTTGAAGCCAGTGATAGTGACAATGAAATTCGTACACTACCTCAAATTTAGTAAATAACGAATTCGTCAAATACTATTATAATTATTATTATTACAATTACAATCATTTCAGACTTATTATGTATCTTGTATTACAACATTATTTTCCGGGAAATCCTTATACTTGAACATGAAATAATAAAAAAAAATCTGTCCAATGTCTGTTCTGAATATTTCAAGGTCATAGATAAAGTATAGTTTTCTATTCGCGCATAATGGCTATTATTCACTTGTAGAATTTACGACACTCACTCCTACGTTGCACGTATCGGAAACATCAACTCGTGAATAATAGGCATCAATCGCGCTCATTAAAGAGTTTGCAAATGAGGTGCTTGAAGATTGTACTATTAAAATACTCGAGAAAATATAATGGCGGTGACACGTTCCAAGTACTTCAGATATTTTATCACTCGCATATCTGAATTATTTGCGAATTGGCTGAAATCTGCCTATTCAAATTGCTCATATTGAGTGATCGTGATGACTTCCGATTCTTTTGAATTATTTTCGAGAACAAATTAATGGCAATGGAAAAGAAGTCAAAATACGAGCTCCAAAATATATATTATTTTAATAAACAATTTACATATTTTTACTTACATAGGTGATATGAGAACAACAGTTAATCAATCGTAATTGAAAATGAAAGAGATGCATTAGCAATGTGTTTTTGATAGTACAGCAACAATGGACGTGATTTGGAACCATACTGATGTGAGAACTGAGCACAATATCAAAACACATTGCGGGAAGAAGTAGAAAAATCAATAGCACTCTGCAGTATGCTCTGAGCTTAAAAAATTCGCCTGCAGTAACCAGCACATAGAGCTACATTGGTACCTGCATGTAGAATGGGAGCACATTAGCTACAACGGCAGGGCGCTCTCTAAAATTAGAAATCAGAATTCCAATCATGCTTGCTACTGGCAGATCCCTCGTACTTCGACGGAATTTAATCACCTTATCGGTATCAATGCCCGAACGCAAGCGCTTTGGAACCTAAAAAAATAGAACGTTTTAACGAACAAAGAAATCAGCATCCTCATCAAACACAGAATATACACATTTACTCTAGAAAGCACATAACGGACGTGGTCTATCAGAGAATTTTCTAGTGCTCTAGAACCGAAAGCACGGTATCGAAAGCCTGGTTATTCCGTAACGAGCCTCCGCGAAGTAAGCACCTGAAAGGATATAAGCACCCTATAACCGACAGTACGGTATCGAAAGCCTGGTTATTCCGTTACGAGCCTCCGCGAAGTAAGCACCTGAAAGGATATAAGCACCCTATAACCGACAGTACGGTATCGAAAGCCTGGTTATTCCGTTACGAGCCTCCGCGAAGTAAGCACCTGAAAGGATTTAAGTACCCCAGAACCGAAAGCCAGGTTATTCCGTTATAGCCTCCGCAAAGTAAGCACCTGAAAGGTTGTAAGAACCCTAGAACCGACAATACGGTATCGAAAGCCTGGTTATTCCGTAACGAGCCTCCGCGAAGTAAGCACCTGAAAGGATATACCCCAGAATTGAAAGTACACCCCAGAAAGGGCACCCCAGAATTAAGTGTACGATATCGAAAGCCTGGTTATTCCATAACGAGCCTCCGCGAAGCAAGCACCTGAAAGGATACGCCAGTATCTGACGTTTCGCACGGAAATTTCCAATTGGATAGGAACCGCAGTGTAATTAAAAGGGTGCGTGCGTGCGCGCGCGCGTTTCTTGCCCGCCTCGCCTCTCCGGCCGGTTCGCTCGCGCGCGGTGCCTGCCTGCCGGGTGCCCGTTGCCGGGCCGCCGCGTCGCTGGCACTTCGTGCCGCGGAGCCATCTATCAGCGCCACGCGCCGGGAATAGCCGCGGCGCGGCATAGCGCGCGTGTGGAGGCGTTGTCGGTGCTCTTTGCTCTGCGGAGTTGCGTCTCTGGTTTGCGTATCCGCAGGTCGAGCGCTGCGGCAATCACGGAATTACTCCTTTATCTCGTGCGCGCGCCGAGAGAGCTCTGTAAATACGGGTGGGGGCGGGCTGGCGGGCGGACGTACGCGGTTCTTTGGAGATTGCGGTGGTGGCTTCGAAATGGCGAGTGACTGGACTGGCTCACGGAGCTGATTGGTACGATATATATTTTTTTATGTATTGGACGTGAAATATTTTGGAGGTCAAAGTTGGGGACGTGCTATTAAGTCTTTTAAATCAGAACTGCCCTAGGGACATACAAAAAAAATGAAGAGTTTTGAAAATGGTGAAATTTGGGGACTATATTTTAAGTCTGAAGACGAACTTTCATAATTAAAAGCCCTGTGGTGATGTAATCCATTAATAAAATGACGTAAGAAGCGACAATGTACGGTTTCTCTCCAATCTTTATATTGCTGTGAAAGGAGTTTGTGGCGACAAAAGTTAAAAGACGATAAGAATTGGAAAACTTAAAATTTAATGCATTCTCTCAGAACACATTTCAGTAATCAAGATATCTGACTGCATTCATTCCACATACTTGAGGTGGCCTTCTCAATAAAACTTTTCTTCTTTGATTTGCAAGATAATTATTTTATTAACAATCATATTTATTTCAGATTGTACTGAAACGCATAATCGCTTTTGTCTAAGACAATTATTCTCCCACTGTCACTGAGAACCAATCTACAAATTTAGTTGCTCAGAGTATTTTTTGATACATTTTGCAGAGTTTTCCGGATGCTTCATACCTTTCATAATTTTCATACCTGTTAGTTAATTGCCTTTATTAACGTCTTTAATTAATTGTATGGCCATTATTAATGATTGGTTGTTTCCTCTGTTGCAGGTAAGAGACACAAGTAGGCGACTGCATTCCTGTCGTTTCGCATAGCTCTTTCTCAAATTCATGAACATCTGATTTCTAGTTGGTAAGTAATTTTCTGAAAATATCAATTGCAATGTGATGTTCGTTGAAAATAATGTTTAAGAACATAAAAACAGGGCTGTGGTGACAGACATTTCGGTCAACGTATTGTGGCCATCGAGGCAGAGACGTGACTCCTCCCGGATAGCCTAGATACTAATACAAACCTTGGCCGCGAAGCCTTCGCAATCATTTATTTTGTGTGATCGTAATTATTATCACTTTAGTTTTGGATGAAAGCGATACATCTTGACTCATTATAATGGTGATAGTTTCAACTAACACAACTGTGGACACTATTAATACAATTATTGAATGTAAGATATCATATTTAGGCCAATGATATATAAGAATGAAAAAAAGTCAGGATAATTAAAATAATTATAAAAATCTAAATAACCCTATTTCCAAATGTTTGTATATATTACGAATTATGTAAACAATCACTCAAGATTAGATATTAAAACTAATGGAAATGTGGTTCGTAGGATTTAATTTGACTACTTGGTTCTCGTGATAAATCACTTTAAAAATGTTTTTTGATCTCAACCGCATTGTTCGGTGATCATTCATTCTACGCTATAGTTGTATCGTTTGTTATTTAAAATATATTTTATTTCCGAATCCTTTCCGATTCTCGATCTACAAGCTATTTGTATAATAACGAAAGAGACAACGAATGGTAAACACAAATTTACAATTATTGTGTTACACAAACCAACCTGGTCTATTTTATGATGGCTTTAGACACCCATTAGTTCGAACACTATTTCCTTGTAATTTTAGAGTATCTTAATGAGGGAACATTCCATTCCTTGTAACAAACGTTTCCTGTGCAATTCCTGTAGATGAGTAGAGAGGTTGCAAAGGTGATAACAACTAATTGTATCTCACATATTTTCGATGAAAGAAAGGGCTGGAAATGTGATTGGCTATACCAGCCTCTCAGTTACAAGACATCTTCTGGAAATGCTCTGGCGAGCGTTATCCTGTAAAACATAATACTTGCGTTGACGTTCATAAATGACAGTGCTTCCTGAGTCTCATCACCGTGTCACTGAACTGAAGCTCGTGTGCAGTGTGCTTGATGAAAACGAACCAAGTGATTGACCATTGTGCGAAATCGCAACCCAATACGTTACATCGAACGTTAATGTACGATCTCCGGATGTTTCGTTGACCATCGACTTCAAACGGTGATGTAGTTCTGCGTCATCAATACCTCTTGCAGTGAACTGGCAGTCATAGGTTGTTGCATTGACGGCATTGGAAAGGGATCTCCGAAAGATAACAATAGCAAGTTTTTGGAACTCTTAAACTTTTCTCGGATAATCCGTCGCTCTTTCCTCCTAGAATTTTGTGGCATTCATGCAGTCGACATGGCGGTTGTCTGGAAGCGTGCGTGAACGCGCGTGCGCACGCGTGTGTGTTCATTTCGCGTGCGCATTCTGGAAGTGTGCGCGCGCGCGCCTTCTATTCATTGCCTCTAACAGTTGCTAATGGCAAGATCAGAACGACCGGTTTGGTGCACAATACGATGCAATGACCATCCGGCCTCCCGCAATACAACAATGAGACCCATTGCTCCGAACTAATTAAATTGCTTTCTACCTCTTCTCTGAGATAGTGCTGTTTGCTGTGAGGAAATCGAAGTAATAACATGATTTACATTACAAACACATACATTGTGCCGCTCTGATACAGGCCGGCAACCCCACAGACAAACGTTAAATGACGCCCTGCCGACGATTTTTGCCTCACATGGTCGTTTGACCACACACGTCGACGCGTTTCGATTAATAGCCCTGCGATAGGTTTTATTTTCAGAAATATCTTCCAAAATTAGGTATATTCTACGAATAATGGGATACTAAACCCCGTCTAGAAAATTTAATTTATTTATAAGCCTACGTTTTTGTAATATTATATCGAAGTTATAGGGAGAAATTAACATAAGAAATAGAATATACACTGTTTGGGATCAGGAGAGGGAAAATTGATAAAAATCCTTTTAAATGTATTTCTTCTCGTTCGACATTTTTGTCTCTCTAGGTGTTTGAAAAAAGTACATTTTATATTACAACGTTTTGGATATGGTATCCACAGCAAAAGGTTATTCATTCCTACTCGTAAAAATGGTCTAAGGCTCGAAGATTTGTTCAGGTTTCTTGGTTTGATGTGAGATGTTATGTTGAAATTAGAGTAACGCCAGGAAAAGTGTGAAAACAGATACCGAGGATTATCTGAGGAGAGGTGAGAAAGATGTTAGAAGAATGAATTAAAATAAGCAATTAGGTAACTGACTGAGATGGAAATATTGAAGAGCATGACAATGTGTTAAGGTTACGAAAGTCTAGATATATTGTATATAATAATAAAAAATATATGTTCCTTAAATGACTAAACTAGTGGTGCTTCCAACGCACATAGGGAAAAGACGCAGCAGAAAGAATTTAAAAGACGCAGTTAGGGAAAACACAGACAAGTCCTGTCTATTTATCTGCATTGATTCTATTCATGAGTAGAAGTACTTCAAATGATTTTCATTAAAGTATATACACTTTTCAATGTTTTTTCCTGTTCACACTTTTCCTGTACACCTTCCAATGTTTGTTCATCACATTCATCAAATTAATATCCCCCTCGAGGGATCAAACTCGGCACATTTGAAGGCACCTTATTGAAGATCTCAACCCGAAGGTGCATTAACCAACCGCGCCACGGGACCCCCATACGGACCAACTACTTATATTTTAGCCAAAACGTAATTGTATCAGTTTTATCGTTAGGAAGCCGGTAATTGTCAACATGCTAAAATCATGTCATTCAAAAAACATGACCAAGAAAGGCAGCGGTGAACGGCTTACTCCAAATAATTTATACTCTGATCGGCATTTGAAAAATAACTACTGGGAGAAAGTATGTGCCATTCTATAGCACCACTATTTGTATATTTACCGTTCCTTATTACACACGTGCAGAAATTGTAAAGAAAAAATTTGGAACGGTTTTTGAGAATTTTTTTTGTAAATTTGAATCGCCATTTACGCAAAAACTACTCGTTTTTCCAAAAAAGGTTTCACGAGATTATTTGAAGTGCTAATTTTGTACAACCTACTTTGTCTGAGGCAAAAATCTCTATCTTCAATTTTGCAGTTTTTAAACAGTTTTTTGCAATTTTCGAAAAATTGGGCCTATCAACAAAAATGATACCTACGTCACTCTATTCAACGTTATTCGCACTATTCAACAACAAAATGTAATCAAAAAATTTGGAGCCATTTTCTTTTTACTTAGAAAATCTCAAAATGGGCGTCATGTAAAGTACCCTCAAATACTAAAATATCGTTTTCAAATTCAAGAGGCCTTGAGACGAGTAAAAACGATCGGGGAATATCAATTTTGAAGAAAATCGGCCAAACGGTTTAGGCGCTAGCGTTGACCACAGACGGACAGACGGGCAGACGTGCAGACGGACGTTTTGCCATCAATCGATTGAAGAAGCAACAAATTATGGATTTTAAATACACCACGAGATAGAGGATTTTTTGTTCAAAATTTAGAAACAGGTTTTATCGACTTTTTTGTCACCATACCCCTGCTATAAGAGTTTTTTTGGCGAAAATTCCCTGTTTTCCGCCGCACGATTACAAAACTTTCTCTTCTTACGAAGTATTCGTAATGCAAGAAATTAAAAATAAAGTGATGAAGGTAGAAGAAATATTAGTATAGGTGGCGGAATTAATTAAATGTTAAATGATACTGAAAATATTAAAATGTTAAATGATGCTGAAAATAATAAAATGTTAAATAATGTTTAAAAAAGAAGATTATGCAGATTTTAAAGAGTTCAGAAAGAAAATTAGCGGGAGGAGATCACAGCCAATTAACGATGAAAAACACGAACTACATTTACGGGATTAATGACTTCAGTAGTTGACGCGCCGGGTATCACTAACAATCAATCGACCATTTGATGAATGTATGTCATAATGGGTTGGGCGCAAAGCTCACTCATATAAGGAGGCTGTGTTGGTGATCCAGTAGAGGTTCAGAGGGATTCCTAGCGATGGGGCAGCTAGTTGCGTCGCTCATCGCATCTCCTCCAGGAATTGCTGAGCGCGCACACCCTCAACATTATGCAGGAGATTTCCCCAGCGCATATGTCTTGGAAGAGTATTCTGAGGAAACGCAAGATTATGTTCTGAGACGGTAATCCCGGAAGAGTACACCAAGTACACAAGACATATTCAGGTGACTCAGAATAAATAAATAACTTCTAGGACGTGCAGAGGGCATGAAAATGATCAATTTTTGCCAAAAAACATTTTACGAAAAATGTAATATAACGAAGTTACACACGACATTTGGCCCGGATTGTCAGGCATGTCCTGATAGAGCAGTGTTCAACTCTTCTCATTCTGAGGAGTCAAAGAGATTTCGTGTTCGCGCAGAACAGTATTACATGAGAAGATGTAACAGAGTCAAGAGTGATATGTAAAACTTCGTTATATACTTCAGTCTACTTTTACCTCACCAATCCATTGATATTATTCAATTTATAATTTTCATTGATAATTTTTATTTATTATTATTATTATTAAGTTACATTGTAATTATATTCTTAATTGTAATGTTTGTAAATATTCAAAAATAAAATATCAACAAGTTTATATAGGACATAACATCTATGCTAAAAGGACGGGCATCAATACATCGTTTTTAAATACATCGATTCTTTTCTTCCGGCGGTTTTTTTCCAGCTATCAGAGGATGCCGTTTCGACCCTCCAGTCCGGGTGTAAACAATGTCACTTAAGGGAACACCTATTAACCTTTACACTAGACACGCTTACGCGCTCCTCGGTCTGTGGTCAGCAGACTTTCAAGGCCTTCCGCGACAACACACATACTTGAAAGACAAGGGACAAATAACAATGTCCAGGGCGGGACTCCAACGCGCGACTATTATGATCGAGGCCCTAAGTCGGCACACGATCTAGCCACCTCAGCCATTCAGGTCGACGGTTTTAAGTACATCAGTGTTTGTATATAAATATCGATGTTCTGAAGGTATGTGCCCTCGTTGTCATGTCGGTTGTGCTTAGGATGATAAATATGAGTGTTGAATTAAAACGTGCGTGTCCATGGTGCCGACGCTGCCGTTTTTATTTTATATGGGATTGTTTTACAAAGATTAGTTTATATGAAGCTCTACATTTCTATTGTTGGCTTAAACCTAATTTATTGTAACCTAAATTAATGTGAACTGCAATTGACGAGGGGAGTCATCCAGCAGCTATAACTATCATTAAGATCGGCAAAAATGTTTAGAAAAGAATGAATAAGATACCTGCTTTTTATTCTAATTGGGTTTTCATCATATTTTCCTATGTTAACATGTCTATCTTGATTAATGAGGGGTAGGTTTGAATACAAATTATTGGCAAGAAAGGCTATGTGGTTGTGATGGGATTTAGGTTATGTACGTGGTGTAATTATTTATTAGAAATGAACCTGGGGGCTTGGGTGATGGTTCTTAGGAATTTGTTGTGGATTATCTGAATTTTGTTGACATTGTATTTAGCCGCATTTTTCTAAATTAAAGAAGCCGACGCTGCCTGCAGAAACAGATATGGTGCGCCAGAAAAGAGTCTCTGCATCAGCGGCGGATCCAGGGGTAGGAAGGGGGCCATGCCCCCTCCCCCAGTGGCCTAGAGTTTTCTTTCGTTACTGTATTTTATTTGACAACTTGATATAAATATATGTTTATGTTAGAATTATGTAATTATTTAAAAAATAATATTGTGTAGTGTCCAATATACAGTACAAAAATAAGACACAATATAAAGTCGTAGGCTTCTGCGTCCAGAATCATGTGAATGATCTTGGCTGTCCGAGTGACGCCGCGTCGAAAGCTGTGTTGCCCACGTTTCTACCATCTTATCGTGGTCTTCCTCAGACCAGGGCAGACCAGCCCTAAGGAAGGTCACGATAAGATGGTCGAAACGTCGGCAACACAGCCGCGGCGTCACCCGGACAACCAAGATCATTCAAATACACAATACAATAACAAATGATTATTATACTGCAATTTTTTCTAACTGTACCCCTCAAGCGCCTAAGGCCACGATGGAATATCCCTCGCCATTTTGCGTCTTTCTCATTTGTGCTGCTAGAAGCCGCATGATCGCAAGCACTGCTAGATACGGTCGCGATCATGCGATATCTAGTGGTGAGAACATCGCGAAATACCGTGACATATTCCATCCTGAAGACGGGCCTTCAGGGGCAAAGGTAGAAAAATCGCAGTGTATGTAAAACAAATCTGCGTTGACCTCCTCCAAAATGATCGTTTGGATCCGGCACTACTGTGGAGCGGGATCAGTGTCTCCGGCCAGCGGAATATCACACGTTATTTCGCGTCTTTCTCCGTTGTGCCGCTAGAAGGCGCATGATCGCAAGCACTGCTTGACACGGTCACGATCATGCGATATATAGCTGCGCGACTGAGGACATCGCGAAATACCGTGACATATTCCATCCTGAAGACGGGCCTTCAGGGGCAAAGGTAGAAAAAACGCAGTATATGTAATAAAAATCTGCGAAGACCTCCTCCAAAAGATCGGTTGGATCCGGCACTACTCTGCATGGAGCGGGATCAGTGTCTCCGCCCAGCGGAATATCACACGTTATTTCGCGTCTTTCTCCGTTGTGCCGCTAGAAGGCGCATGATCGCAAGCACTGCTTGACACGGTCACGATCATGCGATATATAGCTGCGCGACTGAGGACATCGCGAAATACATATTCCATCCTGAAGACGGGCCTTCAGGGGCAAAGTTAGAAAAATCGCAGTAGTATATGTAATAAAAATCTGCGATGGCCTCCAAAATGTTCGGCTGCATCCGCCGCTACAGTGGAGCGGGATCAGCGCGCGGCGGGCGGCACGGCGCGAGCGTAGCGCAGGAGGGCGCGTGGCGGTGCGTGGCGCGGCGTGGCCTCCTGCGCCAGTTTCGGCGGTCCGCGCGCGATCCGCGGTGCAGGCCGGCCCTCCGCGTGCAATCAATACGGTTGCCGCGGGCGGCGCGCGGCGCTCGGCGCGGGGCGCGGAGGCGGTGGGAGTGGCTGGGAGCGAGGCATCTGCGGCCTACGCCCTCCCACGCCCCCGGCCACGCCCAGCGCCCGCCCCCCGGCGCTCGCCCCCCGGCGCCCCCGCCGGCCCCCTTGGGCTCGCGGGGGATGCGCCTGATGGCGCCCGCGTGCAAAGGAGGCCGTTGCGACTGCTGGAATAGACTAGCGTAGAGTTAGACGAACCCAAATTGTGTTCCCATTTTACGTATTTGGCTGATGCCCGCATGCAAAGGACGGCGTTGGACTGCTGGAATAGACCAGCCTTGAGTTAGACGAACCGAAAGTGTGTTTTCTTTTTGTTCGGATTTTACTGGTGCCCGCATGCAAAGAAGGGCGTTAAAACTGCTGGAATAGACTAGCCTAGAGTTAGACGAACCCAAAATGTTTTCTTTTGTTCTGATACGAAAGATGCATTTCAGGTATTTGAGTAGTTGATGTAGATTCGGTGGAATAATCGAGATTTTCTGACGCTGAAATAAACACCCTGATGCAGAAATTTCAGTTCGCCAGGAAAGTCTCTTCCCGGTGACACCTTACTGGTGAGAGTGCTAGAAACGAAAACATGGTAGGTAGCACGACGTTTAGTTTGTAACAAAAGATAACGTAAACTGCGCACTCATCACAATCATAATAGACGCTGGAAGTGTTGTTCCCTTCACCTGTTTCCTAGTGACCTGGCTGCTGTCAACATAATTTCAGTTTTTGTTAGGAGGCCCAGATTTGGCGCGTTGCAAGGAGATTTTCCTGACGCATTGTGTCTCTTCCAGGCAGCGGATGAACCAATGACATCGACGTAATTCCAGATACATATTTATCACCCAATTTCAGTACGTCAATTGCCGTATTTTTGCAGTCAGCATCCCCAATGGGAAAGGCTCTTCTTATTCTTAGTTGTTGATTCGTCTAGCATGCCAATGCAAGAAAAAGTACTGTAATATTCTTTAAGTTGTCGTAGTTGGACATATAATATTTTGTATTAAGAAGTATTTCGTAAACTTCAAGTTGAATAGTTCTTTGATTGCTGTGAATACGCTGATAACTCATATTAATTACCATTTATATCAAATAGTTATTTACGTAACTAGAACAGAAAGTGTGGCTTTGGCTTACGAATGAAATATTGACGAAAATGGCAAAGATAAGAGCCAATAACATCGTTTTGAAAAGAGTATGCCAATCACCCTTTCGTACAACCAGCGTTGCCAGATGATTAAATGTATTTCCCAATACCATTCTTCAAAAATACTGTTACTTTCACTAAAGCTCCTACCAATGACAATTGATTTCAATTCTGAAATTGTTCATAATATAACTCTCTTATTCTTTTAACGGGGATAGGAAGTTCGCTAAACGTTACTTGATATCGATTCATTTTAAATCGATAGAGCAAATGGAAAACTGAGTCGTTATATCCTTTTCTACTGAATCATATGCTAGAAAAAGACCATCGTACCTTTCATGTTTTACGGCAGTGTTTTCACCAGTATCATACTTATTTGTGATATTAGTGTTTGTTTTAAATTATTGAATAAAAATTACTATACCAATCTTAAATCGTGCATCATCAATTACCGTAGGCTGAAAATCTTGATATTTAAATTTGCAGGATGTCTTCATCCTAATACACGGCATCTTCATTAAAATTGTGGTAAAATTCTAGTATTCTTGTCTCGCAACACTGCGTACTACGCGCGTTCATTATTTATTAGCACGAAATCATGGAAAATTACAGGTTTATACTCTTGGGATCTAGGGTTGACAGATTGGAAAATTTTGTTCCCAAAATGGAGATTTTGTTTCGTTGTGGGGAAAGAATGGGGAACATTAATGAATGGGGAAATGTTTGGGGATTTTTTGGGGACAATATTTTCATTCGGAGTCAAGATAGAAATATTATTTTCTCAATTATTATGGATAAAAAAGAAACAGACCTTATTATCTCTCGATTTTATGTATCAAAAAGAGAGAAATAAAGGACGGGCATAGAGAAAGAAAAATATGAGATAAAGATAATAGTATAGGTCTTCGAGCAGCTCAAGGGACTATGATAGGTTGATTTGAAATATTTGAATTTAAGGAGACAGCCAATGGAATCATCAGGGACCTGTTTTATTTGACCATATTTTTGTATTCACAAAGTCCATTTTTCCGTACGCGTACCGCAAATAACATTTTCTTATCAATGAAGAGTGAAGTACTAGATTCCATGGATGAGTGTTTAAAAAGGGTATCATGCACTCTTCTAATGTCAACATACAGACAAATCAACTTATTGGGTGCAGTCAATGATCTCAAATCTTTGTTAGAGCACGAATAATGGGACATTGGCTTATCTTCTAATTTATAATTTCGTGAAATTCTCGTAATGTCCGCAAATACTGTCCGAAGGCCATACGTATTTTTCCATTACTGATCACTTAAAAAAATTGAATTAATCTTATTTTAAGAATAATGGGGAGAGTTACAAGCAGTGTTTTTATTATTTTTCAGGAAAAAGTTGTAACGAAAGGTTACCAACAGTGCTACGAACACGTCAGAAATTAATACTAAGAAACACTGGTATGCAATTCCCGGAAAACTATTACAAAAAATGTGGTTAACGTAACAAAATTTTGATTATAATTGGTGTAATTAATTAAAACACGTATGAAAAACACTGCCTGATTTCATTAGAATTAACGTGAAGTTTAATTCCCATAGCACAAGTTACTTTTTGGAAAATCGTGAAATATTTAAATTGAATGTAGGCATAGTTCAGTTACGTACATTTTCTGTTTATGTACTTCAACGCGTTTCGTTTTTAAGTCTGCCTTCAAATGATCGTTCACAATAATGATTCTGAAATGGGTTGACTTTTGAATTCATCTCTTCTACTCTTCGACAAACACACTCCTCGATAAAGCTAGGCCATCATCTGTTTCCCCATCAGTCTTGCGACTATATACCTATCTGAAATGCAGTGCTTTCGTGTGTGTTAATCATCCTGATCTTTCCTCTTCTATATTCTGTTCTCCTGCGGGGACAAATAGATACAATCTACTTTACTGCAGTAATCTCAATACCTAGCGGCAAGCTGCATGGCAAAAAGTCAATAACTACCTGGTGCTCACGATTTTGATGCATTCTTCGTTTGTTGGTCAAAATAGTAATGTTTAAGTCGGACAGCGGATATAATAATTTTACTTATCTGATGTTTGATGAGCAAATTGGGAGTCAGGTTTTTCTTTCTGTGGCACTCTCAAGCTATTTTTTTTTTTTGGTTTGCATAAATCTTCCTTTCTGAGGAAAACTGAATGTAGATGTAATGAAAGACTATGAAATCGAATGTTCAAGGTCTTGTTAAGATCTTTAGCGACTGATTTTTACTTACAAAGATTGTATGTATGATTCAAAACCTTGAAAGGCCTAACAGGCCGAACAAGAATTAATAAATTATTAAAACAACAGCCAGTACAAAAAAAACATACAAAGTATGAAAAATCACCTCAATTTTGTCCAAAATTTCTAAGGAACGGTACCGGCTCTTCAACACAGATCGTTCGAAACAAAATGAATGAATAAGTGATGATCGTGGTTATAGCTTTCTACATTACTCCCCCTTTGAAGAAATTGCGGTGGCCTTTGATCGGTTCCCAACCCGCCTGACACTGGGCAGCGAGGTTACCGCCATAATCGACCGAGCCACCTGGAAGAGCACTTTCGTTCTCACAAACGGTCATTTGTCTTCAAAGAGTAAACTCTCGGTTGACTGCGAGCTGGCAATCGTAATTAGCTTGTACGAGGCAGAGAGTTTGATTTCGCTCCTACAATTTTTCCTTGTCAAATGCAAATGTCAAGTGTGTGTCATCGCCGAACAACATTACGAAAGACAAGCAGATAATACAGCAAGCAGTAAATGTTAATATTGTTCAGTAAAAATGCTTTTAGACGGTAAGTTAATAGGCGTTCGTGTGGAGGTTTAAAACATTATGAAAATAATTGTACTTACACGCTACGTGGATGTATTTTTGAACTAATTTAAGAAACGAATGTATTGACAAGATTGCAAATAAAATCTTTTGTTGTTGAATTACCAGTCATTCATATTATTGGATGAGAACACATTCAAACATTAATATAGTACGTTCGAAATTGCATGTCTCGAGAAATATTTGGAGTTCAACAGGACATCCCAAACAAACCAGTAGGTTTAGTTGAAGTCTGAAATCGAATAAGCAAATTAGAAGAGAGTAGCGGTTCTGAAAGCTGTGCCGACTGTCTCCCTGGTTTGGCCGTATCACCTGTCTTTTCTAATGTACAATTTTTTTATTACAAAGGTTTGCGTTTCAGAGAAATATTAATCAACATGTTTTAAAAATACTTTTTTTCAATTTATCACGGTGGACTTCTTTGAAGTACTACGTAAGTAAATGAGTGATTCAAAATACGACCTGATTGTGAATTAATTGTAATTTAATTTTTTTTTTAATTTTTAACAATAAGATCTCTTCTCTGATGTACCTAACTGCGAAAGTTGGGTTCGCACAAACAATGGGGAATTAGTATGGTTAGGCCGACAAATCAATTTAGTTAGGAATTTTGTTCTGCATTGTGCCGTGCCAGCTCCACTCAGTTCTCTCATATTACTCAGCAACTCAGTTTTACTACAGCACAGTGAGCTTCATCTCTGCGCAGCATAATAACTGGGAGAGACAATGTTTGCATTCAGCCTCTCGTGACAAAAACCTCGTATGATTTCCAAGTCATTTTCTCGTGGCTCTTCATGTATCGAGGTACCGAGAGTTCTTACAGATTAGTCCATACACATTGCAACGTTCAGACGATATTTGTCAGTGCGTCATTCGATTAATTTTGCAGTATATTCCAAACTTCTTTGATGATCTTTACCGCTCTCATGGACCACATATTTTTTTTAGGATTTCGAGAAATTTAAAGATAAAAGCATAAATATCTCCTAGAAGTTCAAAGTTTGCGTTTTTGATACAAAAAAATTAAAAAAACTGCACTTTGTGTGAAACTTAATGTGCGTGCAACAGAGGTGCTGGATTGTGCCCTTTTTTCTTTCTCGCCTTACGAATACATTGTAAGAAGAGAAAGGTATGTAATCGTACGGCGGAAAACGGGGAATTTTCGCCAGAAAAACTCTTATAGCAGGGGTTTGGTGACAAAAAAGTCGATAAAATCTGTTGCTAAATTTAGAAAAAAAATCCTCTATCTCGTGGTGTAGTCAAAATCCATGATTTGTTGCTTCTTCATGCTGCAAAATCGATGGACGGCAAAACGTCCGTCTGTGGTCTGTGGTCAACGCTAGCGCCTAAACCGTTTGGCCGATTTTCTTCAAAATTGATATTCCCCGATCGTTTTTACTCGTCTCAAGGCCTCTAGAATTTGAAACCGATATTTTAGTATTTGAGGGTACTTTACATGAAGCCCATTTTGAGATTTTCTAAGTTAAAAGAAAATGGCTCCAAATTTTTTGATTATATTTTGTTGTTGAATAGTGCAAATCACGTTGAATGGAGTGACGTAGGTATCATTTTCGTTGATAGGCTCAATTTTTCGAAAATTGCAAAAAACTGTTTAAAAAAATGCAAAATTGAAGATAGAGATTTTCGCCTCAGACAAAGTCGGTTGTACAAAATTAGCACTTCAAATAATCTCGTGAACCCCTTTTTGGAAAAACGAGTAGTTTTTGCGTAAATGGCGATTCAAATTTACAAAAAAAAATTCTCAAAAACCTCTCCAAATTTTTTCTTTACAATTTCTGCACGTGTGTAATAAGGGACGGTAAATATATAAATAAACTAATGGTGTTATAGAATGGCACAAACTTTCTCGCAGTAGTTATTTTTCAAATGCCGATCAGCGGATAACTTATTTGGAGTAAGCCGTTCACCGCTGCCTTTCTTGGTCATGTTTGAAAGACATGTTTTTCGCATGTTGACAATTACCGGCTTCCTAATGATAAAACTGATACAATTACGTTTTGGCTAAAATATAAGTAGTTGGTCCGAATGGGGGTCCCGTGGCGCGGTTGGTTAATGCACCTTCGGGTTGAGATCTTCAATAAGGAATGTGCCGAGTTCGATCCCCCGAGGGGGATATTAGTTTGATGAATGTTATGATGCAGGAAAAAACATTGAAGAGTGTATATACTTTATTGAAAATCATTTGAAGTACTTCTACTCACGAATAGAATCAATGCAGGTAAATGAACAGGACTTGTCTGTTTTCCCTAACTACACCTTTTAAACAATTTTTCAACTCTGTTATTCTATTTCTGAAGCGTCTGACATGTCAAATCAACCGTTGTCTTGTATACATCTGTATGAACCAATTTAGGCAATATGAATATTTTAACGTTCAATTGTAATACATTATATCCATAACGCATGCGATAAACTTACAATCCTTAACGGTTATGAAATTATTATTGCTTTCTAGCCTTACGAATACTTCGTAAAGCGGTTCACCGCTGCCTTTCTTGGTCATGTTTAAAGGACATGTTTTTCACATGTTGAAAATTACCAGCTCCTAATGATGAAATCGATAGAATTACGTTTTGACTAAAATATAAGTAATTGCGATAAATGTACTGGAAATGTCTGTACATATTTGTTCAAATTTTTAACTTTTATTTTAACTTCGTCGTATCAATTGTTTCTTAATCATGCATTTACCATTTTATAGGTCGATTCTATTCTTTCATGGCTCTGTTCGACACAGGCGGTGTTGATGTTGCGTAATTGTATATGTGTCGGTTCGTTGACTTTGAGTTTCGGATGTCGGGTCTCGGTAGGGAAAACGTTTGCTGGTGTAATACACTTTTGCTGGTTTATGAAGTAGTGGAATAGCAATAAGGACCATATAGAAGCAGAGCGAGAAAGTATGTGCATTGGAAGCACCACTAGTTTTATTTCTGCATCAGGAACCGGGTACGATATGGTTGTTCATTTGTAGGAATTATTTTGGTTTTCGTTTGTGTAGGTGATGCGTGAGGGATTAAAGTAACATGCGAAAAGCCATATCGGATGAATGCTTGCAATGGAGGGGAAAAATTATTGTGTCGTTTTAATTGTTTCGATGTGAATTTAGTTATCCGATTTTGTAATGTAATGAAGGCTGAAGGAATAGGGGGGATTTTGGTGTTGAAGCAAGAGGATAAGAGGGTAAAATGAACCAAAATCTGAGTAATGCTGAATTAGTTACGTAATTAGGAATTTGGTGTAAACCAGGGGGACTTTTTAAGGATATGGAGGAATTTGTTTTGGAAATTTAGGATTTGTAAAATATTGGATTTTCTAGTCGAAATCTTTATTCGAAAAGCACAGGAGAGAATTGGTCGGATCATGGATTGGTAGAGAAACACTATTGCACGTAAGCTGTCAAACACAGAATAATATTTAAAAACCCAGTGGAAATTAGGGATGATCTTTTGGCTATGACATTTCGTCAGAGATAGCGTGAGAACCGTAGATGCATCACTGAAAATGAATCGTTTCCTCGAGAGCTTGCTTTTTATACTGTAATAGAGTAGCCTGCGTCCGTCCTTGCGTTTGACCGTCATTCTCGGTTGAATTTTTCTACCAATCGAGGCAAATGAAGTGTCACTCGATACAATCTCTTGGTGGGGAACTGTTACTTTTTTACTGAAAAGTAACAGTTCATACTGAAGATTCTAAGATTTCTTTCCTACAAAAGTTTTTTTTCTAAGATCTAAAACTAGTGTTCGGTGACTTACGGCACTTATAGAAGTTATCAGGAGCTGTCCAAAAATTACAAACGCAAATTTGAAATATTTTGAATGCCTCCTCTCCCCCTTGTAACGCACTTGTTACGCGCGCTTCAAACCCCCTCTATTATTAGTTATTACTAATATTATTAATTATTTACGTAAAGCTTGCGACGGAACCCCCCTCGCATAATACAATACGTATAAATAAATTATAAAGCCGAAACAGTCGTATTATTTGCATTAGTGTAATTATTATCAATAGTAATATGTTAAAGTTAAAAAGAGTTAATGGTTCGGACAGCACAAAACAGTGAGATTGAGGACAGTTTTTGAATGAAGGACGCGTAGGCGAGAAAATTTTTGACAAGTCACCTCCATCGTGGATGACGCATGGGCCTCGAGTTCATTGCACCCATTTCATTGTATTCTAAAAATACTGTAGATCAGTTTTGAATACTATCTTCTTAATCTAACATATTCAAGCAATATATCATTGCATAAAAATAGTTATCCTTATCGTAACAATTTATACAACATCCTTTCTTAATTTATTATATTCTTAATTTAATTTATTATTATTTTTTAGTATAACAAGGAGTAAAAGGAATTTTTCAGCAAATGTCGAAAAAGTTTAAAAATAAATATCAGCATGACGTAACACTAAATTATGACCCTCCCCTACCCCTACGTAACGCAGCGCTACCTCAAATCCCCCCCTGTTCAGTATTATGTAATTTATGGACGACCACTCATTGGCTTATGTGGTTCCTCTTGACAAGACAAATCGTTTAAAACAGCTCTTGATCGGTTGCTTCGAGGATGGTCTGGAAGAATTCTAGAAGAACGAGTGTTTTTGATGGTTTCAATGCGCCTACAAGTAACTCTTTGTGAATTACCATACTCTTTCCAACATTTATATTAATCTTTACGACCTGATTCATCAAATTGATGGTAATTACACCTGATCTTGTTATGAAACAGACATTTCAACTTGTATTTTAATATATACTTTTTCACGTATGTTTGTGCGCCTGAAAATAGGCAAAACGCACCACTATAATACATAGAGCTGTTTAAGCAAGCTTTTAGCCCTGAAATATGCATGCAAATATGACCCAAAAATGTTGAAATATGCACAGAAATTGTTAAGATATGCGGAGTTTGGTCACAAAAAGTATTTTAAAATGACATTACATATTTTTGCATCCTAGAGACAGGGAATACGCAAATTAAAAATACATTAGTATCTACTTCTGCACATTTTATTATTCATTAAGGCACAGAAAGTCACAATAATTTTATTTTTTGTAATGTATTGTTAGGGAGTGTCTTCTATCAGACAATATAATTTTGTACGTAGAAAATTATATTTCCACATCACATGATGTTAGGGCGAAAATGTTTATGCTCAATACATTGTCTGGAAGACGAACACTATTTTCTTCCAAAAATTTATCCATTGCCTGTAAAGTATGAAGCCCTAGATTCTTTCCCAAAACTTCATTTGTTTTCATCCTATTTGCTCTCTCAATTTCACCTGGATCTACCTCGAATTTATCTCATGCCTTCAATAATTGCAAGTGACCTACTAAGTTTATCCTTGAATTCTTTATCTTCTTTACCAACATGAGAGCAGGCATTCCATCGGTAGCGTTGATCGTCAGTAGTCTGAAACTCATTGTGCAAGCGAATTTGAAGAAAAAAGAAAGTTCATGCTTTCCATTGATAACAATTTTTTTTAGTGGGAATTAATATTTTTGTGTCAGTTTAGTCAAACAGTCAAAAAATATGCAAAAACTTTCATTTATGTGCCATAAAGCTCTGAATGTGAACAATATGCCTTATTGAAAAACATTTATTACCTTAGTTTGAATATTTTGCCTTGAATCATACAAATTTAAAGTTTCAGGAAAATATGATCATTAACAAAAACATGTAATTGCATGAACTTCCCAGCTCTATATTTAGAAATCATTTGTATTATGAACTTGCGAAACACAAATGAAACATTTTAACATAAAAGTATCCTCCTTGGGCGCCATACTGAGCTAGAACGGTGTTAACTGCTATCGGCGCCTCGGAGACTGTCACGTTTCCCATGACGCTCTATCGTGGGAAAATAAAATTAATTTGTCTCTAGCCATTTTAGGACGAAGCCAGCAACTGTTAGTAATCAGAAGGTTGTTCTCAATTAGGATGCTCGTTAACGTGCGAGTTTAGGAATGTTTGGGGCATAGAGATGAGTGTGATAATTATTACGTGCTTGGGCCAGGGGATAGTTTGCACCTTGCATTTAACGAAAACCCCAATGTTCTTCAGTGATGGAAATCACTTTAGAATAAAAGGAGACCTTCATTTTCCTTGAAAAATAGTGGAAACGTTCTCATTGGGCTCTTGCAAAATTCGGACCGAAAGAATAAAAAAGAGAAAATGCAAGTACTTTTATCATTTGTTATTCATCTCCATTTTGATTCTCGCAATATGAAATATCAGATCGCTTTTGTGGTTTTAAAAATTACTGGACCCCAAACTTAAGGTTATGAACCCCATGCTATGCGAGTTTTGGTGTCTGTATGGCAGATGTCCCAGGTTTTGTCGTGGCTTTGCAGCAGAATATCTTTTCACAACTCTCACTAGAAGACGACATCGACCCAGACCAGCTTCCTTAACCCAAGAAATACGAAGAGGGTCTTTTGGAACGCACAATCTTCATACTGCTGTGAGTTCACTTGATTCATGTACAATATTTTGGTATTGTTTGATTCGTGTACATTGATGAGAATTAATGTAATTGTTGAGGCAGTTTCACTACTCGTTTTTCAACATCAATGGCAGAAGATATGTATATCTATTGTTTTAACAATTGAGTTTTTCTAGTGCGGGTTTGTTACCCTCCCCCCTCCCGCGTTCCTGGAAGACGTCATTTTTCCATTGTGATTTTAATGGTTGTATTATTTTCCCCTTTCGTCTATATAGGAAAATTTTGTTTCTTTGCCTTGGCAGTGTTGTCAAAATTCATACTTTTTACCTTACGTTACAGAATTGGCAGTAAGGGGGCGACTATTTTTCTGTTGATTATTCACTCAAGATGTCAGAAAGTTTGGCTGAATGGGAAATAGAAAATGCTTGTGAAGGAGAGTATAATGTATCAGATTGTAATTGAAGGTGGATTTCTTGTGTTTCTAAGTGTTTAGTAAATAGTTTACGTTTTAATAAGTACATAAGAAGATACGGCAGATTTTAAAGCAGTACCCTAACATATGGGTCATGGAGCGTGCGCGATCGTTTCTTCTTCAGAATCTCCACTTACACTTACCCTTACATTTGCGTGAGTACACTACGTATCATGTCGGAAAAAACATTTTTGAGCGTACAACGTATCCCAGCTGAGGTGATGCTCCACTGAGTGAAATACGTGGAGAGGGGAACCTCGCAAGTTGACGTGTATGTCGGCGCTGAATTACGTTCCAGCGGGAAGCGATATATTGCCTACACTACACTAACGGGACTAATTGCCATTGCCGTTGCAGTTGACACAACCAGAAACAATAAACCGTGGACTGTTTGACTCCATAAAACCACTGAGCTGCCGCGAAGGAATCAAGTCTACGAACTTCACTAACCGATATCCTCTCTCTCTCTCTCTCTCTCTCCATTTCAGTCTACCTCCCTCCCTACATTATCCCATTATTCTCTTACATTCCGTTTCGCGTGTGCTCCGCCAAGCATCAGCCCTCGAACTTGCGGCTCTCGACGCCAACGCGAATTCCCCATCTGTGCCAACACCTCTCCGTGGCACCTCTCGCCGGCGCTCTAGTGCCGCTCTCCCGTCCGCTGCGGAGAGCCTCGCCGGCCCCTCTTTCACACCCGAGCGCTGCCGCCAGGGCGCGGCGCTCCACGGCTAATGAGAGCCACTGGCTGCAGGAACGCGCCCCTTGTCAACAGGTAGCGCTGTAATTAATGGGTACCCGGCGCTGCGGCTCCTGATGCCTTTGATTGATCGTAACGGCGCCCAGCAGCGGTCAGCGAGCGGCGGGGGAGGCGGTGAGAGGGGCACGAAGAGCTACGTTGTGGAAAGTTTTGGGTGAATGAGAAGAGTGGAACGCAGAGAGCCGGAAGAATTGCCAGGAACTAACGAGTTCTGAGATTGAACGGTGTGTAAAGTGTTTAGGGTCGAAAGCCAGTTTCACGGGGCTGTTATTTTGACAATATAATCGATGCTTGCGCCGCGCGGCGGTCTAGGTTCGCCTCTGGGCAGTGCTGCGTGTTGTGTAGTTTTGCATAAAAGCAGATGTATTTTGCGGTTCGCGGGAGAAGCAGTGGAGAAATAACTGCACGCTTTCGTGGATGTCATGACACACGAGTGGTGAGTTATGTAATCAATGGCAGTGAAAGAAAATATAACCCGACAGTGGATGCAATTTCGTTAGGTTCTGATGGCCGATTGAAAGTGAAAATAACTGTTTTGCTAATGGATGATACGTTGCCTTCTAGTAATCATGAAGACAATTGATTAGAGATACAGGTTTTCGTGTTTTACATTACACACACAATCCATGAAATAACTTCCGCATGGCACTGAAAATTCAGGGTTTTCAATTCGCTTGTATTTCAATTTCAAGTAGGTCTTGCATTAACGGTGTTTAAAATTTTCCATTAATTTTTTTGATACGGAAGTAAAATAAAAGGTGAAACCTACAGAAATAGATATTTGTTTTTTTCTTTTTTAGGAGGATGCATGGAGCATGTCAGATGCGTCGCATATTAAGTGAACATGAGGATGCGATCTGTTTTACGGGTTAAACAAGGTAGACCGAATAAGGTATCTAATCGACATCGTAATAAATGCTTGTGTATTCCGTATTAGGATTACATAGCGACGGTACCTTCTTTGAAAATCCTTGAGAATTTCTGATTTAGTATTGCTGATTTGACAATAATAAACAAAACAATAGTATACAAAAGTACATTAAAAGATGCACAACACACCTCATTGTTTAATGACATTACCTTCTAGCCTACTTGAGAATTAAATAGAGTTTTTGAAACCTTTCATAGGACATTGGGAATTCTCACTCACCGTTTCCTGCTTCATGCAACTCATCCACTTCTACAAACCATATTCTTGCCTTTCGCAACTTTTTTTCACGATTATAATTATCGCGTTGCAATTTCGAAACTATGAATTTTTTATGTAGAAGTACACGATATGCTCTATAACGCAGTTTCAAGAAAAAAATAGCACTTTCGCAAAAAACACACACACACACAATACACATGAAAACCTGGCATCAAAAACTATTACCAGTCGCGTAAGGGTCCCTTGTCAGTACTGATAACCCATGTCTTGCAAAACACTATCTGGATCAGGACTGTTGGCAAACATTCGTGTGTAGTGTGATGACGAGGTCGCCCCCCCCCCCCCAACTCGCTCTTAAGTTCACAGTTTATAGCACGTGACCACTGGGATTCTCAGTCCTTGTACTGAAAGAAGAGGAGGTATTAAAAGGAGGCGATGGCCAAGTTTTGGTAGGGGGAAACAGAAGCGCCATTGAGAGTCAGAGATGCTACAGCAATCGTCGTATCACTGCCGGCCGAACCCTCGCATCTTGCACACAGCACTTGCTGAGAGTTCAATGATCTCAGTTACAAAGCGAAGCCGTCGAAGGAATGCTTCTCGGCCTATCACATCCACGGTGACGGACACCTACCGGAAAGCGCATGGAAAAAACGAAAGGTACAGACGGAACGAAAGGTAATTGATGATAATGATGTGTATGAAAATGATGAAGATGTAAATGATTTTGTAGAAACGGGAGATGTGAGACAGGGTAAATCCCGAGAATAATTGCAAAGAGCACGCTTTTTTTCATCAAAAATTCCACATGGATCGAATTGGAGTTGAATAACATCGTACGACAGCAAGAATTTTACTTTTTAAAATTTCGTGAGAGTCTGTTATTCCCGCTCTATAGAGCATCCGACACGAACTTTCCGCGCGACAAGAACTAAAGCTTAATAGTGCAGTTCAAACAAAATTATTGGTTTTATTTCTGCTTAGTAAAAATTAAATATATATTAAACCTTTAACAACATTCCTAAAAGATAAAGACTTATTGCAGTTAAAGAATCATGCCTTCCGCATTAATATTTTTCAAACAGTATCCGATATTCCTGCTCCATAGAGCCTCAGCCACGAACTTTCTGAGCGCCAGGCAATAGAGCTTGACTGAACGAGAACTGTCCAGCAGGCGTAAGCGGCAGCCCGCAGGGCAAATCCGCCCCGCGCAGGCGGCGGGCATAGGATTCCTGTTTTCAGAAATTGGACTGAACTTTAATAGAACGATTAGATTATAACAAGACCGAGGCGATTAGATTATAACAACGGGACACCAAAAACTTAATAAAGTACTATATAAAGAAAATTATTGAGGTTTTGTGATAGCTAATAATTAAAATTAAAATTTATTAAAACTTAACCAAATCTCCGATAATTTAAAGACTTTTTGGAGGTAAAGAATTATGCAATTCGCGTAACTGAGTTCTGCAATTCAAAATTATCCATTAGAGAGTCTAGTATTCCTGTTCCATAGAGCATCAACCACGAACTTTCCGAGCTCCAGGAACTAGAGCTTGATTGGACGAGAACTGTCCAGCAGGCGCAAGCGGCAGCCCGCAGAGCAACGCGTTCCGCGTGAGCGGCGGCGGCGGCGTTGGGGGCGGCGGCGGGGTGGGGACGGCGGTTGCAGCTCGTTCCGAGCTCTTGTCTCGAAATCAGGGTCGGCGCTAGCGTGTGCGGCTGCGCCCGCAATCCTGGTTTGTCGGTTGCCCGCCCGGCGCCACGCCGCGCCGAGCCGCTCCGCGCAGCGCAGCGCCGCGCCGCGCCGCGCCGCGCCGACCGCCTCTGGTCGGGTGCGGTGTCGCGTTGGCCGAGCGGTGGAGTGGTGGGCGGAAGTGATTAGTTCGCCCTGGCCCCGGCGCCGCCTGCCGCCGCTAATGAAGGGCACGCGAAACCCGAGCTCCCGCCGAACGGGCCCGCCCATGTGCCAGGCGCCTCACGTGGACAGCGGGCTGCGAGAAAATACCGACTCGACGTTGGCGTTTTTATTTCATTCAAGTGGCTGCAATGGAAGCAATGAGGAACAATTCAAATCATGCTCCTTCTAAAATACTAAGATTTCATTTCTTATATAATGAGTTTCGTATGTTTAGTTTCCTTTTAATTTTTTTCATTTTGAACATGTTTGGTGTAAATTCTTCTCTGCATAGAAAGTTAAAGTTAATAAAGAAAGTAATGGCAACAAAAATAACTGCAGTAATACTATGAAAATCGTCAATTTATTCTGCTGCTGTATCGCTCATGGCTTCTCGAAATGCTAGGCGATTAAAAAAAACAAAACACACACACACAGCTCTACGAGAAAGCGCTGTAGAATATATTCCGTAAATAAATGAGAACGACCTCTCTGTAAAAATCGTAATTGTGGTCCTTGTGTTAGATGGAACTGGAGAAATGAATATATCAATGCATAGAAACACAAAATTTACTCAATAAAAATATAGCATTATCAACTGTTTCTTTAATAATTGATGAAATACGTCCTTTCATTGATACAATTTTCACTGTAACACTCCATAAAACCGTAGTCAACGAAGAGAGGGTTAAGTGAGAATGGAGATATACCAATAAATACGTATGATATACAAGTGAGTTCTATCACATATTTCTCTGTTTCGTTTCTTCTATTGACAATTCTTGGCTACCTCAACTTACCAAAAATTGAACGTAGCCAATAAAAAAAATATGCATTATTTTCAAATCTCTTATTTCCACATCAGAACCCATCACACGCAGCAGTTTACAAAGCTGGGAAGAAACCAATTGTTTTCCTTTCAGATTTACAAAATACAGCTTTCGTAGAACTGGGCAGAGGTTTTTCATAATGAAAAACGGCTAATGACATCGAAGGGGAAAGTTATTTACCAACATCCGTTAAATGTATGTTTACTTATCGTGTGATTTCAACAAAACGGCATATTTTTGTCTTGCGCTTCACGTATTGATCTATTTATTTTCTGTTCAAAATCAACAAATGAAACGTGACAGCGACATTCTCCTTTCAAAATAAACTTTGTTTTACTGGCTTTATTTGTGAATATGTACTTCACCGCGTTTTTCTCTTGTTTGTTTCGAATTTGCAACGTGAACGCTTTATCGCCTTTTCACTTTACCTGATCTTTATACGTACGTCTGTGGATGCTAGCGGAACATTCACTGAAGATATTCATTTTTAACCCGTTAAAATGGCTTTTATTTTATACTTCTATCAAGAAATTTTGGTTACTGGGTTTGTGAAGTTTATATTTCAGCGTACTGTGTTGTTGACCGACGGTTTAATAGTTTTTGTGGAAACGTTCGCAAAAAGTAACGGAAATTTTTTGATATAAAATGTTAAAATTCATAATTTTTGTATAAAATTGTAAGAAATGTTAGAAGTTATGTGTAGAGTTTGAGGCTTTACTCCAGTTTTTCACGTAATTTAAATGTTGCTTTGGGTATTACGGCTCATATAAAGTTTGGAGAATTTACCAAGCATCATTTTCTTCAAAACATTATTTTAAAAATAATTGCAGCGTAGAAGAAAATTGTAAATAATTCTAATTTTACTAACGGTAACATTTTGAGCAAAGCAACTCTTTGAGCAATATTATCAATATATCATTGGTGGCATACCTCATACGTTTGTTCTGAAAATGAAGATTGATTGTTTCTCCGAAATAAGTAGTTGATGGATAAAAATAACAGGAAAAGCAACATTTAACAATTCTACTTTACTACTTTACTCTACTTTACAAAGCAACACTACAATTCTCTTTTAACTCGCTTTATGTTATATCGAATATTGTAAAATAGTATCGAAAAAACAGAGACCTGCAGAATCTACATTAAAATCTGAAACAGTAATAATGAAAGGTTAAACATTATTTGTTTCAACAAATAAACTCGATATTTACTTAGAGACTCTTTTAATGTCTAGTAATAACAGAGAAAACGTCCAAAATGGATGCTCAAACTGTCAGTCCAGTTTAGCGCTCTCTGCGGAGAGTAAAATGATCTTATTACTGTCTGTGAATCATATAACTGGGATTTAGCAAACTTCCTTCAAAGTACGTTTACGTGGTGGATCACTTTAAGAGTTAGGCAATACGTACTCCCAGAAATCCGATCATAAATAAATATTTAAATTAATTTTGCCAAATAAAGGAAGATAAACTAAAACTCTATGATATTTGGCCCCCTTGCTCCCCCCTTCTGGATCCGCCAGGGAACAATATGGATTACTCGGTCCGCGAACCTATCTCGGGGGATGCGAGTCGCGGCCGCCTCGCGCCGGAGATTCTTCTGGGCTCCGATTCAAGCGGCGCCGAGCTGGCCGGCGAGCGCCATCGGATTTCGCGAGTCGGGAGTCAGGATACTCAGGGCAGCGCTACAGCACTTCAGCTCGCCCCACAGGGGCGAGGGGAGCGGGGGCGGGGAGCTGGGGCCGGGAGCGTGGGAGGGGAGCGGGGCGGGGAGCGGGGCGGGGAGGGAGCGGGGCGCGGCGGGGCCGCTCCCCGCGGAGTGGTAGAGGGCAGAGGAGATGGAGGATGGGGTGGGGCGGCGAGATGCCGTGTTCCATCGACCGGCGCGCTGGAAATC
Organism: Acheta domesticus; assembly: GCA_031308135.1. Lineage (NCBI taxonomy): Eukaryota > Metazoa > Arthropoda > Insecta > Orthoptera > Gryllidae > Acheta > Acheta domesticus. The sequence continues at coordinate 50,801,163 of JAHLJT010002406.1, forward strand.
TCCGATACACGCCGTGCTGCGCGGAGCGGTAGGTGGCTCGCCGCAAACGTCGATGACTTCTTTGGGCTGCGTTAACTGGGGTGGAGGAGGGCCGAACTGTACAAGTGGAAGCTGCGAGAGAACACTTTGAGCACGGTCCGGATTGTTTCCACACACAAGTTTTCTCGTCATTTTATTGTTCTTTTGTTGTTTCATAGACTTTTTGAACCATTTCATACCATCAGGATTGTAAACCGGATAAACACATTTGTCAGAATGGGAATTTCACAGGGTCATACGTTATCAAAAATGTGTTTCACGAGCCTAATTGCTTCAATTTGTTTAACTAAACACTGTCTTTGCTAATCGCAATGCTCTCCGAAAAGATCATTCGACAAAATGATATATATTCCGTAAAATATGTAATTGATAGTTAATGTCATAATAACAGAAACTAATAAATATAAATACAACTCCAAAAGTCTAAATGTTTTCGGAGTCTTCCTACAGCTAAAATATTAAAGATAGAGATTTGTCCCTTCGTGAAATCTGTTTAATGAAGGTAGATTTTAAAATAAGGTCATCACAATTATTCGGAAATTTGAGTACTTTTCGCGTAATTTTGCGTAAAAATACGGGCGAGGAAGTACTTGCTGTTTTAGCACCACTAGTTTAGTAATGTACTCTTCATATTTTTCTCTAAGAAATGTATGTACCAGAATACACTGCTAGAAAATACTGTTTTTTTTTCTTTTTCTTTGGTACTTACTGTGATGTAATGAAATGGTATTCTGATCGTTAAGCACGCGAGTTCTTAGCACGTGCGTTAAGGACGCGTGCGTTAAGCGCGTTAAGCACGCGTTCTTAAGCGTTTTGCAAGCGCAAACTATCAGTATGAAAGATATCAGCATGAATCATTTGGTGAAAAAATTAGGTGATCCGGATTTGTTGAGATTTTTTCTTTTCCCCAAGGTATATTACGAGTTAAGTTTCCTTAACCATTAGTTTTCCCAGTCTTCAGCAATAAAGATCGTTAGCTGAATGCGTCTCTTTTGTCATGATTATATCGACACCCACCAGATTTCTCCCTCAGCCAGCCACTAACTCAGACATCCGGGGTTTCAACCCCTCTGTCTGCGCCGGGCGGGGCGCCGGGCCCGGCTGCCTTCGATAGCATCGGGAACTCGCGACCGAGCGACTTGGCCGCCGACCGCGCTCCCGATAATTGGAGCAAATTAGAGCGGCTTGCTCGCCCCCCCTCCCCCCTCCCCGCCCAGCCACCGCTCAGAATGCTGGCGAGTAGTCCGACGGCCTAGGAGATGATCTGATTGGAATGGTTTCTTCTATCGCCCATTGCTTTGAAAACGATAGTCCGATGCCTTTAAAACATTTGCATATTACACTTTTGGAAGAAACAATGAAATAAATATAAAGGGTGCAGTGAGTAGTTCCGAATATGACACAATTGAAACAATACTATGTATTCCTGAACCTTTTTAAATATTTATTAATTTTCTTTTTTTTCTACACCCTTGAGATTGAGTCGATTTTAATGCAATTTTGCCCAGTAAACCTTCAGCGAGTTAATTACAATTTTAATGTCCTTGCATTGTTTTTAATTTATTTAATATAGACAATATTGAACATTATTGAACACACACAGTATTGAACAACAAATAACAAGGTCGTAATCTAGGGCCTCTGCAACATTTCTTATCTTCTAAGCGAGAAATGATAGGTCACGAATATTATAATGAAGGTGTACCTAAAGATATTTATTTTTCTTCAGCAAATTGGACACAGAGGTAATACACTACCTTCTCAATAACATTGCAGAAGACTTCAGTATTCAATATGTGTTTAGGAAATGAGTAAGTCATGCTTACAGGAAGAGAGTTATACTAACTAAAGTCAGTTTCAGGAGGCGAGATTTTACAAAAGTACTAAAAAAAATCGCAGACGCAGTTAGTCTAATATCGTCTCTTCAGAGTTAAAAAAAGTTCTACTAATCGTCTGGCTGTCTCAGTAACTTTTCCTCGAAAACCGGCGAAAATTCCTCTTCATCAGAATTTCGTCGGTTTCCTGCGCGGGGACGGACATGCGCAATGAAGTCCAAATGCCATGCGTGGGTGACATCAGACGTCCACTCTCTCCAGAGGCTGTCGGGCGCAGACGAAATTAAAAAAATCCGTCTGCGAGCTTTCCGCGCCAGCTCTTCAGACGAAGCGCCAGCTGTTTACCCCCAGTGCGTCTTATTGCGTTTCGAGAAAATTCGATCCTTCCTGTTTATAAGCTGCGACCTCGCCGACAAGGCAACAGCGCCGGCGCCAGCCGCGCCTCTGGTGGCAGATGCGCGCAATGAATGATCACCAAATATCGTCCGGGGAAATTGAACTACTCGCTCTTGTCTCCAAATATTACACGATATGAAGTGTAGTAGTCGTAAAAATAATATATGTTCCTCGCGGATTAAAAAGAGTTTTGTTTCGAGAGTTGCTGTGCGAGAGGAAATATCTCTCCTAATCCTTTGCTTCACGTACTAAAACCTCCTTCCGTCTTTTCCTCTTTTACGACGCAAACACGCTGCTGACGGCGATTTCCGTGTTTGTTATAACCGCCGCTCGCCGGCTGCCTTTCATATCGCAGCTTTGGGCGTTACGGCGTAGGCGTAGGCGGCGGCGGCGGCGGCGGCGGCGGCGGCGGCGGCGGCGGCGGCGGCGGCGGCGGCGGCGGCGGTGGGCGGTTCGTTTGGACTCCGCCACTTGGCGCTTTCATTCGAGCGCGCGGACTTGCAACTGGCGGCAAAGCGGCGCATTCCTATACAGACCCTCAACTGCGAGTGACAGACATTTGCGTCTTTTGCCGCCGAGGATGTACTAGTGTCACATCTTCTTTTGTTTGAATAATATTTTATAATAAAAAATGTGGTCTTTTTTTATCCGCTGAACTCTTTAGTGTCTAATTTTCTTTTCTAAATAAAACCTGCTTTCTCTCTTTTCTTTTCTATTTATTCTCTCTCCTCTTTCCTTGCTATTTATATTATCTACCCTCCTCTATATTTTGTTTGCTTCTCTGCTTCTCTATCTCTCTCTATCTATCTATTTACCTCCCCCAGTCTCTATCTATATGTTGTATTCACTCAATCGTAAAGAAATAATTTTGAAATTTTCATCATAAAAGTGTTACTGCAATGTTCAATGTAAAAATGTTTCATTACTGTAATGTGTTGTTTTGTCAAGACCATTATCAAATCATATAATTTAATATTTGTGACTGAGTAAACCCCGTTTTTGTTACAAAGCTTTTAAAAGTACCTAATGTTTAATATTTACTAAGGGGCAAATTTTAAAATACACATCGTAAGCTTGACACTAAATTTCACTTTTATATGCTTGTATATTTGCACAGAGTACAACCAAGTAATGTAGAATGAACGGAAGTATTAAACTCGGAATGAACATAAAATTAAGACAAAAAAGATAAAATGACCGTTTTGAAAGTTTTTGGGTTGTAAATAATATGGTGTGGTATCAGCTGCTCGCTTTATTGCCTGAATCTTTTCTTCTCGGTCTCGTACGCAGACACTGTATTTCCTACAGACTTTTTACGGCACATTTACCGTAACCTTAACGCAGGTATAAATAAGAGAGCTGGAATAGCGTCCTTCTATTATTTTCCGGGCAAACTGAAAGGAGAAAAGCCAAATAATCTACTTGGGAAATTGTCTGAAGGAAGTGTGGCGCTGCAACGGCGTGTTTTATGTGCGCGCCTGAAGGACCTTGTGTCTGACAGGGAGTTTTATGCCAACGTAAAATGGGCTGCTGTGCGGGGGAGGGGGGAACGGGTCGACGCCGGGTGACGGTTTCGCAGTTCCTGCGGGGGCGGCCCCGCCCCACCCCGCCCCGCGTCGCACGTTCGCTCTTCCTTCGCTCTCTCCTCCTGCCCCTTCCCATTTTCACTTTCGGTTTCTCCGACACACTCTCCGCATTCCTCGCAGATCGCTTTCTCTCTCTTCTCCCTTTCGTCTCCCTCTACTTACCTTACCACTTTCCATCTCTCCGACTCTCTCCCCGTCTTCCTCACACATTACCCTATTTCTCTCGTCCTTCTTTTACTAAACCCTTTTGCATCTTTCTACTTCCCTCCTCACTTTCCATTTCTCCAGCTCCCTCTCCACCTTCCTCATATTCATTTTTTTTCTCTCACTGATCCCTTTTGCTTCCCTATACTTTCCTCATCACTTTCCATTTCTCCAACTTCCTCCCCCTTCCCTTTCTCACAGATTCCTCCCTTTTTCTCTTCTTTCTCTTTCTGATCCCTTTTGCCTCCTTCCAGCTCTCTCTCTGAACCTCACTCGTGTTTGTTTCCTCTCCGTACATCCATTGCTATTCTATCCTTTCTTTCGAATTCTCTTGTTCTTGTTCAGGAAGTTGGGTCTCACTTTTTCTTCAAACAGTCTACTCTGGTTGTTGTCAACATCTAGGGTCTAATTTATTTGGTTCACTATATCCGGTGATGTCAAAATTAAATAGAAATTCTCCACAATTATTGATTTTATTAATACAGAGATGCAGCAAAATACTTCAACAGCATTGACTCAAAATTTGTTTCCGAAGTGAAGCTAAGTGGCATAAGGTCAACCATAAGGTTCTCATTCTAGGGCCACTACCTTTATCTCAAGGAAGACGCCTTCGCATAGAAACTTCGACCGTCGATATTTTCAAGCTGCCCTATAATTTGTGATATTGAGGCGACATTTTCTTTTCCAGAAGGGAATTAATTTCCAGATCGTTGTATTTTCTACGTTCACTGTAGCTGAGGTTCAGGCTTACTATAAACGAAACTTCTTATGCTTATTTGTAATGTAAGTGAAACGAGACCAGTGTCTTCCATTCACATAACCGAGAGTTCACTATATCAAAGTTCACAATGACTGGAGTTGACTGTATCTCCTTTTTATTCAAAATTCATCCTACTTAGATTCTATTTTCAATTTTTCCGTTCAAAACTATCTTCTGAAAAATAATGGATTGTCTCCTTTAGTAATTGTTTTTGTGAGAAACCTTTGTGTATGTAAATTTTCTTTTTGCTTAGTTTTCGAATTCACAGCTTCAATATAAAAATTGCTTAATTTCTTTTGTAATTATTAAGTCACCAGCACACATCACAATAATTCTTCTGCTACAAATTTTATCGCACTTTATTACGGAATGCTGTGATTTTTTTGAATATACAAAAGAGAAGTTTCTTTGAGAAGATTCAAAATAATCATGAACTTCTGTTTTCCTAGCAGAAATTGTCATATACGCGCGTTTTTAATTTAGAACATCTACATTTAATGTATGCGCCATACAGATGTCTGATACATCTGTTTAAAATTTTGTGTGAAGAAATCATTTGATTGAAGATTCTCATCAGAATTAACTGAACCGCTTTTTAGAAGAATACGCAAATCATTCGATTCGTAAAGCAAAGACGCAATCATACGAGTAAACAATTGTACTATTGTACCAAATACTTTTTACAAAATAAGCATATTATTAAAATGTGATGGCCTATACACAAATGGGACAAATATGATTCATTTCAACTCACACGAAATATTTTGAAGTACATATAGATTTTTACTTTAGATCGAAAGAACATGTTGACTTTGTGTTATAAAATAGATATGCTGTTTGTTTTTGCTATAGTGTCGAAATATATGAACCAAAAATAAGTAATGAAAATGTATCATGGATTATTTAATAGTATTGCCACTTATGGAATTATTGCTTGAGGTGGTACTTACTTGAATATTTTGAACCCACTAGTATCAACGCAAAATAGAATATTGAAAATAATACGTAAAACTAACGGTCAGCTCACTGAATCTCGGACTACAATTCACAGTTTTGATTTAGAAACTCTGAATATATTCCAAGAGTTGCACAAAATTTACATTATTCTCTCAAAGAGAGTAACTAGAAATGAAAATCAGATATTACCGACTATTGGTAGAATATTTGTGAAAAAAATAAATGACATTGCATCCTTGAGAATTATTAATAAATGGTCAATTGATCACTAAGTTTTGAGTAACAGTAAAGTAGTATAAAAGAAACAATTGTTAAATAGGTATTCTTTAATAAATAATGGATTGTATTCTTACGCACTAAATAATGACTTTCGGATTGGTGTAATTTCTAGAATCGCCAAAGGAGAATTACAAATGTAAACATTACAAAATAATTATACTACCATCAATTGTATTTAAAGTTTTTTCTGTTTTGCATTTCATTTAATTTGCTTTCACTCTTTTTGTTTTTTTTTATTTTGTTGTGTCTTTTGTCTTTACTTTGTACACGGTTCCTATAAGCAGGCAAATCCATTGCCAATATACGTTCTTTTTCTATTGTTACTTATTTTACTATGTAAAAATGTAACACTGAATAATAATAATAATAATAATTATCATTATTATTATTATTTTAAAATAAATAATGTATCTTCTTGAAGGGTAATGGCTCATGTTTGACTTATAAATTCAGAAAGCTCAAAAGACCCGCGGATTATTTTGACAATCATTTATGGCAGTGTTGTCAAGGTCGATGCCACGAGCGGGAGTCCGTGGCACGAGTGCCACGATGAAATCGTCACTCCACGTAGTTCATCACCCCGCCGCAAGAAACAACGCCATCACTATTGTAAAACGGCGGGGTTACTGAAGGTTTTCTGCCCCGACGCTAGTGTCGCAAAGAAATTCGTGGCATGGCACGGTACCGCTGGGCGTGCCGCTGCCACGAGTAGAAGACCTCGACATTACTGATTTATGGTGTTGTGCGGAAGAACTGCCTGTGATGGGCTCGCGGCCAGGTGACCTGCCGAAGACGCCGTCGCATCGGTCGCCTTGATCTGCCAGCGCGGGGCGAGGTGGCCGCAGGCTGAGTCAGCGAATGCCAGGCCGCTTAGCCTCCCCCTGCCTCGGGGTAACGAAGGACCGAGCGCCGACATGAAACGCGCCATCATCTGCGCGTTCCCATCAAACGGACCGCGAACCCCTCGTGACAAATGGAGTCAGGAGGGGACTTGGGTGCTACCAACCCTCCATGCCAGGGGACTTGGGTGCTCCAACCCTCCTTGGAGGGTGGAGATCCTTGACTGTGCATCTTCATCAGGTGTTAGTTTCTTTTTCCTCAGAATTTTTTTTTGTGGAGGAGGTTTTTGTTCTAGTCATTCGAAAGTCATTCTTGTCGTTCCTCTTACTACTCTTGGAATTTTTCAATTCTCGGGTTTTCTATTGTGAGATTTGCGGTTGGAGGATGTGATCAAATGAGCCCAAAATGGAGCACGTGAGAGAGTTGGGATGCAAATCTATCACAATGAAAACAATTGTTAAGTTATACACTTACAATTATTAATTCGGTGTTGAAGATTGAGCCTTGTGAACTCTCAATTTTCTAATTAATTTTTGTTCATAGACCGTACGTTTAATATGTAAAGGTCATTTTATGTTTCATGTATGCGTTTAGTAGTAATTGCTATCACGTAGAACACTTCGTGATAGATGTTAGTCTGATTACTCTTGTGCTACGTGAATCAAAGTAAGGCAATTTATTTTGTACTGAATTGCCACTGCCACCCTTAGCGTAAGATCAATTACATAAAAACATTATTATTAGTGTTAGTTATTATTATTATTACAAATATCCCGTAAAAATATTTTAAATTAATAAGTAAATTCTTTTATTAATATAATCGGGTGCCATTGAATAAATATGATTTTAATATCTCTTTTTGCGTTTCCTATATTTTTTATTTTTTATAAAAATAGTAGTAAATACAAACTAACTACACGACTAATACTCTTCTACTGATGAGTTTAATAAGTATTTTTCAGATTACATCAAATATGAATCGATTAGGAGATATTAATAAGACAGTTTCAAAATATTCATTCACAATACACAAAAATAGACGTTTCACGTCACGATCGCTCGTTCTCTGTTGGCAAGGAATCAGTCATTTTGCCCCTTCAACGGGTAACATTTTCATTTCCTTCATTTCCAGAACACTTTCTTCTGAACACTCCACGACAAAAAAAGAACCCTCTTCCAAGAATATCTGATCTATTTTTCAGAATAAAATTCAATCACGCACGGTGTGGCCGTGCCTTGTGTCTTTTCGTTGGCGTTTGATTCTATCTTCGCCTCGTGTTCTTGGCAGATGGTTTTCCAAGCACGGAACTCTGTTTGTCTAGGAAGGGTGGGTTCGTGCGGAAAGACATTGCTAGCACAGAAAAAGCACGACGTTTTGCTCTTTTGCGGAGAAAGACGTTATATTTCTCTGTGGAACATTATCTTTGAAAGGAAGGCCCGAAACTGAGACAGTATTTTAGAGCAAAGTAAGAGGGCTGCGACGTGTTAGGAATATTGCAAATTGTATGTAATTTAATAATGTGTAATACTGAGATTTACTTCTACGTTGCTGTATTGTGATTTTGTTTTAAAATATTAATTGAATTTGAAAATAAATGAAAGGTTTTGAAATAGCGATCTGATTAAATACTTCCCTGGCTGAGGTGGATCAGCGCATTGACTCATGTCAATGCAGAGCGTCTTACCGTGATGTCCTAGGTTCGAGTCCCGACGGTGGTGGAACGATTTTCGACACGAGCTAGACATTTAGGTTGAATTCAGCTGCTCTCTGGAGGAGAATTCTAGTGGCCGGTCGCTGAGATTGGTTGCTTTCTGTGGTTTCTCCGATCAACATCAGGTGAATCCCGGAGCAATACCCTAACAAATGGGCCACGGATAGAGTGTAATATTTCCTTCCTCTTCCTTGACACATCCTCATCGCTTGTTTATATATATATATATATATATATATATATATATATATATATATATACACTTATATTCACACACACACATATATATATATATATATATATATATATATATATATATATATATATATATACACACACACTTACTTTCAGTAAGATATCGAACACATGGGATGGCTTAGGGGGTTGTCCTGGTTGGGGCGGAATTCGACTGCCTACCTGGATGGGAAAAACTTTGCATGTAGTTGTGTAGTTCGGTACTTGATCTCACCATACAGCCAGAAAAAGACCGGCAACTACACTGATAAAAAACACATACTATCGAGATTAATGAAACTAACAGTTACCGCGCCCTGGACTAAACAGTCGAGATACTTTGGCCAATTGCCATCAAACAAGTCGAAAGTGGACAAATCTTTTATCTAAAGAAATTTTTGAAGTCGATTAAGCCGATTTTAGTTGTCACAGTCTGACACTGTCACCCAAAAGGTACAATTTTCTGCATACCAAAAGTATGAATATGTTTTCTTATGTTCTATAAAATGCGTTCAAGTAGATTTTAAATTTAAGTAAGCAAGCATTTATCCGTATTTATGTTCGTCCATTTACATTTCAATAACTCTGTATATATTATCGTTCTAGAATATTACGTACTTCATTTACAACGATCTAGCAAGGGATGGCATTTAATAAACCTCTCAACTGCCTTGACAAGGCACCTGCGTATTTCGTATCCCTCCTTGAAAAAAAAGGAAACTGGAAGGGGCACATAACATTACAAGCAGGCTAATTTCCATTCAACATCATGGAATTTCGAAGAGGGTGCATACAACATATGAATCACGACTCCCGCTCCCGTTTGAAGTGTATTCGGAATACGTGATATTGGAAACAAAGCGGGGCGGTGGCGCCCTGGAGGGTCGCTCCAACCAGCCTCCCCTGCGCGGAGGCATAAAAAGTAATCGCGGCCTCCTCAGACGCGAGGCGAGGCGAGGCTCGGCGGCGCGCGCACTCATCATTAAATTTACATTATGGAATATGCGCGCGCGCCGGCGACGGAGCATCGCGGCGCGCCAAGGGGATTGCCCCCCCCCCCGCATTATTCCCAAGGCACAGGTGACGCATGGACGATATTTGCCCGGTTGCGTGCCGCGCTCGAACAAATTGCAGCGCTTTTGATATATTTGCACCGCGAAAACCCACGTGGCGTCCCGCCTACGCGCCCCGAACGAGGGAGGGGGGAGGGGGGAGGAGGGGGGAGGTGGCGGCTCCGGAGGACGACTCGCCGGGGAAAGGCAGGGGAAAGCAGGGAGAAGGTGTGCCGTGGATGTTATGAAGGGAGAGGGACTGGGTAGAAAAAGAAGGGAATATGGTCGACTCTGGGTGTAGTGAACTCGGAAATAATCAACTTTCTCTACACTGTACTGAAGTGACTGGTCCGGATTCACACATATAAAAAATATGACAAGAAGATTCGGTTATAGTGAAAGTAAATATAGCTTATGGTGAACTTATTAAATACCAGAGATAAAAAAATTGCCACAATACCCCTAATTCATATAATAATGCAGGTTTGTAGGTAAAGAGTGTCGTACGTTATAATGAAACATTTATGGTGAATGAAGAGGACTGAGATGACCATGCCACTGAGAAAATTGCTTCAGCTTTTGAGTGGAGTTTCCATCGCCTGAATACTTCAAGATCTGAGGTTGAAAACTAATGATAGATATTTAATTGGTGGACAATGCAGAATTAACCCGGCAGTGGTAACGTGACTTTTTGAAACAAAAGTGGTAACGTGGGGTGTCTCCAGACCCCCACACTCTTTTCAGGATATATGCTAAATTATTAAAAAATTAATATAATGTTCTTCTTTTATTTTTAACAACGTTTTGCATGCAATTAAACAATTTATTAAGAATTTAGTTGCTAAACAACTCTGAGAATTCATCAGGAAAGCATCTAATATTTGGAGGTAATTTTTCTATCGGTCTGCGCGTGTTGTCACATCCAAGCCATGTTTCGTAGCAGAAATTGAAATCTTTTTAATTCCAAGTACAATGGAAAGTTTCAATACCCATATTATCCACATTCCAGAATTGAGTAAGATTTTGATGCCTTGATTTCACAGACTCAGTCAAAATACGTAGCCCAATTACTGCCTTCATTTCCGCTTTCTCAATCCTTTAGGTGCTGAGATCATTTTTATTCCTCTCTAAATCCATTTAAATTTTGATATTGGTGAATTCTGTAATTCTCTCAATAATATCCAATTCAATAAACAAAGGAAACATTATCCTGGTCTTTTGGAATTGGGTTCAGACTGCTTTTTCCAGGTCTGTGAGTAACAATATTCTGTTCCCGCTTTCAGCAAAAGTTGGCGTATTCTTCAACTCCTTTCTTAACATATAAAGTGACCTAAAATGTTCGTAGTACTTCAGTATTAATTTTGCAGGGGAATTCTAACGTAAAAACACAGCATGCAATACGTTCCCAAACTAATAGAATGTACTAGACTGAAGACACCTTTGATAACGTAGAAGGTAACGCGGGGGTCTCTGGGCACCCCAAACAAAGCAATGGCTTGCTACACGGATAAAACTCACTAAAGTGGCAAACTGAGAGCACACTAAATATCATTATACAAAAAGAGAAAGGTACTAAAGCAATGGTCAGGGTAGCCAACATGGGAAAACAACAAGCGGGAAAAAAGGATCGTGGGGGACACCACAGATCCCCGCGTTACCAATCCCGGGTTAAACGTGAAGAAACGAGGAAGATAACTAAGAGGATGGAGTATTTGGAGTATTTTCCTATATGCAAGGCTTGATGAGGCGGGGCCTGCGTTTAGGAACAGCGGTGAAGACCCATGCTGAGAAACGGGGAGAAACGCGTATGTGACGAGGACGGAGCGAGGTGAAGGGGTCGGAGGAGGAGGGGAGGGTTGGAGGGTGTCAGGGACGGGTGCCAAGGGGGCGTTGAGAGGCGAGGCGAAGCGAGATCGACTGCGTCTTCTCCCTTATCACTTCCGCGCAATGTTGTACGAGATTCAGACAGGAATGTAGGAAGAACGCACATATGGGAATCTGTGGATTATAGTAAAGAAGAACACATTATTGACACCTAAAAATGAAGAAATAGGAATAGACGTATGGACTGATTCAAAGGTGGAAGAGGATGGACTATCTTCCTAGATGCAAGTCTCGATGAGAGCAGAGTTTAGAAACAGCAGTGAGGTCGAAGAACCGTGCTGGGAGACAAGTGTGGGGGAAACGCGTATGTGACGAGGACGGAGTGTGGTGGGGAGGGAGGGGGGCGTCAGGGACGGGTGCCAAGGGGGCGGGGCGAGGCGAAGCGAGACCGACTGCGTCTTCTCCCCTATCAATTCCGCGCGGTGTTGTACGAGATTGAATAGGGGGAGTCGCGCGGGCGGAAAACCAGGCCCGACCCACGTGGGAGTGCGGCGCTGTGTGGCAGAGGGGCGCCTACGAAATAGTGCCGTTTCTAAGCGAAAATCGCGGAGCGCGACGGAGATTTAGTGAATTCGCAGAGAGTAATTCTCATGAATTCAGTGCACATCACCGCGCTTGCGGTGGCGGATGAGGTTTTGGAATTTAATGTGCGTGCAAGATAGAGATACGACGTGCACGTGTACTCGGCTAGATGTGTGGGGGAAGCTTCTTATGTTCCGGTAGTTAGTACAGAAAATACAGCTTTGGTAGAGTCCTGGAATTTAATGCGCGTGTACGATAGAGGTTCTGAATATTCGACCTTACCTCTGTTTCTAGAAATACTAATTTAATTTAATTTCAGAATCTGGTTTTTGTTTTCTTTAGTCATATATGTTATTTAAATGTATTTCACTTGCGTAATACCACTAACTCACGTAATTCCGAAATAAAAAATTAATTTAATTTTTGGAATTGGTTTTTACGAATGATATACAAGCCAATTTCAACACAATACAGACAATAAATTATTAATTTCAACTTGTAAGAGAAAAAATGATTTTGTTAACCGGGACCGTTCTAGGAGATAGTTAGTTGTGGATTCAAATAACGAATACCCACACACATTCATTAGATCGTGTTAATAATGAAGGCAGTTGTATCCAAGTTCTATTTGCATTTTTCGTAACTGTAGAATGTACAATATACTATAGAGTGTAGAACGGACTTTACATATGTATCGCTCTTCAAAATACGTTTTTGTTATATTATAAATCATTGACTGAAATGAAATGTAAAAGATACCTGATGAGAGCCTTTCACCACAAACAAGCTGGTTGAGGAAACATCTTTCATGAATGCAATAATTCAAAACTATCAGAAACCACTCAAATCACAAACATAAGTGTTTTGAGTGGGGATCACAAGCAAATCGTTATGTAATTGTAGCATAGGGGCAAATGTACAGTCAGCAACCCTAGTGACCAGTCAATCAATCCAGCTACCAGTAAGAAGAATATTTGATGGGGCTGTGTTATGAATTGGTTTTCCAGCATACAATGGGAGTGAGGTAGACTTAACGCCCATGAAGTCCGCAGATTAATTTAATTCATCGGGCCTTCTTCTCATCCTCAGGCTCTCTCCGCACTCTCTCATTCTCGCAGTAACACAGAGCAATCAATAATGGGAAGCAACCAGAGTGCAGAGTAATGGCCGTCAAATAAGAAATTCATATTTAATAGACATTCGAATCAATTTCACCTGAAATTAATTGTAATTTCTTTGTATTGCAAAAGAATTTCAGATTAACGAAGTCATTTTTCCCTCTAATGTAATTTGAAATGTGCGCATGATATTTGCGTACAAAAAATTGTAATTGAGGATTACATTGTCTCTCGTCTTCTTAATCGACAGTTTGCGTTTTGATTAGAAATCTGAGTTATCAAATGTTTGAGCCTCAATTAGTCAATTTTTTGTATCAAAATTGAAATGTATGTTTTGCAGAAGAAATCTCAAAAACGAGTGTCTTAAGAATAGCATAGAAGATTCGTATAAAAAGTAATGAATGAGTTTGAAACAATATTTCATTCATTTCATCTTTTTGTTGAGTAGAAATATGCAAAATATTGCATTCAATATTCGCAAACACTCAGTATTACAAAGACAAACATCCCATTTGTGTCGATTTATTAATTATTCAGAAAATGCACTAACATTTTATGCGATTGGATCATTTGTGGCAATATTACAAAGATCAAAAACAAAAGTGAAGAGTTATAATTCTGTCTTTCTTTCTCCAGATAGAGTTGAGTGTTAGCAATATTGTGATATTAATCACTCATTTTAAGAAATATTTTCACTTTCGTCATTGCTTCTCCAATGGTGTGAGATCGTCATAGTAATTACATAGCACATTTTACCATTCTTATATTAGTTTGATTCATAGCGTAATAATAATAACTGCATCACATGCTCAACGTAAAAAGAGGCACGCAATAGTTCTGTCCCCGTTAACTCGTCTCATTTCCCTGGATGTCAGCAACTCGCTATCACCCACCCGTCCACCCTTTGCCTCCAGATCAGTTTTATAAAGTGAAAATAAGTGTTGGTTACACGCACATTCAACAATAATCAAATGAACTAACACTTCCCTACATTTTGTTAATTCTTTCCCTAGTGCGGACGTGACACCCCAAGACCTATGTGAACTTGACAAAGCGATTAAGTAAAGGAAAACGCGATGTATTGACCGCATGCTAAGCTCTACGCTCTTTCTAGGACGAATACGTACTACACAAAACATTCGAAATGGGTTACCCTCTTCTCCATGTGTGAATAAAAACTTATTATGTCGTATTCAATTCCCGCAGACATGTGCTCGGGAATCGTCTGGCACGAGTGCCCTCAGCGCCTTTCATTCGGACACTCAGCCGTCAGACGGAGGCGCGAGGTCTGTGGGTTCTGCAAACGTCGCCCGCACTCTCCCCTCCTCCCCCCTCTTCCCCTTCCACCAGCCCTTATGTGGAAGCCCTCCCTCCCCCGCCTTGCGTCCTCCCTCACCGCTGTGCTCTCCGCCCGGCCGGGCCGGCCGCTCCCCCGCGGCGCGCGTAAACGCGCTGTTGTTCGCATCGTTCATTTTTGCACCCCCGCGTCGCGTCGCGCGGCCGTGAGTCAGCCAATATTTTCCACTAACAGATATAACTCCCTTATTCCTGCCACCCGGGAGCTCTTGAGGGGGCCGGCAACTTCACGTCGTGGGAAGAACTGCTCGCCCTCCCTTGTGTTCCATCTCCCTGCGCCTTCCGCATGCGGGTGCTAAGCCACTTCCTGCTCGTGGCGGGAGCGATGGCGTTTTAGATAACGGGAGTAGATACACAAATGGCCGACAATAACACATGAAAATCGTCAACCACGTAATTACTTGCGCCCTATCAATAATTAATGGTAGTGACGATAAGATAAAAATTTGGAAATCACATGTCATGCAATAAAATTCAATTTTACATCACGATATAATCGAAATAATTATGTAATAAAGTTTTGAATGATCAATATTTAAACCAGTCACATTATTTATAAAGTTATTGATCGTTCTTGATACCAACTTTTTATCGTTCTCCTAATTCCTCATTGCTCAGTTTCTGTATTCCTGAATCTAATAGTTGGCACTTAACCGCGAACTCAACTCACTTGGCTTTTACTTCTGGGCTACACTATATTTTGCGTATTGGGCAATGCAGAGTATGCATTATGCCCTACAATGTTGTGTTTTCTACAGAGAAACCGTTCGATTATATATACACGTTTTTGACAAAGTGGTATTTTTACTTTGTCGCCTTTACTTCATAAGAATAGAAAGTTTTGTAATTGGCGCCGAAAATCGACGAATTTTCCCTTATTGCCGAGCACTGACAACAAATATGAATTAGTCTTATAGTTACATATACTAGTAAATTACTTCCTCTAACACGTTGTAGTGAAAATTCATGTATTGCGGGACCTTGATACCTAAAAGTCGTTTGGCGGCAAAACGTCTATCTGTCCGTCTGTAGTCAAAGCTAGCGCCTAAACCGTTCAGTTGATATTCTCCAAAACTGATATTCCTCGGTCAATTTTAAGGAAATTGAGACCGTCTGAGTGTGGATCGGATATTTTGATTTTGTGTGGCACTTTACACGAAGCCTCAACATCTTCAAAACATTTTCAAAAATTGCTCAATTTTTTATTAAATTGTGTCCTCTGATAACGAACGCTGAAAACAATGGTGAACGTCTCATTTTCGTTGACCCCTCTCAATTGTAAATTTAGAAATAATTTCAGAAAGTGTGTGCTGTTGTAGCGTCAGTGTTTAATTGAGCTATTTGTTTTTCAACAATTACTCGTAGTCAACCGGCAGCGTATAAGCGACACTGAAACTTCTCTCGCCACTGTGGTATGTCATGTGACCTGCTCTGAAGCAATGAGCTTGCGAGGATTTGTTTACTTTCTCGTAGTCAGTATTGCCGCTAATCTGACTCACACGAAATCGCGGGGGACCACAAGGTTCGGCATTGACGAAAGTTATGAACATAAATTCAAGACGTGTCATAGTCTGTTAATGTTTTAAGATTTCATTTATCTGTGATGTAGGTAGTGCCATGTGCGTAGTAGTGTGTGGCAACAGCGCATTCAACTGTCAGAGACGCTTATAAGCTGCCGGTACCGTAGTCCACATATGCTTTCCCATCGAAGTCTCGGCCTCCGGCTTGCCACGCGCGTGAGTGTTTGCGCCGTTGCCGTTCCGCCCCCAGATCATCGCCCCTGCCCTGCTGCTATTATCTCCCTCCGGCTCCGCTCCCCTCGCCCCATAGCCCCGCGGCGCGCCACCTGTGCTTTCCTAGCGCTCCCCCGCAGCGGGTCTCTCTCCACTTCATTATCTCACAATGCGTTCCGCTATTGCCTCTCGTCCCGTGGCGTGGACCGTGAGTAAACAGATACTTGCTACTCGCCTTTCATGTCTTTATTCTCTCCCTAATGTTTCCACATGAGACGTCAATGATAATGCACGTTAGCAGTTCTCGACGTCTTTGTTGGTTTGTAGCTTTACTCAAACTTATTAGTTCAGGTATTTGGTTTATGGCTTGAAATCATTAGATCACTGCAATTCCATACAAACCCTTGTTATCTTTTTATTTATTTGTCTATCATTCCTCGTTCAATGATGTGGTCGACCTTTTATATGTGTTCAATATCGTCCTCTCGTTTCTTCATGTTTTCATGCATCAAGAAGCAGTTTAAATACTCTAGCTGAGACCTACCGAAATGGCCCAGGATGGCCGCGAGCGCTCGCAATGGCTCGCGTCTGGGCTCGTGAACTGAGAGGGAAGTTTTCGTGGGGACGAGCGCTCGCGATGAGGAGGAAAAATGAGTGCAGTTGACTGCCCTTCAAAACGGTTTGGCAAATGCCTCGTATATCGCGGGCTCAATGACAAGTTCCCAGTGAGGGGAAACTGCGAATTGGAGAGCAACAAACGAATTGGTATTTGATGGTTATTTATTAAATTATACAAACATTTCCGTGTTAGTTTACATGTAAATAAAACGATGTACACATTTGGTATTGTAATAATTGTTAATCTTAAAAAAGAGGCTGCAGCCGAGTGATACAGAAAAACGGAGAAAAAACGTAAAACGATTAAACAATGATGTCGTTCCAAAATAAATTTACAATTGGTTCCTGCTCCAACACCGCATTAAAACAACTGTTTTACATTGTTTTTCTAAAGAATTATTTATGATTTATACTTTTTAAAAATAAAACCCTTAGTAATATTTTTGGGGAAAATATTATAAATTCAAATTATGTATTTTTTGTTAAACAAATAGTTTCAAAATTTATTGAAGTACGAAAGTTTTTTCATGTTAGTTTTAAGTACGTGTCAGTCTGCAAATATTGATTTTCTCGCTGCAATTAAGATCACAAAACCTATTATATTGCGATATCCAATTAGTTCTCCGGGAGACGCCGAGTAGTCGCCACAAATGACAATGTTTTCGTCGTCCTATTGGGAGGAGGCCCTCTCATGGAGCTCCCTTGAGGTTCAAATTTTGACGGTAGCTGGATTTTCGACACTATCTAGATAGGTCGATTTCAGCCGCTGTCTGGAGGAGTATCCTGCATATCTGATCGGTAGCTGTCTGTGGTTTCTCCGATCAACACCAGGCGAATGCTGGAGCAGTAACATAACAAACTGACCATGGACCTCTCCCGGCATTTCTTTCCTCTTTCTTCTCATATTTTTCACACCTTACAATCACCTTCTCACACTCATTTGCACTACACTACCACAAAAATCCTAACCAGGTATCTCCCATCACAGGGACACCACGCCAGCCGATGCAGCTTGCGGAAAACCTCACAAGCTGACATATAAGTGGGCGCCGGGTCTCACTATCAATTGGGGAAAGATAACTGCAACCTCCCGTGTTAAACATGTACCATACTTACGGGAATACTGATCATAGTAGTCGACACACCTCGGAACACAAAATAATCAACCAATCAGTACAATGAGGCGACAATTCTTTAAGAGACAAACAGGCCGTTTCCAGGAGACACAATGTCAGCATTTGTGGATATAAACGCTCCCAAACTCGCAACCTCCCGTGTTAAACATGTATTACACTTACGGGAATACTGATCGTAGTAGTCGACACACCCCGAAACACAAAACCATCAACGAATTAGTACAATGATTCGAAAATTCTTTAAGACACAAATAAGACGTTTCCAGAAAACACAATGTCACCAATTGTGGATTTAAACGCTCCCAAACGCAGCTAATGTGACTGCGTTGAGGCTCATCAATACAACACACAAGGAGGGAACTGCCTAGAAGTTGGGAGCTCTCGTCTCGTCGCCCTTCCGTCTTCGCGACCTCGCCTCCCGACCGTCCCGCCGCGCCTCGTGCCGCCGTCTCGCGGAGTCGAGCGCCAGCAGGATCCTTGTAATCCGGCCGCTGCACTTTCCCCTCCGCGCCCGCCCGTGTTTACTGCCCGGGGCTCCTGCGCTCATTACTTATGGTTTGTGACGCAAGCGGACTTAGTAGTTCTTTCAGCGTCGCCGGCGCCTTCCCCGCCTTCGCGTTATCCTCTTTCCTCTTCAACACTTCATCCTCTTTCCGCGCCCTCTAAGGCGCCCGGAGAAATCCGGCGCGTGGCGGCTTCGTGGGCGGAGCGGGGCGGGGCGGGGCGGGGCGGGGCGGGCGCTGATTTCGCGGCGGGGATGCGCTTCGGTTCACTGCTCACGGCGCGGCCGAGGCGCTCGCGGGGCCAAGAAACACGCAACCTTCCGTCTTTTATTATTATTATTATTATTATTATTATTATTATTATTATAATTAATAATAATAAGTGAGACACAAAAAATGTTAAAGAAATCGTGGAGAGACAAACGACTCCACGGACAATACCTAAAAAGAATGGACAAGGTGGAGATCAATCATTTGTATGTCTTAAAAGGGGAAGAATGAAGCCAGAATCGGAAGCACTTGTAATAGCTGCCCAAGATCAGGCGTTGAGAACACGACATTATGATAAAAAGGTTCTCAAAATTTCCAAAGATGATAAATGCCGCATTTGCCAGGAGCAAGTAGAAACCATTGATCATATTGTCTCAGCTTGTCCAATCCTAGCAAAGACCGAATACTTCAAAAGACACGATAGGGTATGTAGCTACCTCCACTGGCAGATCTGTACCGCCCTCGAAGTTCGGAACACATGCCCCAAGTGGTACGAACACTCACCAAAACTTGTAACGTCTGTTGGATTGTGTACGATATTGTACGACCAACAAATACAAACTGATCGCACGATAGCGGCAAACAAACCGGACATAGTTATCCGGGATTTGGCGAAAAAATCGTGATTACTTATCGATGTTGCTGTACCTTGCGATCAAAACGTCGTTACCAAGGAGGCAGAGAAACGTCTTAAATACAAGAGTTTGGAAATCGAGATCGACCGAATGTGGGGCGTAAAAGCACAGGTCGTCCCGATAGTTATCGGAGCTCTGGGATTTGTTCCGCAAAATTTGAGTAAGAACTTGTCTAAACTCCCTGGTAATTCAAAAGTGTGGGAAGTGCAAGAAATAGTTTTATTTGGAACAGCCCACATTTTGCGTAAAGTATTGTAGAGGCACTGATAGTCACCGGATCTGCTCCTTAGGTACTTGGTTGCAACCTGGAGTAGATTTTATAATCAGCCGACTTATAACATCTTTAGTCGTGATGTAATGGAATAATAATAATAATAATAATAATAATAATAATAATAATAATAATCCTGACCTGGCGAGCATCGAATCCATGACCTCCGAATGACATACACTCGAAGCGTAAGGCGTTTTTGTAAGACCCGCCGCTACCGGCGGTAGTGTCGTCATTACTTCACGAAAAGAAAACAGTCTTAAAGCCCATTCCTGTTCCTGCACAAATAAAAAAAAATCCTCCACACATTAGATGACTGAAATGAATTACAAGGAATTGAGTTGGAGAGAGACTGAGATAGTAAATCCCTTTTTAAGAGTTACGCTGCAGTGAAAAAAAGTTTATTTTAAAATTCACTGTTCAAATATCACAAAATAACTCCCTTTTTTCATACAAATTGAATTTTGCATAATCGCAACCAGGGATGTTAGGTAGAGTATCAATCCCTTCCACGCTTATGTGAATAACCTATTCACTGCATTCCTTTGTTGATTTTCTTCGTTCTTTGTTACTTTCTATGCCATCTCCAATCACTTTGTCACGCCGTCATTTTCTTTCTCATTCTGCAGTTTTCGGTATGTCAGAATGTGAAACAGAATGTGCACTGACAGTGATATCCTTCCTGATTCAGCTATACTATTTAATAGACACATTATAATATTTACAGTGTACTTTTAACTGTAGATCACTTCCTATATATTTTTAAAATAAGACGAAAACATTATATGATTATCTCCTTTTGGCAATATTAAAGAAATTTTAAATCTTGAATAAGCGTGTGCAATCTCTGGGAAAGATACCTTTATAGTAGTTTTGCTAATGAATCTCTAAGTGTCACCTGGGGAATTGTTCTTGAATATTTGGTAAAAGTCTCACTAGCTGTGGCTGTGTTAAAATACGATTATAGAATTCTGCTGACATTTGCATTCCATATACAGCAACAAAAAATAAATAATTTTATTTCCGAAGTGAGCAAATTAAATGATTTTAAACCAATTATTTTTAGGTCCATATATCCTTAGATATACGTATTTGTTTTTTATAAGATCCACCATCGCCACTAACCAAGAGTACATGATGGTATCTACTATTGTCACCATTCTTGTTACCTCTTCTCTGAATCAAATTCCACAGCCGTCCATTTTCCCCGTCACCTGCCAAAGGCTTCTGCTCACCAGATTATGTCCCTACATTACTGCTTTTAATCATCGTACCTTCAACTTCTTGTAGGAGTGATATTCTACACTTCATTTCCGATCAAATTCCCGTAGATAATCGAGTTTCATTTACTACAAGCAATTCTCTTTCGCCGTTTCTATTTTGATAAGATCTTGCGTACTTCACTTATATATTTTAGACTTGTGAATGTTAAATAGGAAAATACATTTTAACTTCGACGGATTTTAGCTCACCTGGTATGTTCTTTCTTGTGAGATAGTCCTCCAGAGAGTGGAAAGCTTTTTCCCTATATAGAGATTTAATAGCTTAAATAATAATAATATAAAATAATAATAATAATATTAATAACAGTAAAAAGAAGAAGGTCCCATAGCGCTGATAGTTGCGGCCGATAGTCTGCACCAAGGAGGCTGCAGGTTTAAATCAGCGTAGGCGTGGTCGTATTTGTGATTGACCCTTCACCCCTCATCATCATCCTATCACCTCATAAATCACACTTCATGGCGTAACAAACTTGTCGAATCGAGGGAAGCAGCTGAAAAGCTCATTCTTAAAGTTTCACACGTTAATCGTGTAGCGTGGTCAGAAATGGCCAATATGCTAAGATAATCAGTCATGATTTAGGATAATAATAATAATAATAATAATAATAATAATAATAATAATAATAATAAATTCCATACGTATCACACCTTTCCTTCTTTGCTAACCACTGCAGCATTTTGCACCCAGCGTTCTCTCTTTCTCTCTCTCTCTCTCTCTCTCTCTCTCTCTCTCTCTCCCCCCTCTCTCTCTCTCTCTCTTCCTTGCCTGCCCAGCGGTCGGTGCTTTCCTCCCTCTCCCTCTCCAGTGCGTTTTCTCCCACCAGGCGGCCGCAGCTGTTTCCGCCGCCTGCATACCTCCCCCTCCCGCGCCCGCTGCAGCCGAAGTCGCCGCGCGCAGCCCGATGGCGGCTTATTAGCGGCTGGGCTGAGTAATAGTCATTATCCGCGGCCGCCCGGAATCCGGGCAATGGGCGGCGCGCGCCCAAGACGCCTCCGCGGCCCCGGCCGGCGCCGTTCGCCTGAGTTACTGAGCCCGGAGCCCGGAGCCGGCCGCGCCGAGGCGAGGCCCAGGGCGTTCGCACGCCGTTGCTCCCAGCTCCGGCCAGCCGCGCCGACGCTGCGGAACGACGCAACGAAATCCGGGACGCGACCCTCCGAGAAAGTAACGCCGCGCTTTGTGGGAAGCGAAATCCCTACAGAAGTGGCGGGTGTTTACCACGGGGAGTTTTT
Organism: Acheta domesticus; assembly: GCA_031308135.1. Lineage (NCBI taxonomy): Eukaryota > Metazoa > Arthropoda > Insecta > Orthoptera > Gryllidae > Acheta > Acheta domesticus. Next base: position 50,823,616 of record JAHLJT010002406.1, read on the forward strand.
TGTTCTTTATTTATTAAGGTCACGTACCCTTCTTCGTCTTGAGCGAACACATGTTAGTACAAAAGATTAATAATCTTTGAATTAGTCAAGAATTACAAAATGGTAAAAGTAACATGATATTATTACAAGTATTACAAAAAATGGTACAAAAAATATGAACAATTTTTATTACATTGTTGTATTATCACAGTATGATGGTATACTATGTTTGTTATAAACATACCATATATAATAGCAGTAATATGCATCACATTCTTGGGGCAATTTATTTACATTTTATTATTCTTTATAATTTGTCTATTGTGCATGTAAAGTGGCTAAGTACAATTGTAAATTTAATGAGAAATTTTGTATTTAGTCTTATCGGAGTGATTAAATGAAACTGGGTATCTGAGCCAAAGTAACTGATCCATTATTTATTGGAACTTGGTATACACAGATTTTAATAAACTACCATCATGAATTTTAAAATTACATGACTTCGGTCTCTTGTCACCACGATGAGTTAGTTTATACTGCGATTTTTTTCTAACTTTGCCTCTCAAGGCTTGTCTTCACGATGGAGTATGTCAAGGTATTTCGCGTCTTTCTCGGTTGTGTCGCTAGGTATCCCATGATCGCGCCCGTATCAAGAAGTGCTTGCGATCATGCGACTTCTAGCGGCACAACCGAGAAAGACACGAAATGTCGATTGATATTCCATCGTGGTTATACGGGCTTGAGAGGCAGGGTTAGAAAAATCGCAGTATAGTACGTGACAGTGAAACTTACATTACCACTTTTATACATAACACTGCCATTTACTTGCATTAGTTTCCCAAATTCAAGAAATTGAACTGATTTATTTCAGTTATGTTTGATTTTAAATGACTGTGGTCTCAAACGGGCTATACTAATGACAGTGGCCTCATAAGCACTTGTGGCACTAATGAAGTTGGCAGTTGACACGCCCGAAATCACTAATTAATAAGTTATTCTCGAATTATAGGCGGTTTACTTTGTATCGTATTTCTCACGATCATTGTGCCTACAAATACGTTAGTCAATTATTTATTTCTTTTTTTTCATTATTTCAGCCGAAAGTTTTGGCAATATCGCAATTTCTTACACCATATGTTTACAATTGATTTTTCCAATTGATTTTCTATGCTTGAAACATTGTTGTTTTTCAATATATTTTTCTGTAATCTCCTTTAATTACAAATTTTTTTCAATATTTGCTTGATCATATGTGTTAAATATTTCGAGTTTTACTAAAATTGAAGATAAACTTTTTCTATTTTATTTGAACAATTTTACCTAGTGATGGTAACTCAGACTTCTTCCGAGTCCTAAATTCACTGAAATAACACAAACGACGCGGTTGTGTATTCTTTTTGTGCATATCAATTTATATAGTCTGTATTCCGATAGTAGTTTATTTAAATGAAAGGAATTACCCTTTTGTACAAGTTGCAATGGATTTTTATTGTTTATTTTGAGTATATTTTTCTTACGATGTTATATTCAATTGGAAAAAACAATAAACGATCTCCACTCGTTTATCTATTTTCAGAGTTTTACAAAACGTACTTTGAATGCTTTTAAAAGCTTTTACTTATGAAAATAAACGTTTCCAGTGTTATTTGTAAGAAACTATTAGCGGTATTTTACGACTTGATACTGTCTAACGGTATTATAAAAATGGGCATTAAATCCTCTGCCATAGATCCGAAAAAGTACTAAATAGGAAAATGAAGTTGGTTTAGCTCCAGTGTTAGTATTGTCTTAATGGCATAACGCAAAAATAATTACTAACTATTCACCGTTATTTTTGTGAAATTAACATAATAAATCCATATAGGAAGAGATAAGTGATTATCTGCATTTTCTTTCTAAAATAAAACCTTCAGTGTTTTAAATATGAAGATAATTAATTATTGATTATGTAGCAAATTAAATAGAGTACATCGACCTATAATAATAGAATATTGATTATTTGGTGAAACACAATTCGTTCTCAATATGAAACTTTGATAATCTTCATTCTACTGCGTTGTAGGCACCGTATAATTTATTGCATGCCACGAATTCACTGGGGTTCTGTCAGTCTTCGCACCGGGAAGGGAGGAAGGAAGAATTCTTTCAGAAATGGAGACGCGCCAACTATGCAAGGGAATCCATTTGAACATCAATATTAAAATGAAATATTCATGAATACATTAGAGGAATTCACGAATTCACAAAATTTAATCCTCACTCTTTCGCTATTCGCTCTGGCAAAAGACAGTGGAAATACGTAAATTCGTAATACGTGCCAGCAGGCGAACCGGCAGAATCTGTTTCCGATGGAAGTAATGCGACATTGATGGCCGCGTGCCCCCCTGGAAAGGGAACAGCGCATCGGTGCAGCCCTTGCACCAAGAGACAGCGGCCGCCAAGGACCGCAGAGGTCCAAACACTTTTCACTCTTCCGCAGAATATTTGCATTGCACGGACCCAGCCTTCGTGCCAAGCAACGCTGGAGTAATACAATCGCTATTAGTGGTTTTGTGCGTTTGGAATATAATGTCGATATTTGGTTCTCTGGATCTTTTCACAACCTCTATTTGGAATAAAGATGAGTAAAACATCTGTTTAAAATAAGAGATAGTGGCCTTAAACAGTGGCCACCAAAGAGGTCCAGACATTTTTCACTCTTCCGCAGGACATTTGCATTGAACAGGCTAAGCCCCCGTGCCAAGCAACGCTAATGTAATGCGCTCGTTGCTAGTGGTTTTGTTCGTTTTGAATCTAATGACGATATTTGGTTCTCTGGAACTTTTTCACAACCTCTGTTTCGAATAAAGTTGAGTAACACCTCTGTTTAAAATTAAAGAGATAGTGGTCTCTAACGGTGGCCACCAAATACCCCAGAGGTACAAACATTTTTCACTCTTCCGCAGAATATTTGCATTGCACAGACCAAGCCCTTGTGCCAAGCATCGCTAGTGTAATATGTTCGTTGCTAGTGGTTTTGTATGTTTCGAATGTAATAATTTTGGTTCTTTTGAAGTTATCCTCAACCTTTGTTTGAAATAATGTTTTAATAACTCTTACTTTATTTTTAAGTTAAATATTTTTCGTAACTTTACCAATTCTCAGCTTAATTTCTGTGCTCATCGAACAATTATTTCAGTGTCAAGAATAGTAAAAGGTACCAGTGTCGGGAATAATAGAATACTAAAGCAGTAGTTGTGGGCCTTATCTATGGAACGACTGTACGAAAAGATTAGCCAGAAATAGCAAAAGAAAAAGCGGGAATGAACGGATACATCAAGAGATGAATATTGCGCATTGTGAGTTTGAACGGTGCAAGTTATAATCATGCTAAGTATTAGTAATGTTTCATTTGAAACATGTCAATAAACTACTTGGGAAGAAAGTATTTTGGCATAAAATCCGTTGACCATTATGCATTGTGCAGATTCAAGACTGGTTTAGTCAAATCATTAAGGCCGCTAACCTCATAAAAATTCCTAGCAAAATATCAGCTGTGTTGAAAAATATTTTGACAAATTATTCGTTTGAAATATGTTTTTAAGATACTTGTACATATTGTGTGGTTTTGTACGTGTCCTTCGCGGTTATGCGTTGGTTTTTTGGGGCCACCAAGTAGGAAGACTATCCGTTGTCGTTTCGTAATTGGGTATGATGAAGGATAAAAACCGAAATATTTTCAGTAATAATTATGCATTTATGCTAATATACTTAATTAAATTTAATTAATCACTAATAATAGCAATAAGAATTATGCCAAAAGTGATAATAATAGTATAACAGAAGTGTATTACAATTGTATAATTAGGAAAATATTAATTATTGTAAAATTAGTAGTGAAAGATGACTGAATTCAATGAATATAGGAATCAATTCTTTTCAATATGGTTTCGGCTTAGTTTGATACATTGCGTCCAAACCCGTTGCTAGAAGCCCGTTTTCCGATGCGAACGTCGCTCCCTCTATTAACGGTTCGTAAAACCGCAAGGCGGCCGATCCATGCCTATCGAACGAGGCCAGTGGCAAGCCGTCCCCTCGCGTGCTGGCCGTCGCTTCCCGCGAGATGCCCTCCGTTTACCGCCGGCGTTTTCCTACTTCCGCAATGTTTATGGAATACAAACACTCCGCCTGCGATCTCGTTTCGAGTAATGAAGGAACAAATTTCAGAAGCGTTGTTACGAAGCCGACCTGAATCGTATGACCGCAGAATTTCCACGCTGGAATTGTTGCTTCTTTTTCCTTGCGAGGTAACAAAACATAGTCACCTTGGAGACAAATAGCGCATATCCCATCAAATCATATATTTTAGCTGTCATAATTTCATTATTTCCAGGTGAAGTTGTGTGTCTGGGTTTTAATGGTCGTGCACGTCTTTTTCAGACGAATGTCTCTAAAATTTGACAGACAATGGCTTCAAACACTTTATAATTTCTGAGAACAAATAACCTTCGACATAGAGGAATGTTTGTAATGCATAATAAAGTAAAAATATTCGCAAAATACTTTTTCATAGTAAATAGTTGATAAATTGATTGGTTGATATAAAGTCGCTGTTGTAAATCTGAATATGTTCATGTTTCCTTTCTCTTTTAATTTGATCAGAATTAAGTAACTAATGCAAGATAGTTTTATGTTTTCAATAAGTATAATGATAAAAATAGTTTCTCAAATGTACATAAACATTTTATTTATGGAACTTCCGTAAAGGTTCAAAGGAAAATATATTTTGTTTATTTCATGAACAGTACATTGTCGTGATTTCACCATTAATCCAAACGAAACTTACGAATTATTCGCAATTCGCATTTGATGAGCAAATAGTTCATATCACTAGTTACCCTGACCAGAAATCGAAAACGAGTGTAGTGATTTAGGCTCGGTGAGTTACCAAGAACCACTATGTTACCAAGACATCCTATGTTTCTAACTGGTACTTGAGCACATTTAGTACGGTTACATAGTAACAAGGTTTTATTTTGGACATCAGTTGCTGAGCAATGCAAACCTTTCACCAACCGCGGAAGACAGTGGTAACAATTTATTAATAAAATCCCAAAAATATTGACATTGATCATTTTCAATTACTTTTTCAATATCAGTCATTTGTTAGCCGTAGTAATCTCTTAATGTCATCGAAGTTGAGGAAAAGTTTGCGATAAATTCGCTTAGTTGGAAAGAAGTTTAATCTCTTAACTGGAGCTTTTAGTTTCTATATAGTTTATTGTTTGTTAAGTCACCATATAAATCCAGTTTTAGACATATTTCTAAGAAACAGATGTTAATTGTAATTGTAGTAAACATCATTAAAGATGCAATAATATCAAATGTTCATTCTTGCAGCTTATTTTGCCTTCCTGCGCATTACCTTAAATGGGAAATATTTTAAATCAGCAAAATCACAAATTTCTAAAAACATCCAATTGTAAATGTATATCATAACGAAAAGTCTCGAATTGTCGAAAAGTAATGTTTCGAATTCACAATTAACACTTATTGTTCAGAAATATCACTGTGGAAAGAATAAAAGCTTGCTTAACGTGGGTTTCATGCTTTAAGGTTATCATGTATATTGTACTGCATCAGTATCAACACAAATTAACAGTAGTTACATTCAAAATTCTTCAGTTTGTGCTGCAGATTAACATGCAATTTGCTAGAAGATTTATTATTATTGCATGGATTTGTTTCTGGAGAATGCGTTAGAGGTACCCTGTGCACACGCGGATCAATTTGGTAGTCGGGAGAAGAGCGGCTAAACGATCAATTTTGGCTTAAAGAAAGCTCTCTCGTCCACTGCATGTCATTGCGATGGGGGCAAGGAAGAAGACAGCGGAGATGCCTGGTGTAGATTTTTTGTACTAATCATTCAAGGTGAGTGAGTGATTTGAAATCCTTTGGACACGTTACTTTCATACTACCTTCATGCCGTGGATTTCCTCGATGTCACACTGTTCATTTCAGAGTGGCACACTGTAAGCTAATGATTTTTGGAAAGTTTCAATTCCGGATTAAGGGCGTATAACTCCCCTTTCTTCACGGTATTGCGTGCCTTGTATTGACATGTAAAATGTTATTGTCGGTTTACGACTTAGAGTGTTTGGTAGAAAAAAAATTTCTCATTGTAATGTGAAGAAGGTAAAACGAATATAAGAAGTGAAAAATGTGTGTCAGATTTGGATATTAGGATTGCGGCGAATTTCCTGAACAAAACGTGTATGTATGTGCCAAAATTCAAACAAAATGTGTGTACCAAAATTCAAACTAACAAGGTGTTCTCAGTTAAATTGCTAGGATGCAAAATATATTTGAAATATGTAAGAAAATGGAGGATATGAAATACTATTATGATAGTGATGGCATGGAATAAGAGTACAACCAAATGAAATAGTAGTTCAGTCTATACATTCACTAATAGTATTGTACATTTGTCAATCTTGCTCAATCATAGAATAATCTTTCTGGAAAAAGTGGGAAGTGACTTATCCGAAATTGCTTCATTTGTAAATAGACACCAGTTTCTTAGTCCGAGGCTGTATTCTCCAACTTAAAGAGTGGCACTTCAAGATCAGGAGCTCGACGGAGAGGGAGACACTATCATCCAATCGAGAGCTCCTTCATGACTTAAAATGTCGGTATTGGAGCTCTCGATCGAATGAGAATGCCCCCCTCTCCTTCCAGCACGTGACCTTAAAGTGTAATTCTAAACCAGACAATTCCGCACGTTTGTACTCCAAATGGTTGCAGCTTGAAGAAAATAAATCTCATCATGTTCGGAAGATCGCTTCGAGTACACTTCCCCGCAGCCGTCGAAAGACCCGCACCGTGTGAGTGGGGGGGAGGGGATCACCTCCCCTCCTTGGCGTGGCGTGCGCTTGCTGGCTGCTGACTTTCCCCCGCGGCGCGGCGCCACCGCCGGCCCTCCCTCGCCTTCGCCCTCGCCCTCGCCTTGCCGCGGCCCCTGGCCCCCTGGGGGCGACTCGGCCCCCTGCAACTACCTCGACGTGAGCCGCTTGCGGTATGGCGCGCTTACTCCCAGTCGCTGACACCGACCGCGCAGTGGTGTGGCCGCCCTGGCGCGTGCAGGCTTGCCAACATGCTGGTGCCATTCATATGCCTTTTATTATTATTATTAATATTATTATTATTATTGTTATTATTATTATTATTTATAGTTATTATTATTCCTCCACATCACGACTAAAGATGTTATGAGTCGGCTGAATATAAAATCTACTCCGGGTTGCAACCAGCTGCCTAAGGAGCAGATCTAGGGACTGTCGGTGCCACTACAATAATTTGCGCAAAATGTGGACTGTTCCAAATAAAGCAATTTCTTGCACTTCCCAGTCTTTTGAATTACCTGGTAATTTAGACATTATTATTATTATTATTATTATTATTATTATTATTATTACAACTTTTTGTTCATTAATATTCCTACAAAATAAATAAAATATTCTTAATGATCACTTGAAAATTCTAATTGTTTAAGAGGGGGAAACATGACGGGGAAAGTGGAGGTAAGTATTTATATGGAGGTATGTGATCCACTCCACTTTATCCGTCCTGTTTGCCCCTTCTCACCCTCCCGACTCGTGTGTTGCCCTCCATTCTCGCCACGAACCGGGACACTTAGAATGAAGGCTCAGTCTCACCTGATCTTTCACTAATTCATTTGAACTCATTAACCCTAGAGCGGGCGCGCTGGTGAATTCCGTTCACCACTCCGACATATTGTTACGTTTATCTCAGAAAAGATAACGAACGGCGTCGGATTGTTGCATTATCTTTCCATCACTTCCTGGAATTGCTCTCGGTGTTGTTTTTATCGTGCTCAAGCTATAAGCTTGCAGTTTTAGAAGAGAGAGTTGCTAACGTTGTGAAGTTGGTGAAGCAAATTCACCAGGCGCCCGGTCATGTAAGTCAAATTGTATAACTTTTAACTTTTTATAAATTTGTTTGATTTTATCTTTTAAACTGCAATATAGATTTTAACGTAACTATTGTGAATTTTAGGTCGGAATCTCTTAGTTGTGATGCTATTGCCAGGGTTTTGCAAGAAATATCGGACGAGGAAGATTTGGATGGTGCAACAGTCGAACTAGATTTTTCTGACGGAGAAGATGAAATAATTAACTATTCAGATATTGATCACGATAGTGAAACCGATCAAGAAGGGGAGTATGATTGTGATAATGATAATGATTTAACAGAGAGAGAGTTCATTTTTGGAAAAGATGGAGAAACCATGTGGTGCAATACGAGATTTTTCAAAACTACTTCTAAAACTAAATCAAAAAACCTGGTCAAAATATTTCCTGGTCCGAAAGGTGCAGCGAAAAATGTCACTAGTGAGGTTGACGCGTTTCTGAAGATCATAAATGACGACATCATAGATCAAGTCGTTCATTACACAAATATTTATATTCAAAGAAAACGGGATGAGGTGAATTACAGTCGAGAACGGGATGGGAAACTTACAAGTCGTAGTGAAATTATTGCTTTGATTGGTGTTTTATTTTTGATTGGCGTGAAAGGTGGTCAGCACACTAATGTGTGCGAATTGTGGACTACTGATGGGACGGGAATAATGGCTGTAAGAAGCTGTATGTCATCTAAAAGATTTTTTATTTTTACTGAGGTGCGTGCGATTTGATGATAAACACACACGATCCGACAGGCAAAGAGTTGATCGATTAGCCGCAGTTCGCATTCTTTTGGAAACATTTGTGACAAACTGCAAGAGCAGCTACACTCCAAGTGAATTTCTTACAATAGATGAGAAGTTAGTGCCCTTCAGAGGGCGCTGTAGTTTCATCCAATACATTCCAAAAAAACCAGCAAAATATGGGCTGAAATTATATGCGCTGAATGACGCCAAAACATTTTTCACCTCTTCCCTTGAGCTCTACTGCGGTAAACAACCGTCAGGTCCGTATGAAGTTTCCAACAAGCCATTCGACATTGTAAAAAGGTTACTTCAGCACGTAAAAGGGAAAAATCGAAATCTAACAGTAGACAATTGGTATACGTCATATGAACTAGTTCTGAGCCTTTTGGAAGATAAAATTACTACCATAGGCACATGTAGAAAAAACATGAAAGAAATTCCCAAAGAATTCCTACCTCAAAAGATCAGAGCTGTAGGATCTACATTGTTTGGCTTCCAGTTCAACATTATGCTAATATCACATGTCCCGAAGAAAAATAAAGCAGTGTTGCTCATGTCTTCAATGCATGATGAAGCTTTGGTAGACAGCAACAGTAAGAAGCCACACGTAATTCTAGACTACAATATGACAAAAGGAGGTGTCGATACATCAGATCAGATGGAAGCAAAGTATTCAGTTGCTCGTAAATGCAACAGATGGACCATGTGTCTTTTTTATACATTACTGAATGTTGGAGGTATAAATGCTCAAGTCATTTACAACGCAAATCCAGCAAATCCGTTGATAAAGAGGCGTGTTTTCCTGAAAAACCTTTCATTTCAATTAATGAAGGCTTGGATAGTCGAACGTTCTAAAATAAAAACTTTACCTTCAGACATAAGTCAATTTTTAAAAAAATATCAGACAGAAGGTACAGAAGTGGAACTGAGGACAACACCTGCAAAGAGAGGTCGCTGTATCCAATGTACAAGAAAAGAAAACCAAGTAACAACAATGAAGTGTGATATATGCTGCAACTTTGTATGTAAAAAGCACTCCAAAAACTGTATAAAGTGTGTGAATTGTGAAAATTTGGATGCAAGCAAATCCGAAGAGGAATACTAATTATTAGAGACACAGCTGGTACACTAGATCATTTACGTTTAGCAATAGAAACTTAATTCATTCTTCCATTTACTTCAGTAATTGTATGTTTGAAAAGTGTCAAAAAATAAATTCATGAACATTTTATCTACATTTTATTCATCTTCCTTTTGCAAAGTTCAAAAATTCGTAATGGTGAACGAAGTTCATCACGCGCCCGTTACCGTAACTGAAATAGGCGCGCCCGCTCTAGGGTTAAAAACTTTAACGACATTCAAAATATTGCAAAACATTTGTTAGAATTCCTTATTTTTGGTTCTACATCTCTATAAATAGAGCGTTGATTTGTATTGCATTCGTACAATAAAAATATATTACTCAAAAATAAAGATACTGTTTTAAAAAAAGAAACAGGATTAAATGGCTCAGGACATCAACTGACGTCACATAAGTGCCTCTGACAGGAACGTACTAGCGTTAGAGACCTGACATTTGCAGAATTTTTGACACTAGCTAGATAACTAGGTCGAATTCAGTCACTGACTGGAGGAGAATTCTAGCGGCTGGGTGCTCTGATAGGTGTTTTCCTGTGGTTCCTCCAATCAACACCAGACGAATACTGGAGAAGTATACTAACAAACGGGCCACGAACCGCGTGCGATCATTCCTTCCCTTCCGTGTCCTATCCTCATCCTTTACTTACACACAATTAAAAGCACTAAACCACCACACTTGTCAAGAGACCAGTCGGGAGCATAGAGGTTGTCCCGGCTGTGTGGCGCCCCGATGGTGGGAGATACCTAGTTGGGGCAAACTCTGCTAGCCGACTGTAGGTTGACGCCGGATCTCGTCATCCAGCGGAGAAAGATCACAGGATCCTCCCGCAATAAACAATCACGGGACTACACTTGCGGGAGTATGACTTTCGCAGTTGACGCGCCCGAAAACTCTAATTCATCAATTAAGAGAGGAGTGAAGTTGTATACTGAACTGCAGTGGTTGAAATTCTTCCTAAATTGAACAGATTGTCAAGAAATTTTCCCAAAGAGCCATCGAGTACTGTAGGAGCGTGGAGATTAGAAAAGAATAAGTCCTCATTTGCTTCTCACCTTATTGAAAATAAACGCTGACTTCGACCCAACACAATTTTTAAAATATTGAATTTTAAAAGCAAAGGGGAAAAATAAATATATTAGAAAATGTTTAAATTATAAGATTAGTAGAAAATCCTTCCAACTCCAGCGTCATTAATCAAACTAATGCTAAGCCCAATCCTTTAATGAAGATCCTTGTATATTGCCCCTTTCCCAGAACACAATGGCGCTGCATATCTGCCATGTTTACTGCTTAGTTGAGTAAGTGTATTTTATTGTGTTATTTCATATTTTTTGCTGTTGAGGCCGATTTTATGTTAACCTTCATATTACTTTTCTGTACACTGATTTTAGTACGTAAGATCAAAAAGTGATCCAAAAGTATATTATAATAATAAAAAATGACTTTAATAAATGATTCAATGTTTTACATTCTGCATTGCGTTGCAAGACGTAATTTTGGTGCATAGATATCTGTCCCGTCAAGCCTCTCCCGATAAGATTGAAAACTCAAAAATAATTGTGATTGAAATTCTTTTGTAAGGCTGTCACTTAGAATTATTTAAAAGTTCAAGAAGATCCAAAAAGATATCGGACAGTCATAAAATTAACAATTTTTATTACGGCGACGTTTCGAATCTTCAGGCCAAATGTATACAAATAACTAAAATTATAAAATAGAGAACAAAAAGGAAATACATGTACATATTTTTTAAGAAATAAATTATAATTGAAAAATATTAAACAAAACAAGAACTATACTCACACTAAAAAATTTTAAAATTTTTTATAATTTTAGTTATTTGTATACATTTGGCTTGAAGATGAATGTACATCACACATTCGAAACGTCGCCGTAATAAAAATTGTTAATTTTATGACTGTCCGAAATCTTTTTGGATCTTCTTGAACTTTTAAATAATTGTGATTGTTTCAGCTTTCCTATCGTGACTAATACTGGAATCAAAAGAAATCCAGACGACACCTTCGGCTATTCAGACAATCCTGTCTCTTCATTTGAGACAGATGTTAGAAGTCAGCTCTGTTCACTTCAGCGGGAGAATTGCTCACCTTTGTTCTTTCTTTTCTCGAGAAGATCTCCGAAACATAAAACACGCCGAAGCACTATTCCATTTGACGCATCTTCCACATTTTATCAGAGTTCGCGTCCAGCAGAAAAAGACCCTTCGAGCCAGATGTGCTTTTAAGCGCCAAGAAATCTGTTAGCGACCAATTCCAATAAAACGATCCGCAAAGGTACGAGATGGTCTGCAAACTTTTTTTTACGACTTGTACGAGTTTTCCCCTCTACAAAGGTGCTCTCTCTTTCAAACTAAAGGGAACAAATCCAATATGTAACCTCGACCTTCGAGGTCACTTTCTGATAAGTGACAGGCAGGAAAAGAGGATACCTTACACCCGTAACTCGTGTAAGTCTTAATGAAGATATATAAAGCTTTATTGCAAAATATCTAATAATATTACTTGTACAGTTGCGAAGTAGTATTGTTCAAAAACATTGATGAAATCCTAATATTTTTATTAGAACCACCTTCAAAACTCGTCTGAATAGAATTGACAGGATTTCTGGATGTAATGAACAACTGCAATAATACATGATTTGATGAATGATTTTATTCATTTTTACATCCACATGTAAACAGTACTGCAAACGAAACCAGGTAATTATTCTTGTAAATACATTAAGATCCAACATCCTGACAGAAATGTAATTTGGTAGTAAATTTTAGAGAAAAAAGTATCGCAACATAAGATGTCCTTCTTTCCTAATTCCTTTCCATTGTATTTCAAATTCTTCTAGAAACGTGAATGTGTTATAGATTAAGCTCCTAAACGGTTTCTAGACCAACTCACAAGGAAAGGTTTCACTTAAAATCTGTAATGAGACGATGAGCAGGTAATACTACGTTCTTTTAGAGCCAAAGGCCTCAAAGAAACGTTTATCACACCGTAATCTACAGAAGAAACTCTTCCTGAACATTCTAATACATTTTTGCTCGTACGGCGCTTCCCGATTTTACCTCACCTGCTCAGAGACGTGCACAATCTGCAAGTAAATGTGCATGAGAGGGACAGAGAATGGCAGAGACAAAGACACACAGAGACAGACAGGGAAAGGGTGAGGGAAGGAGGGAGAGACAGTGAGAAACGGTGATGGGAGGGGAAAGAGGGAGATGAAGGGCAGAACAACGTCTGCCGGATTTTCCTAGTTATACAAATAATGCATTATCAATTTTTAACAATATAATTTCTATCGCCTGTTCAAATGTTCACATATACTTGTCAACGTATGCCAACTCCTTATTTGTTTTGAAGTTACATTGTCACAATCCTTTTTAACTCTTCTTCCGAACCTTCTCTTTGTTGAAAATGTTGACAATCTCGGCAATGAAGCAGTCGTTGGATCTTCTTGAATGCTTCTTTATGCCTCCGCTTACCACTACGCTGAGAGTATTTACTTGAACTTTTAATTTCTTGAAGGTCCAATAATAATGTTAAATGTTGTTATCAAAATTGTTAAATAAATTGTGTTGTATTTTCAATGTCTGCCTAAAAAATCAATGGACCTCCCAAGAATTTAAATATATCAAAAAGGGCAGTCTGTAAATAATTTCATTTGAAATTAACCTGCGCAAAGAAATGTACTTGAACTCTAATCGTGCAATCACAGTGTAGCCGACATATCGGTCGGTCGCCACCGAACGATTGCAAGCAAAATCAGAATTATTTCATCCTAATCACTGGAATGTTTGATCAAATATCTTCCGAATATTTCCATAATGACGCAGTTCATTGTTTAAATATTTCCGAGAAGCACGCTCTAGACCAGACCTGCACAACGCCTGCTCCCGCGGGCATTCTGCATTTGGTAGCCGGTCGTCTGCCCGTGGCAGCGCCGATAGTGCAAGTAGTGGGGAGTAGGAAGCTTTGCGGGGAGGGGAGAAGTCTGACGTAGGAAGACGCGGCGCGTAGATTGAATGCCTGGGCGTCTAATAATGATACATGCTTTAAAATTAAATGCCCATTTGTTTAAATGGATTATGTCTAGTATTTCAAGTTACCAGGGTCATAATTCACTGTTTACGTTCTGTGCGTAACTATATATCCACCACTGTATGTATTTTCATTTTCTACTTTTTTTAAAGAAAATAACATGCTCATTGTGACTCTTAAGCAATATTTTAAAGCAATAGCTTTAAAATATATGCTTATATATATATATATATATATATATATATATAATAGTTATATATATATATATATAAATATATAACAGGGACTGAATACCGAAATAATAGCGGTAAAGGTATTTATACCGGTATAGAAATACCTTTACCTCTATTATACCTTTATTCAAAATACCTAAAAAAATACCGGCATAAGACATCAAATATCGGTATTTTTAGAGGTATTTTACCTTTATTCGACGTCTATACCGGTAAAATACCTCTATTTAGAGGTATTTTACCGGTATTTTCTTATGCAAATACCGGAATTTTCATGAGAAAATACCGATATTTCAGTATAATCATACAGGTTTCGGAGGGGAAACATTCTGATTTTTTACGCTGAGATGGCTCAGAGGAACAATTATTGACTCCGCAGAGTTTCTGATCGGCGGTCCTAGGGTTCGAGTCTCAACGTTGGCGTATTTTCGTCACCAGACATTCAACCTAGGTCGAGTTCTGTTGTTGGTTGAGAATAAATTATTATAATAGTCTGGGAACGCGAAGGCGTGTTTGGGGGAGCGAACGAGCGTGTGCACACGCGAACGCGCGTGTGGGGACGCGAACGCACGTTTGGGGAGCGAACGCGCGTTTGGGGAGCGAACGCGCGTTTGGCGAGCGAACGCGCGTTTGGCGAGCGAACGCGCGTTTGGCGAGCGAACGCGCGTTTGGCGAGCGAACGCGCGTTTGGCGAGCGAACGCGCGTTTGGCGAGCGAACGCGCGTTTGGCGAGCGAACGCACGTTTGGGCCTGCGGACTCTACCAGAATGACCTTCGACATCTGTTGTGAAAGAACGAAGGCGATAGAAATCTGTTGGTAAAACTGACATCGGTTGATAAGACTTCATGCAACGTTCCTTGGCGCATTCCGATTCTCGGAATCAGTTTCCCATTGTAAGAGCTGCCAGAGCTGCGCCGTTGCGTAGGCAGTTTCCGGAGGTCAGCGTTTCGACCCATGGGCGTCTCCGGTTCGGCAGAGGATAACGCACTCGACCTATATACTCCAGGCTATTAATTTCTTTTCGCAGTGAGTAGAATTGAAATATGAGAGAAGGATGTTTGACCGTAGGCCCCAACAAACGCTTTGCCGAATGTGTACTGTGAGAGAGAGTGAGAGAGAGAGAGAGAAAGAGAGAACGCGCGTTTGTTGGGCGCGCGTGTTTGTTCGGTGCGCGCGTTCGTGAGCGTGCGCGTGTGTGGGCGCGTGCTTTTGGTGGGCGCGCGCGTTTGGTGGGCGCGCGCGTTTGGTGCGCGCGTGTTTGGCCCGCGCATGTATTTGGGGCGCGTGTTTGGCACGCGCGTGTGTGGGCGCGCGCATGCGTTTGGCGCGCGCGTGTTGTTAGCGCGCGCGTGGGTTTGCCGCGAGCGCGTGTGTGGCACGCGTTTGTGACAGACGCGTTTGTGGCGCGCGCGCGTGTTTGCGGCGCGTGTGTGGGGCACGCGGCAGTATTTCCATTGAAAATACCGGTATAATACCGGTATAACCTTTATGGACGTCCATACCGGTATAGACGTCCTATAAAGGTATTTTACCGGTATAAAAGAATAAAGGTATTTTATACCGGTATGAAAAAATACCGGTATTTTACCGGTATTTTTACCGGTATCCAATACCTTTTCGGTCCCTGATATATAAGAAAAAAATATTATGTTACGGACAATCATGAGATAATCATGGGTATTGGTTAAATAGAATGCAAAGGGCTTTATATTTTTATACGATCTCGTACACGACTCTACTCTCTTGTCAGAAATTAGAACAAAAAATAATCATGATCTTTTTTAAGAACAATATGTTTTTGCTTTGAGAGAACCGTCTTATTCATTTAAACATAGTTATTAAAAATAGTTTATTGCTGTTATCATCAAACAAAATCAATTCAGTATCAAAGTTTTGTGTTTAGCGCAACACTAAATTTGTGATTACATCGTAGCAAAGCGAATTACATTATAAGCCCTACAAGCAATTATAATACTTGGTGTCGAAATCTAATATGTATAATTCGTTGTAGTTTCATATTTCGCCCTAGCATATACCGAGAACAAACATTTGCAATATAATACAAAAGACAATATTACTTGAACTGTATAGGACCGTCATGTTCTTGCCGATTGCTCTTTAAATTTACGCGCTATCTTTCGAATTGCGCATTCTAATTGGTGGTCCCCACTCCTAGATTGGGTCTCATTCCCACCCTTCATCGATTTTCTCATTTGCACCTGAGTTGCCCGCACGCAGCTCCTGAGGTCAGTGCAAGTGCAAAATGCTGTGCAGGTCTGCTCTAGACTATCTACACGTGTAACAGATAGCCTCGACCCTCTAGCTGATTTTGGGAGAACGGAACCTATAAAATCAAATGAAACAGATCTTCGGCCGACAGCTGCTGTTTCTTGACGACGTCAGAAGAGGTCGTTTGGAATCAATGTGCCCGTTGCCGTGTTTTCTAGCACGTGTTTGAGCGAGTCAGGCAAGTGAGACTCGAACTTCCGACGTTGGCCGAACGAAATCCAAAAAAAGCCAAAATCAGCTTCACCGTGACCCAGGAAATAAGTTCTAACGAATCTTCTTTGTAGAGAGTAATGCCAAATTTAATTATTTAATTAAATTTATTATTAAATTAATTATGAATTATTTACCAGACCCTGAAGAAGAAGGCCAATATCCTTCGAAACGTTCGTAAAAGGTGTTTAATAAAAATTTGTCATAATTGTGTCTGCCTCAAAATTATTGGACCTTCAAAGACTTAAAATCAAGTTCTAACGAACCCTCTGCGAGACCTTCCCCCTTCACGGAAAGGGAATTTGCCAACTTGGCTCTCGCGAATGTGGCCGAGCGCGGCGGCGTCACGAGTATCGATCCACGGACTGCGGTCCCAAATGGCACGGGCGTATTAACGCGCACCCACGACGCCGGAGAGCGCCGGATTTATTAGTGACGTCACCTCTTCCGCTCGCCGAACCTTCACGCCAGAGCGAGGCTTTTCCGAATGTCGTGCCTCGAAAAAATTGGGAATAGGGAATTGTTTAGGGGGAGATAAAATAGGGGATAGTCACATTGGTCTAGCAGCCGGTCTCCAAGCTTTGTGACAGCCACGAACTGAGATGTCTACGGGCTCGAATTGGGTCTTGGATATGGATGTTTGGTTTAGTGTGGCGGCATGTTGGAACGTATCCGAATCATCATAGTAGTACCTTCCGATACCTCAATTCTGCACAGACCTATCACTCTGTGAATGTGGTTTGGATCCAGATATCTCAAAGGGAAAATGCAATTGCCGTCCCACGTGACTGCTTAGGTGGTTTAGGGCATCAATTGATATTACTGCAGGGCCTCTGGCCGGGAGGGTTTAGGGTCTGAGTCCTCACAGTGGCAGAATGTTCCATTTTAGCTATATACCTAGGTCGAATATCCATTTTCTGAAGGCGAATTCTAGCGGACGGCTGCTCTGATCGGTAGATTCCCGTGGTTTCTGCGATCAACACCAGGCGAATGCCGGAACAGAACCCTAAAAAAATCGGTCATGGACCGCGCGCGATATTTCCTTTCTCGTCCTTGTCCTTTTTTCACCCCTTGCTTACTCACATTTCCTTGCACTACACTACCACCCATGTCGGGAGACCAGTCGTAATCTTAGAGCTTGTCCCAGTTGGAGCGGTGCATCACTCTATGGGAGATACCTGGTTGGGGAAAACCCCGCGAGCCGAGGTGCAGGTCGACACCTAATGACTTTAGCAGTTGACGCGTCCAGAATCAATGAATCAATGATGAGTTGAATGGCCTCCATTTCCTGCTCCCTCAACGGGAAAATGCAATTGCAGCCCCGCGCGATGGCGGCGCCGCGGACTGCCCCGCCCACTCAGCGCCGCATCGGGCGAAGGCGTGGGCGACGCTCCCGCGAATATGAACCCATCGCGCCGTTTCGCCGCGGGGGCACAAACTACTAGATTACGCGGCGCGCTGAATTCATCAGCGACGTGCGCCCCATAATCTCGAGCCTAATCCCGCGGCTCTGCCGGCGAAATGGGCTGCAGGAAAGCTGCCCGCCCAACCCACGCCCCCGCCCCTCCACCCCCACCCGCCACGGGACCTCGCGCCCTGCAAACTTAACAGTCACGGTCCAATGAAGAAGGGGTCAGCGACAGGTCCGTACGTAGTCTTTTCAGTATCTTCGTCTAGGTAAGGAGTTACTGTCCCATCTTTTAGGACTTTCACTTTCTCCCTTCGGAGTAGAGAGAAAGTGATGTAATGCTGCGTGAAGAAACGGCGAGTTTTCGTCAGAAAATATTTTATTACAGGGTCCTGGTAACGAAAAAGTGGTTAAATTCAGTTGATAAATTTAGAAAATAATTCTCTATTACGTGGTGTAGCCAGAATCCATGTTTTGTGGGTCCTTGATGGCTAAAAATCAAATGACGGCAAAACGTCTTTCCGTCCGTCTGTCCGTCAGTGAACAAGACTAGCGGCTACACTCTTCAGCCGATATTCTCCAAAATTTAAAATTCTCTATTGATACGGCTGATGTCGTGGCTTCTGGAATTTTAAACCGATATTGTCATTTTGGGGGTTATTTTACATGAAGCATCTGAGACATTTTCTAAATTTTCAAAATAAATGGCTTTAACGTTTTTTATTCAATTTCGTTGTTGGATAGTTGTTGGACAGAATTTTTACGAGAAAGATAAAGGTCCCGTGCTCATTGAAAACCCTGAATTTTCGAAAATTGCTT
This sequence comes from Acheta domesticus, assembly GCA_031308135.1. Taxonomy (NCBI): domain Eukaryota; kingdom Metazoa; phylum Arthropoda; class Insecta; order Orthoptera; family Gryllidae; genus Acheta; species Acheta domesticus. Next base: position 50,842,458 of record JAHLJT010002406.1, read on the forward strand.
CAGGTCAATTTTTTGAGGGGTCTCCCTACAACTAAAATATTAAAGACACAGGTTTTTTCCCTTAAGAAAATCTGTTCCTTAAAGATATGAGGAAAAGGAGTTCATGTGCAAATTTTTGAAAATTTGACTACTTTTCGCAGAATTGTGCGTGAAAATACGGGGAAGAAAGTGCACGCTGCTTTATCACCACTAGTTAGTATTGATATTATTATGAGCCGACTTGGATGGCTGAGGTGGCTAAAAGCGTGTACTATCTCAGTGGATCAGTTCGAAGGTTCGCGGATGGCCTCATGTTCTGCTGTTCCCAGATCAGAGGAGCCTACAAGATTGTTCGGTGTCTAGTGTCTGTTCGTGTGTATATATATATATATATATATATATATATATATATATATATATATATATATATATATATATATCCCATCGAGAAGTAAAAGGTAACCGGCAGTCCGCTGGATAAGTCCTAGAAAAAAAATTCTAAACCCTTCTACAGCATATTTTGTATTATTCTAAACGTTTCTTAGGTCAGTTTCGTTTTCAATTCTGCAACCGGCGCAACAGGGATAATTTTAAACACGAAAAAGAAAAAAGACGCCATCTATGTACGCATGAAACAATTCTCTAATCGTATTTAAACTTATTCTGCGGTCCAGTGATAAGCCCACTCAAAGGTGTTCTCCTGGTACCGAATGAGATTGCTGTGCGACTGTTAATGTTTACCGAAAGGACTTGGCAAATAATAGATCACTCCTTAAGAGGTTCTTCAGAAGAATGCTTGAGTACCCAGGTGATTTAAGACACTTCTAGTGATACGTAGTTTTGTACACCGTAATAACAATGCTAAAGAGATGATAATGGAGATATTCTAAATTACTTGTTGCGAGGATTGCTCCCTCCGTAGTATTCTATTGTCTCCCTATTCTCTCTACTTTCTGATGTGACGTACAAAACAATAAAGATGTAGCACGCCCATGGCATAGCATGGATACAGAAAACATTCGAAGTTGTTTCCAAAGCTGTTGAGACGCTATAGGACAGTTGCTACAGGCCGAATTATGGATGCTTGATTTATTTGAACTTGATCTAAAAGATAGGAAACGTAGGAATGTTGTAAGATGAATTTGATTTGCGCTCGTAATAGGCAACCCGCTAGACGGTTGTGAGCAGAGGGTTGCATTTCTATAAATCACGTTCTATCTGATTTCTTTGTAATTTTATTTCTCTGAGGCTTCATCGTCATCAGTTGTTTTAGTTTTCATTTTTGTGTTACTCAAATTTTACGTAGAGTTTTCTGTCTTTTAGTCTCTATAATTTTATATTTTAGCGCTAGCATTGTATTTCATAATACTAATTTGTTTACAACTGTAAGGCGTTAAACAAGGTCATTCGCCTTTTCTTTAACCACTAACAATTTCTACTTTTGTTCTAGCATAAATACTCTCCCTTCAATTTATTCTGAAAAGAATAACAGGTGATTAAATAATCCTCTTCATTCTCTCTCTAGTTTTCTTTCTTTCATATTCTTTCAGCCATCCATTCGCTTTTCGTAAATAACCTCCCATTCTCGCCTTGCTGGTCTCCATCAACGTCATCGTCCGCCCTCCGCCACTTGCCACGTCGCCTCGGCCGTCCCGCCCGCCGGTCGTTGCCCCGTCGGCCGCTTGTCGCTTACGCCGCCACCGCCGCCGCCGCCGCCGCCGTCGCCGATTGTGCGAACCAGCGCCTGGCGCGATTTGTCATCTGGGCGACGCGCAGTGTGTGCCCAGGCGGCCGCGCCGGGGCTTCCCGCTGCGGGAAAATGGTTTTCTCCTCGACGCCAAGGACAAATAAAATTACCGCCAAGAGATGTCAGCACACGCGCCAGATTTTTAAAGCTCGCGCGTGCTTTCTTCTCGCTCGACTTTGCCGGATGAATCGGACTGCGTGGGCTTTAACTAATAGCCTCGGGTCTCGGAAGAGTGGGAATTAATGAGAGTTTATTTTGAGAAAATGGTGTATTCAGATGTTGTGACGTAAGAATTGTTGCTAATGATAAATTGAAATTTTGCTATAAGTATGTTTAATTCCTTTCTTCTAAGTCAACACATTGTTAGCATTAATATCCTGTAATTTGTTGTGCTTTATATCCATTGTAATACGCCTTTCTTGTCCAGTTTGTCATTTATGTTTTTGCAAATCCGTAGTCCTATATTTTCCGTATTATGCAATCGAATATATCGTAGAACTTACAAGTACTAAAAGAGTTAAGTGTATATTAAGTACATATTATATGATGGTATTTTCTGGGGACTTAATTGAAAAGTTAACTGTAAAGTTACAGGAATAAATTTATGTTTGTCTTTGTTAGAATTATGTATATCTGACAGTGGTTGAGTCATTACATTTCATAAACAAATTTGTTACTTCTCAGTTACTATAAAAGTATTATCTGTCAATCCTCTGAATGAACCAAACATTTTTGTAAAACATCGTAATATGTTGGAAGTAATATTTATCAATACATTGAATGGTAAACAAACTGTGTAAAATAAGCAACAATATTTGAACTTTACTACCAACAATGTTTCCTCATCTGTAATAAAATTTAGATCATTATTTCCCTCATGATTTCATTATTATGTAAAGTCTTTGCTTTTAATATCAAGTGTTACCAAACGAGTAATAGTTGCTTTGCATATTTATTTTCACATACTCAAACTTAACTTGTCAAATTACACACGACGTGGTAATCATTAATACATCGTGTAGTTCAGGTTTCCTGTAGACTGTTTTATCTGCATTAATGCAGCTCTCAGAGGAAACCCAAACAATTGTCAATATTTTACTCGTTATGTGACGTTTTACCTATAGCGAGGACCATGATGCCCCGAATTTATGATGCGTAAACAGGCCCCTAATGTGCATTTGCACATTCGCATAACGTTGCATAATTTGGTGTGTTTGATAGTCATTGTAACTGCCGTTTTGTAATGCAGTACAGAGTTGCACATGGTTCGACTGAGTGGTATTAAGTGTTCGCACAGCTGGAAGCAAAGTACTTAAATTATGTAGCTATTAAATACCCCAAACTTACTCGCAATTAGCTATGATATAATACACGGTCAGTTTAAAATAGCAGAAATTTTGAAAACGTTGGAAATGGATAACACGTAAACCTAATAATGACGAACTCTATTTTCACTCAAGTAATCTTAACGCTGTGTGAACATTTTGATACACAACATTGGTCCATTTAATTTCATTCCAGTTCCAGGAGGTCTCCAATGTAGAGTCCATGGCGGACTCTTATTTTGTATTTGTATTTAGCCATGATATGTTCCGTAAAGGGCAATTGGCCTCGGCGCCGTTAGATCCCGAGGTCCCAGACGGTCACCCAACCAGGAACCTGCAATGTCTCGAATTCGCCTAACCTTCGTGACTTACATAAGAATTCGTGTAGCGATGTCGGGATTGCGATCGTGGCCATTCAGTAGAATCATCCCAGCATTCGCCTGGATGATCGAAGGAAACCACGAAAATCAGGTCGGAATTACCGTCTTGGGGATTGAACTCGGCAAGCGAAGCGTGAGCGCTAGGCCTTGAGGTACTTCGCTCAGTAGCGGATCCCATAATATACTGCAAAATATAAAATATAAGGTAAAAATAATGTACTTACGAATTAATACAGGAGTATATGTTATGTACTTCGCAATGTATGACAATCATATTCTGACACTTGTGTTAAAATATTTATAGTTTTTTTGTGTAACAGTGGGGGTGAGGGAATTTCGTACCAGTAGTCTTCTCTGCGGAACACAAATGACCAACAATTACTTCAACATTCACTATGTTGCTTCTATCCTAACAATTGTTACCCAGCAGTTAGTATAGACAATTACATACAAAAGGAAGGTTGTAACATATTTCTGAGCAGGCAACAGTAAGAGAACGTAAATTCAAATTAATTTGTGATCATTCAATAATTGTTGAAAGACGAAATTTTTAATTACAGTTGAGAAAGGTACTCATCATAAAAGTTCTAAAAGACACACAGTTAATTTATACCGAAACAAAGATAGTAGCAAAACAATAGTATTAGAGTAAGTTAGAGGACTCATTTATTAAATAATTCCATTTTGTTCTTCAAAATTAATATAAAAGTTTATTTTGTCGGCATAAATGATAAAATTACTTTAAATATATTATGCGAGGAGAAGTCTAGGTAGATTTACGTATGAGATAACACAAGTAAAATACCGGTAATACGTTATTAATGTGATAAAACAATATTATATATATAATTATTTTTAGAATCGTGTAAAATCTTATTTTTTGTGAATCTTAAAATAATTTTTTAAGTTGCATTTTGAAAGTGCAAATTGTTATGAATGTTTCGACTAACTGACCTAATTTGTTGAAAATACATTTTCTCAAACCACATTATTTGGGCGTTTTTTTTCTGTACCGTGTGCGAGTATCCTGAACCCTGAGGTGCCGCGTGTGTACTACCGGCAGCAGTCGCTCCACATGTAGAGCTTTCTACCCTCTGCCCGCCCCGCCCATCTCCGCCGCGCTCCGCCCAGCCTTCCCCGCCAGGGACCGTTCCACCCCATCCCGCCCGCCACACCCCTCCCCTTCCTGCCCCGCCCGGCACCCTCCGCCCCGCACGCCTGCACCCGACACGCACTGTCCGCCTTCCCTCTGCCTGGCATTACCGCCCCGGTTGCTCGTCCCGCCCGCCACGCTTCTCCCCGTCCCTCCCGCCCGCACCGACCAAACCGCCCCCCATCACCACGCCTCTATCCGTCCCGCCCCTCACGCACCGCCCGAACCTCTCCGCCCGCCCCGCCTGTCCCGTCCCACCAGCCCAGCCCCGCCCGAACTGCCCGGCCTCCCCCGCCCGCCCCGCCCGAACCGCCCGGCACCGCACCAACCTTCCCGCCCGCACCCGACACGCACCCTGCACCGCGCCGCGCTGGCCAAGGGGCTAATTGGGGGAGTCGCGTTACAAGGTGGCATTGATACGCGAGCGCCGATGAGAGGTGGCGATGGCGGCGGGGGCGACAGGTACTAACGAGGGGAGCAGCTACCGCACGTCGTCATTCTGTTCTGGCGGCGCGGGGCCGGAGCGGTGCGTGGACGGGTGTCGACGTGCGATGGCGGGAGCGGTCGAAGTGTGGCGGGGGGAGAAGCTATGGCGGCGAGGGTGGGCAGGCGAGGAACGGGGTGGAAGGGCCGGGTACGGTGCGAAGGATAGTGGTAGGTGTGGTGTCACGTTGGCTGCCCTGTGGCAGGTGGGCGAAGGAAGCCACAAAATGTCGAGGGGTGTTAGTCTAATCTCCGAAGAATCTCCACCGCTTTTTGGAGGAGAATTCTAGCGGTCGGCTCCCCTTATCGGTAGTTTCCCGTGGTTTCTCCGATTAATGCCAGCCAAATACCTGAGCAGTACCCTACCAAACAGACTCCGGATCACGCATGATCTTTCCTTCTACCCTCACGCCTCAGTTATTTCAATTCACTACACTACCACACATGTCGGGAGACCATTCGGAAGCTTTAGAGCTTGTCTGGGCTGCGGAGCTGCCACAATGGTGGGAGATGCCTGGATGGAGAAAACTCCGTAAACGGACGTGTAGGTTTGCGCCGGACCTCGTCATCCAGCGGTCACCACCACCTCCCAGGAAAAAAGCACAACACTTATGGGAGTACGAATCCTAGCAATTGACGCGCCAGTACACACCAATCAATCAATCAAATCCAGGGAATAATCTGATGATTAAAAACGATGCTGCCGAGGGTGGTGTGTGGCCACTGCTGGCTGAGGGAAGAGTTACGTGATAGCGTTCCACGCCCCGCTTGTAAGATCAGTGGAGCCATGACGTATGAGAAAGGCAAGTATGGGAACGACCTTAGTCGTAAGCTTGGAGACCACGCGCTCTTCCCAATATTTACACGCAAAAATGTGTTTTAGTAATTAAAATAAAAATGTAAAGAACTTGATATAATTTGCCATCTTATATTCTTGAAAGTACTAAGTAGCTTCTCAGCAGCCCGTTTATAGAAGGTCCTCTGAAAACAAAACATTTTGTCTCAAAGAGTTTAAAGCTTTGAGGAAACCTAACTTTGACCGATACAAATTTCTTTGTAGTGAAGTTGATAACTCAACGCAGTGTTGTATCTATAGCCTTCAAGGCGAAGTCATCACATCACGCGAGTCTTGCTTGGCAGTCCCGCTGGTGATCCTCCAAGGCCGCTTTCCCCGCGCACGCTTTCCGCGCGTTCTCTAATCGAATCGCCTGCAACGGATGCCGCTTCGGTGGCACCTCCTACTGCGCCCGGCGACAACCAATTACGTCTGCGGGCGTCTGCTCTCCACCATAATCACGCTTGCCCCCCGACGGTTCCACCCTCTTGGAAATCAGCCCCAACTAGCTTCGTGGATGTGGTGACAACTCCGTTGTTAAGCTCTCACGGTGGTAAATTTGTGTGGGATATGTTACAATGGTTGCCATAGCGTTCAGCAGAAAAGTAGAGTTGAAATTTGTTGTTAGTTTATAGACATCCAATTGTAGCAAGTGATTGGAACGTGTTTTCAGATTTTTTTCGAGTGTTTTCTTCAGCTAGACACTACATTACTGAATGACGTAAGCGTTGATGTTTTTATCTTGCATTTACATTTTGTGTCACCTTTTCTGTCAAAGATAATTGAAAATTAACTTCTGTTATGTTCTACTGGTTACATCATTGTTATGTTGCAGTTTTCTCTTCTAACATCTGAGGCTTATCTAATCTTATAATATCAAATTATCGCCACTGTTGCGACTGCTAACAAATTCTCTAACAACTGAATTTTGAATTTCAATCCGCCTATTTTTAATCACAATATCATTGTGCGTGTTTAACTAACGCGATTTTCTCAAATAACGAACATAAATTGCATTGTACAAGAAATTGGGTGAAGTATTGGACAAAAAATGTCGTATACAACATTTTCAACTTATTAAGGTACAGCCAATACATTTGACATAATATTACACTGTCACAATTTACTACTGGGAATTCTATATCCCTTAATTTTTTACACACTTAATTTACATTTTGTTCTTTATGTCGTTCCTAAAGTTACCGATATTCCCAAATAGGCTGTTTTCCCCGAAAGACTTTTACTACCCCGTCACCTCGTTTCTGTCACAACTTCATATCAATTGACGTTATCATAACCTAATAATCAATATGATAATTGGTACCCGCATTTCTAAATTGCTCAACTTTCTAGCCGGCAGCCTCTACATCATACTTCCACCACCCCTCCCCTCCAATCCCCTTCGGTCGTTGCTGCCGTCGTCCCCTGCGGGTTTTGGTTGTAATCAACCGTTGCCTTCAGCTCGCCCTCGCGGCCCACCACGGGCACTCCAGGTTTCTGGGAATCCGGCTCGAGAGGCGCACGGACGTTAATCGCCCTGCGACCGCCGGCGCCGCAGCCGCTCCCCTCCCTCACCTCCCCCCACCCTTCGCCCCCCCTCCAATCGCCCCAATCCTCCGGCTTCTGGCGCTCCTGAGTTGCCAGATTGGGAAATTTTGTCCCCCAAATGGGGATTTTTTCTTTGTGGGGACGGGAAATGTTTGGGAAATTTTTTGGAGGACGTTATTTGCAATCGGGGTCGTGATAGAAATATTATTCTATCAATTATTATGAAACGAGAAACAATAGATGTTATTCTCTCATATTTTTATGTATAAAAATGAGACAAATAAGCGACAGGCGTAGGTAGAAAAGAATATTAGAAAAACGAAAACAGTGTACGGCTTGGAGCAGTACAGAAGACGATGATTGGTTCATTTGAATTTAAGGTCTGTGGAATCAGCGACCGCTCATGTTGGTTCGTAATTTGCAGAACGTTTTTCGTTTCAAAGTTGGGGAATTTAATTTCATTGGGGAGGTTATTTGGGGAAATTCCATAGTAGTGGTGGGGAAAGAGCTCGTAACACATCTGGCAACCCTGTCTGGCGCCCTTCGACCCCGCTGCGTTAGGGGAGAGAGATTGTGCGATTTTCAGGAAAAAAAAATTACTCATGTTTGTAAACAGAACAATATACAACAATCATATTTGTAATTACTCTCATTTGTAAAACGAACAATACAAAATTGGAGCGCATTACCTGCGCCGGTGCTGGAGACTTTCCCTTAGAATGTTAAAAAATTAAAAATTAGATGAAATAAATTGTAATTTTTTAGAATATGGTAGCATTAAAATTAAGCTTTTTGTATTATTATTGTTATTTTATATCAGGTCAGCTTTAGAATGATAGGGTGAATACATTAATTATGTAAAATTTTGGTAAGTATTATGTAAATATTATAATGTTTGATTGTTTCTTTTGTGTATTTGTAACTAATGAAAAAACGCTACACTCCGGAAATATTCTATGTATTCCTTAGAAGCAAAATAAATAATCTATTCTATAGGGGTTTTCTGTGCTATAACTCCATTACAGGCAACTGTTCATCTAACATAAATTGTACACAGCTAATTTTTAATATCGTCGTTGTGGATGAACAACCTCCTGTGTGGTAATTTTTACATTTTGTATCAATGATTCAGAATTTGCGTGATTTTTAGTTTGATAAGAACATTTCCAAAGAAAAATAGAAATTGTGGACTTAAAAATTTAAAAAAACCCTATACGACCTTTACAATTTATTGATGATAGAATATCTTGAATGTGGTAAGAGCCACATGGGACGTTTTGGTAAAGTGTTTCAGAAAAATATTACAATAAATATATATTTAATACAAATATATATAAAATGTAGAATGTCTGAAGTCAAGCCAACTGTACATTATTAATATCAAAAGGCCTTTTTCCTTCCCCCTGTACAATTTTGTTGTTTTTCACAAAGGAGGTTGTCTATCAACAACGACGATTTACTACTAGTGATCTTAAGCGAGGAAAATGCTGAAGAAAAGCACACAAAATTATTTTCCAGTTGGTAGCTCGCAAACTGCTCAAGAGCTACAAATAAAACTCTCGTAACCCAGTAATAAGTGAATTTTATTAGCAAAACAATTTATTAGCTATTACTGCAACAACGTAGTGTAGTATATGCACTCTAAATAGTACTTTACCGACCAAACTATCAAAAATTTGTTTCATAACGAGAGAAAACGAGAAATGCACATATTTAATGACGGGTGACCTCTTATCTAACAAAACAATAGATACCTCTCACGTGGCTGGAGGCTGAATTTTTTCTTTTAACTCCTGTGCGCATTGGAATTTAGTAACATACAAGATAGAGACGAGCTAGGCTACAGAAAATCAAGTAAGAAATCCTAAGACCGTCAAGATGATACGTTTGTCTTATATGTTTAAGTTTCTTCGAACATTATTTCGCGTACTATATTTCTTGTGTTTTGTCTTCAGGCAAAAGCGTTACGTGCTACACTCAAGAGCGCGCACACGTTATTAGACGAAATTCTACTGCGCAGATCCAATATTGATTTGCTCCGGCAAATGTTTTTCTTCGTTCGCTTTAAGGCTTCTCTTTGTTGACTTCTCGCACTGGAGTCAGGGGGCCTTGGAAGTTTATGTTCACCGAACGCGTTGTGTCGCGGAGGCTATCGAAAGTTTGAGATTCTCAAGTCTGCGAAGGAATGTCTGGTAAAATGAGGAAGGAAGAACAGTTAGTTCGCAGAGGAGAAGGGCGGAATATAAGCCAGAACTTTGATTTGTTCTGTTATTCAGAGATTTAAAAAGTTTTTTTCAATACAGTTGGGATGAATGGCTTTTGTAAGTTTTTGAAAGAATATCGACAAATGTAGTTGGCATATATATAAAATGTTTAGGTTTTTTTATTACTTATAATCATTCTCATTGATAAGGATAACATTTATATGTATGCAAACACTAGTTGACAAAAAAATATAATTAAGAAGAGAATATTCGAATATTGGGACTGATATATCTTTTATTATATGGAACAAACATACTGAAGAGAAAATATTCAAATTATAATGTATTAAGAAGTTTAATAAAGCCTTCTATATCTAAAATTAAATGTGGAAGAATTACAATAAAACAAATAATAGAACAGGAAAAATTACAAGCTATTGATATTAGTGTTTGTTCTTGTTTTACGTGAACTAAAGTACGCACATTTATAAAGTACATATTACCTGAAAGTTTAACACCTGTGAATATAATTTGAATACATGCTGATGAAACATTGAGGTCTAAGTTTCAGTGATTCTTTGCATAATAAATTGAGTGAATTTATGCAGCTATGGGGAAAGGGTATAAGAATATTCTGAAGGAGTATTTTTTCCCGAAAATGCCAGAACAATCCCAACAATCCCATTCAAAGATTTGAAACATGATTGGAAGAAGAAAAGAAACTGCGCAAATTAAAAAATTACTTGTCGTTATAAACGGATAGAATGTATATGATAAGCAGTGGAAAATGTGTCTGATCAGTAATGATTTATGACACGACGCTATAGTACATTCAAAAGCACTTGTAGAGAAAGATTGATTTAGAAACAAATCTTCAACAACCTCCACAAAATTAACTGCTCAAATATTATAAAAACATTTCTTGTATATTTTTGGTAAGTAATATATTTTTCTTTAAAACATTCGATAATCGGATGCATGGGAACATTCCACATTTTGTAACGCATAGTTTAACTAGTGGTGCTAGAGAATGGCACAGACTTTCCCGTATTAGTTTTCTATTTTCTTGGATCTTCGCTAGCTATTCGGAATTGCCACAAACTCTTTCTTGCCAGCTGTCATCTATCACCGCCAAAAGTACATTTTTGGTCATTTTTTTTATTTTTTTCGGTTTCCTATTGAAAGAACTAAAATATTAATTTTTGAATATTAGAGAACACAAAAACCTAGCCCTAAATGGCAATTTGCTTTTAAAAAAGATGTGCCGTTCAAGATAAAATGGCGTTTTAGCGCTACTAAAAATGCAAAATTTGAAGCTCATTTTCACAGAAAATGATTGAGTTTTCAAAATACTTTATTTGAAGTTATTTAAAGCACTTACACACACAAATATAATAATCTTTACAAATTGCTGGTAATGTGCATATTAAAGATGTGAGAGATCGTCCAAAAAATTACAATTATGTAATTTTTGAAAAAACAAAAAAATAACTCAATAAACTTTACGCTATACTAAAGAGTGTAATTAGCACTATCCTTTACAAAAGTTTCAAGAAAAAAATTGTAGCTATATACGAGAAAATGGCGTTTGAGCATTTCTGAAAATGCAGAAATTTGAGCTACTTTTCGCAGAAAACGGTTGTGTTTTCGAGAAACTTTACTTGATATTATTTAAAGCATATATACTCGTAAATATAATAATGTGAAAAAATCGCTGATAATGTAAATATTAACGACGTGAGAGACAAGTAAAAAAATTTACATTTTTGTAATCCTTGAAAAAACCAAGCGATAGACCAAAATGGCTTTTATGTCATTGATAGAGTACATTTACCACTATCCCTACCAAAAGTATAAAGAAAAAATTTGGAGTCGTTTTTGAGAAAATCTTGTTTTTGTCATTTTTTAAAATTGTACATATTACACGCAATATTGCACGAAAACTACCAAAATTTTCAAAAACATTTACACGACCTTTGTGAAAGAACTCTATATGCAGAACAAATTTTATTTGAAGAAAAATTCTCTATCGTCAATTTTGTAGTTAGAGAAAGACGCCGAAAAAAAGTCAAACTTTCACAATTTTCGAAAATTCAGAGCTGTACGTGAAAATCGGACCTATGCCATGTTAAAAAGTGTATTTTCCTCTATTCATACAAGAAATTCAAAGAAAAAATTTGGAGCCGTTTTTGAGAAAATGTTTAAAATCCCCGGGGGGCTTCATATAAAGTACCCCCAAATTTTGAAGAATCTTTTTCAAAATCTCAAAGCTTTGACTAGAATTAGATCGACTGGGGAATATCCATTTTGGAAGATATCGCACGTATAGTTTAGGCGCTAGCAGTGATCACAGACGGACGGACGGACGGACGGACGGACGGACGGACAGACGGACGTTTTCCTTTCAATTGAGTTTTCGGTATCAAGGATCTAGAAAACAGAGTTTCTGTCTACACCATGTGTTATGGGATTTTTTTTCTTAATTTAGCAATTGGTTTTATCCACTTATTCGTTTTCACGGCCCGGCAATGAATTTTTTTTCGCCGAATATTGGCCATTTTTTTCGCGCAGCACTACATAACTTTCCCTATAATACGTATATCACTCCGTGTATACGTACGTATACGGGAAAGTAAAAAGTGGAAATAGTATCCAACCGGAACACAACAATAAACCGTGCTAAGGAAAAGGGAAATCGTCCACAGTTGGACTAGAACACCATCAAACTCTCTTTTTGTAGATATCAACATAATAAAAACACGTGTAACGCGTTGAACACAATCCTGCAGTTTAAAGTTCGAGGATTCTACGTTTCCCACTGTGCTTGTTGCGACGTAAGTCGCGATGTCATCAGTGTTGCGGGTTGCATTTCTTTCTGCTCTTGTTTCTATACCACACTGCGAACTATTAGTTGATATGGTGGAGACCTGAGGGATAATTCCAGACCTCCTGCACTCCCTGGAGCTGAATAACTCTTACATGATTTTGTGACGATTGACTTTATAAATAGAACAGATCAGTCATATTTCCTACGTATAGTTTATACAGAGATGATAATAATAATTTTTATTGACTATAAAAGTGATGTTAGTTCTTTTATCATGGAGTGAGTGTTGATATGATTTGATGATGATACAATAGATAAATGGAGATCATGATGACTTTTTATTTATCTGTTCACTATGATAAAGGTAAGGTGTTTGTGGGAATTTATAAACTGGTTTTGATAGTAAATATGAATCACTGTTGAAATAAGATCTCGAAAACCGAAAAATAACTAAAATGAAATAGATTTATTGAGTACAAAAGAAGTGAGAGGGCTGTAATACATTCGCATATAAAATTAAAAGTTTAGTGAGTGAACAGCAATGGAACGTAGATACCTTTTGCACTAGGAGGAGGCCATGCCCGATCTTTCTGTGTAGCAACCTCAGCTTTGCAGTATTGCACCGAGCGTTCTCTCGCGTTTGGCTTGTTAATCACCCGTCCAACATCCGATATCCGGCGCTGGGAAAACAGAGACTCGTATCTCCGCGCGATAATCGCGGCAGAGCTCGTAAGGAAGCCGGGATAATTTCATTTCGGAGCGCGGCGCTCCAGCAAGCAGGTACATTCTAATAGCGACTTCCCACTCCGTATCCGATAGTCGATACGGCCAGGATATTGGTTACTTCTTCCACCCCCTCCACCCGCGCCGCCCGCCTACGCCGCCCGCGCCCTCTCGACACAAATCCGGATTTCCCCCGAAGCAGAGATACGGGCTGCTGGGATTCGGGGCAAACACAAAAAGTATTTTACATTTCCTCCATGAATTGATAAAAAGTTCATAAATACCTGTATTTGACAGGGAAGGAAATTTAAAACAAAGTTATGTCTCCGGAGGCCGCGGCGCGCGGGCGTTTTCTCGCGGTCGCGAGCTGCCATTGCCCTTTCCGCCCTGGCCCCCTTCCTCCCGAGCCCGTCCTCCCGCGCCTTTCCTCCCGCACCCTTTCTCCCGCGCACTCCTGTGGCAGCGCTGCTGACGGCGCAAGTCTCCTGCAAGGGATTTGCTGGTAAGTTTCTCTTTTTGCGGACGTATTTTCAAACATCTGGAAATACACTATTTTTGAAATCGTTGATTTAAATGATAGTTCATTAGAATTTTAAAGATTAATTCCGTTGCATTAATGTAACTTGTGTTTATGTCAAACTTATGCTACATTCTTAACATTTGTATAAAAATACTGTGATTAATTATTTAAGCCCACGCTGTACTTTGTGTCAAATTCATGCTAAAATCATAATATTTCTATTAAAAAACTGTGCTTAATTATTTAAGCCCACATTGCGCCCGAGTCCGTGTCTCGCCCAATCAACGTGGAATTTATGATGGACCCGTTGAGATCTCCAGAGATTTTCCAAGGGGCCTCCAGTTTTCCTTCCCTCTCATTCCTCCACTTCTCCTTCACATCATCTTCCCTGTCGCGCTCTAGTCATCGCTCAGTGGGCCTAGTAGTCCCAAGGGGCGCCGTGATTAGTTGAACGGTCCGTTATCTGAAATAATAAACAAATAAGTTAATAAATACATAAGTAAATAAATATATAGATAGATAAATCAATAAATTGATTGATAAGTAAATAAATAAATACATAAATAAATGTGCTGGAAATAAAAATTCTCGATCGCGTAAACCATACTTAAAATTGCTGGGAACAATTGAACATTTGAAGTAGGTAAGTCATTCCGGCAAAGTTAATTTGGCGAGTATTGTAACCGCTAATTGTCGATTACATTTTAAACCAAGGAGAAAAATAGAAGAGAAAACTCGACACCATATTATTAACTAATAGTTTCTCTGGTGGCGTAGAGATGGCGACAGCCAGGAGTTTCATTTCAGAACGCACTCTGATAGTAACCAATCAGAAACTTTTGGTGAACAAACGGAAACGGCATGAACTGATGTAGAGAGAATTCATCCCTATTATAGTTGGAGTCGCCGAGGTGAACAGTCAAAAGAATTCGCTTCTTATCGTGTTTGAGCCGCCGAGGTGAACAGTTAACTATTTTGTGCACGACATAGACGACGAGTGATACGTAGTAGGCTACGACGTATAAGAAAGTCTGTATTAATTTTGGAAATCTCATTCTGGAAATTTACTTATTGAATCTCAAGAATTATAAGAACTCTGCTTGATATTACAACTAGTTTGGCTTGTTACCATTATGAAGTCATAATTGGAAGCTCTCAACTTGCATTCTTATGCGACCATCATCTTGGAGTGATCGATGGTAAAACGTCGCTAAGCAATGAGAGACGGCGCTCGGAGGCATCCCACTTTTCAACGCGGCAGGCAACACGGAGCGGTGCAGAAATCCAGCGACCTTGGAGGCGTGGACGCCGTTTTGCAGCCGGCTACGCAGCGCAGAGTAAAGGGAGGTCACCGGCCGTGAGTTGAACAAATACCGAAAGAACTTTCACGAAATTTCAAATTAGAATAGCACAGAACAGTTGTCTTGGTAACTAATCGAGTCATTTCCTTTTCTCATAAAGTCGTAATTAGAATCAGATTCAGATGTTTCTTGTGAATAATGTAAAAATTGTGTTCTTACGTAAAACTATTTAACTGAATTCACGTATAATTGATTTAAGGGTATAAATACCACTTAGCAAAAAGTAAGCTGTATGAAATACTGAATGGGAGAAAAGCCGTCCGATTATTTATTTCATAATAGCATTTGAAGGACTGCCTAAAGACTTTGTTAAACGAATTTTTTTTATACTGAAAGGCTAAGGATGAGCCATATTCCAATTGTGAGAATTAAGTGTTATATTATTAATTGATTCAAAGGTGTTAAAAAATTTGGAACATTGTATGTGCATGTATTTCTTTTTCAGGATCATAATTTGAATTGTATTTCGTGTGTTTTATTAGTGATTTTTGTTATGTAAAGTGTATCTCTGTGTGTGTAAGTTATTATTTGAAAACAAGGGATCAAAGTTAAGATTACATTAGAAAATCATAACTGCAGTTTAGGTAGGATAGGTAGTTACCAGAATTTAATGGAAAAAATATTGAGAACATAGGTAAAATTTGTAAATACAGTTGTAGATTATATTTCATTCATCAGAATATACGTTCAATATTATTTCAAACTAATGAACTGTGTATACTTGTTAATTGGTAATTAGTTGAACCATGACGAACCCACCCCTGACAGGGAATTTTACCTTTCATTAGAAATACTCCCAGATGTGCGTGACGGTGTAGAAGCTTGTCACGGAATAAGTAAATTAATGATTTACTTTGGTAACCAAGTAGACAAAGAGAAAGCGGTTACAGTATGGACAGTTACCAATGCCCGAAAACATATCCAAAACTCACAATTCGTTTCCCCTATAAAAAAATTAAAAACATCGCAAAAACATTATAAGAGATTTCTTATGTTCACAAGGAATCAAAATGAATGAAAAATGTAGTTACCGCCTCACGGGATTGTATTATCGCAAACGTGTTAGCATGTAATATAGGTGAAAAACTTATATTTAATTAAAGCGAATTTGTACAGAGGATTTTTAAATCATACAGTCATAATTATCATACATTGTTACACCTATTTATCCTGTCCAGGCATATCAAAGTCACTGACAAGGAAACTAGCTCATTACAGCTAGCGAGCATTATATCTAGAGCAACCGCCCCCATGATTAGCAGCCAGGAATGTACTAATTTCTTTGGGGGTAGCGGTACGTCACTTCTGATCAACATGAAGTAAAAGTAATATTTCAAGTTTTCGAATGAGAAGTATAAATAAAGAAGAATCGAAAGTATTGTAAGTTTGTAACAGCGTTTATTTAAGCGTGCATTGTAATTCATTAACTTCCTTTGCACAGGTTTGAAACAAATATAGTCTTTGAAAGGAGTTTTTCTCCAATAACACGGGACAAAATAAATTTAAAACAATATTTTACCAGAGTAGATTGAGTAAATACAGGGTTTGTAATTTACCTCACATTATTGCTAATTCAGACAAAAGAAAATCTCTTATTAAAACATATTCCAAAAGAGAATGGGCAAAGGATCTGCCACTGAAACATATCCGTGTCTCTTAGTAAACATCGTCTCAACCAGAGGACGCTCGGATTCATATTTTCAAAAGTTCGTTGTTCTGACCGGAAGTAGGTTCAGACGCCACATTGGATATTTAGTCCGTACTTTAAGGTGACGTGAACAATACAGCCTACGCGTGTACACTGCCTTCTGGATTTGGAGGGGAAGTGAGGGCGGATTGAGGGGAAGTGAGGGCGGATTGAGGGGAAGTGAGGGCGGATTGACGGGAAATGGCCCGCCCTCGTAGAAGCTGTGCATTTCCCGGGCGGGCAAGAAACTCGTGAGGGCGGTTTGACTTGTCTGCTGTAGAATTTATTGGGGAGATTCCGTGAAAATAGAAAAAATATACTACTTACACTTTAAGTATTAAACCATCAAAATAATTAATTCTTAAATAATACTTTCATGCACGCTACATTTCTAAATTGTAGGTACCGGAACGCGTGACAAATTGATAATGTTATATACATTTATTGTTATTTTATATATTTTTCTATTATTATTAATATATAACCTTTATAATAAATGTAATTTAAATTAATGCATATTGTAAATAACCGTAACGTCGTGTAATGATTTTCTTTTTCCACAACTTATTAATTTTATTTCATATAAACATTTTATGAAAATTTTTACAATTTCAAATTTCTGTACTTATTTCTTAGGTCAGAAATTATTTTTGATAAAATATTAGACATTTCCTAATATCGGTTACTCGTGTATTTTCGTAATGAAAAGAGCAACATAAAATTACCTTACTCTTTTAAAAAGTTCAAAGTTTGTCAGAATGGAAATGTGTTTATACATTTTGCATTCATCTAAGTTCGTTCATCTATAAATAAAAGTAATAACGCATCTCTTGGGCCAATACCTTTTTCCCGTACCATTTCATACGCGAAGGGGTACCGTAACGGCGTTCCGATGCGATCCCTCTGAAATCAAGGCCTGTTTATATACATTTTCGGTGAAAATGTGTCACCAAAAGCATATAGAGTGTTATTGAAGTTGACGTATACGTATATATAAATGGCGATTTTCGTGTCAAAAAAATTGAACAAGTTATTCTACGTCAGTGTACAGGAATATGTTTTAAGAATATAATGTATGCCAAACCTACGTCCCGACTTTGATCTTATTCGAGCGCTCCCTTAAAAAGTATAGAGAAAATACAATCAAAAATGTTTAAGGAACTACTCCAAACTGGCTGTCTGCTCTACCAGCGGAACTCTTCCATTTTAATGAGAACTTACAATAAAAGTGCGCTCCGCGGATTGGATCTTGCGGCCACATAATGCATTCGCGCTCGATTCTCCTCTCGCCGCTTCGGAACGGCTTCTCGCAGCGAACGAGACCGAGACCGAGAAGTAGGGACCGACTCCGTCCTGCCCCCTCCCACCAATCGTCGAGCGAGGGGGATGACGGGTGACGGAGAGTCGCTGGAAGTGGATCGGACGCCAAGATCGGGAAGAGGGTGAAAGGCTCTGCTTCAAGGCGCTGACGTAGCCCTGAAAGGGATCTCGTTCTGCTTACAAATTGATTCGTGATAGATGTAGAATCCAAGACAATTCGCATGTATCTCTTACGACTATACGTTAGTTCAATATCAAATATGATGATATTAATAAATAATATCATATTATTATTAAATGATTTTAATGTACGTAATTAGTACTACTTGAGAGAAAATAGTGGTGAAATTAACCAACTAATTTTTATTTGTTTGCGGAGAAACGTCCCCATGCTATTAGCTCTTCCCTCTAGACGCGGAATGGACAGCGTGATGGTGTAATGGAGAATATTTCATGCTGGCGAAGTGAGCACAGATTTGTGAGATAGTGCAAGTAAGGTTGATATATTACCATTGTATCGCACGTACTAAAAACTGTTTACACTAGCAGCATTGTAGTACGTGAATTACTTGACAGCCATGTTCATTTTTTTTTTTAAATTTATTTCTAGTCTCATCGACTGCTGGGTCTTTGGCGACTTTGGTTACATTTTGTACAGAGTTTACATCCTATATAGAGTTAAGCACATCGATTTGTTTTAAAATTTGTTCATTGCTGTAACATTTAGAAATGAAATATCTTAGTTTTGGCGTTGATTAATTGATTGTACCTTCATAAATCGGCGAAGATTGTGATCATGACTGCAGGGATGTATTAGGTGGCACGTAGTCGGAACGGCACGTATCAAATACAATTTTATACAAAAATTAATTTATCATATTCGGTCAGATCTTTTGTGTGCGTTATTGTTAATACGATAAATCACTTAAGGCTTTGTTTTTTCACATATGTGAAGTAAAAATATATCTGAAAAATTATCTCTTGCTATAGTAAACATAAATGGCGAGATACATACCAGTAATAGTAAGAATGCATTGAAGCAATATAGTCACGGACATTCGTAGTAATTTACAAACAATTATGACAGTCTTTATAATAGTTATACCAGTATTACACGCTGCTTTCCGCCAGAAAGTATAAGCCACAGCAGGGGCAAAATTGACCTTCTAAAAAGAAAATCGTGTCTATTTCAGCACACTCCAAAAGAACTTCTGCGTGCAAAGTGATTGATAGACAAAGT
The DNA here is from genome assembly GCA_031308135.1 of Acheta domesticus. NCBI lineage: Eukaryota > Metazoa > Arthropoda > Insecta > Orthoptera > Gryllidae > Acheta > Acheta domesticus. The sequence continues at coordinate 50,861,790 of JAHLJT010002406.1, forward strand.
ACGCTTTACAGTATGTAACAAAAAGTCTTTTGCAGACTTTTATTTTTGTGCCCACACTTACTCCGTAATGGATTAGTCGCGGATTTAGCCTTACTATATTTTCGACGAATCTTGCCAAACGATTTAAAAACCATATTAACGTATTTAGGTGTGATGGACGATTGACTATAGCAATGAACTCTATAGTGTGTTTGTAATGTTTTTGTATTTCTACCAGAAAAAACGAACCTTATTGTAACTTTAAAATATACATTAGCCAGAGATATGTGACAAAACATTAACGGTTTACGTGGTATTTATTATAATTTTGCATAATAAAACAATACAAGAAACATCAATTTTGACAATGAATGTCTTCACAAATATAACTTTTTTCACGTGTCTCTAAATTTTTAAGCCGCAGCAAGAAGTGGTAGAAAGTGGAGCATAAGAAATTGAAAAGCGTAGAGCGAATGACGCACCTAGTCTGCAATGTCCTTACCAGCGCTTCACCGAAGATTTTGTCAGCCCTGGCGTTCCCCCTCAGCAAATGTGCCGGTCTCCGCTATACAAATGCTTATCTGAACGAGAAAGAGCCAGGCTTATTCCATTATTGAGTTGGTGCGCTTGCAGGGGCGTGGTGGGGCGTGGCGGGGCGTGGGTGAAACGGTGTTTGCGCTGCCTCTGCAATCAACGCGGGCGGTCCGCTGGGACGCCACGGGCCGGGGACGGAGGCTGCGCGGCTGCCACCGAGGCGCGGGTGGCGTCAGGCAGTACGGCAGGCCATGGTCGGTACTAGGTTAGTCGGCCCTCTGTGGTAAGCTTACTACGAGCCATGTTAAATTTCGACCACAATTTTCTTGCAAACGGGCATTTTTTGTATGTATTTATTTATAATTGAAGCACTATAATTGTTGTATATTGTTAGTGGAAGTATGATTTTATTTTCATTAATTTGGAAAATGTCGAAACATGATAGTTTGTGAATTCAAAAAGTGAACGTAACATTTTTGTCTTTAGTAAAGGTGTAAAATGTTTTCGTGGTTTGAAATCGGTAATCCTGTGGTTTGCTATGATAGCACATATCAAATGCATATGCTTTTGTTGTAATATTCATCATGAAATGAGCATTTAGATTTCAATGCAAAGTTTCCAGTTAATCAGAAATAAGTATATATTTTTTTCTGTTTTCCAGGTTGGTGTTTTGACACTCTCTAGACACCTGCACAGAACCGTAAGTTACTAAAATATTTCCAGTGACAACAACAATTATCGATATTGAAAAGATTTCATGTTTTCCTACATTTAGCAGCATACAAGTAACATCAATATCACATACTTGTAAAAAATTATAAGTAACCAACGTTCTATTCTAAAAATGGACGCACGTGCGCAGTCATTGCAATAATATTTATTCTATTACATTTACTGACTAATTGTAAGGGAAGGAAAATATATTTTACACGTAATATTGTCTTGTTAATATATTTTATATTTTAAAATAACACTAGAAAAAATAAAAATGCATAGTTTACGTCGTATTGAATCCCATGTATTCGGCGTGTTCAACTTATTTACAGAACCAATTATACATTCAAAAGAATCTTGTAAAATAACAAACTTGTTTGGCTCTTTACTTGGAAATTCAGTTAAGAGCTTTACAGAATTATTGACAGATTTGTTTACAATAACATTATTCTACAACCTAAGAGTAAAAATTGTAACATTTCAAAACATTTGAACTTTTGAAATATATTAGAAATTAAGATAGCAATTTTAGAGTGAGAAAACGTTAGTAATACATTTAAATGAATATAGAAACTAAATACTTTAATCAAGGTTCAATGACTTGAATACAAAAGCACACTTAAATTCCTCTGTTATGCATCTTTTCCAACCTTGAATTCTTAAGATTTCTTTTAACATCACCATCGGGGATTGAAATTGAGCATGCCTTTACAAATGCATTACCTGAAGAGAAATATGTTCACAACAATATATGTTTTGTACTCTGTCGATGAAATTGGGGATTAAAACGTCGATATATGTGTGTTAATGAAATAATTTTACGTACTTCTTGACTAATGCTTCAAAACAAAATAAAGAAAGGATACTCACTCTTTGTTAGATTTCGTGAATCGAAGTGAAGGCATGTGCAACCAATTTAAGCTCAACGTCTTTGTGAAGGGACAAAAGCGAATATTTCGTGCATGTGTGTTCAACGAACAAATACTGAACTGGACAAGTCCAAGCTGGACTCTAGTTAAAACGTATTCCAGCAAAGAGAGCGTTGAAAGTTTTGAACCCTTCATGAGAAAGCGTGGATATCAGAGGTTAACATGACTCACAGAACAAGAGAAGAAATTTGCAGGGATTTCCAGTTCTTGGTATTTGTGAAGGTACAAAATCGAATATTTCGTGCGTGTTCACCGAACAAATCCAATTTTAGTAAAAAAATTCGTTATTAGACGAGATCCCTACATTCACAAGCAGTTCCAGTTCTTGGTACGTATTTGTGAAGGTACAAATCGAATATTTCGTGGGAACAAGTCCCAGTTTCAGCGAAGAGAGAATCATCAGCTAAGGTCCCTACATGTTCAAGCGTGGATGCGAGAAAAATTGATAAATCATAGTAGAACAAGTTAAGACGTGGGCATCCAATTCCAGATCATGGTATTTGTGAAGGTACAAAATCGAATATTTCATGGTGGAAAAGAATCCAACTTCAAAAGAACAGAGCGTCATCAGAAGGGGAGCTCTACATGCGCATGCGCGGGTACGAGAGGAAGCTCCTGCGGGTGTCGCCGTAGCCCTCCTCCGCCAAGGCGGCGGCGGCGGCCGCGGACACGGACACGCCCCCTCGGCGACGGCGGTTGTGGCGGGCGCCCCGCGCGGGTGACATCTGCGCGGCCGCGGCGCCGCCGCCCCACTCGCCCACGCCCGCGCCCGCGCCGCCGCCCCTGCCGCCCGCGCCGCCGCCGCCGCGGCGTCCGCGAGGGGTGCCCCCGGCCGCCGCCCCCGCCGCCCGCCGCCGCCGCCCGCCCGCCGCCTCCCCGTCGGCCGCCGCTCCCGCCCCCGCCCTCTTGCGCCCCGCCCCCGCCTGGACAAATATCGCACAGCGATACTTAGCACTCAGAAAAACAATTAACTCAAATTAAGTGTCTCAAAGAGCACGGTTAGTGGTTGTTATTGCCTATGATACGGAGATCGATATACTGCATAACTTAGCTGGATCGAGAGGATTCTGGTTACAAGGGAAATATGAAAGCACCTGACTACATGTTGTCTTATGTAAGGAATTATCAAAGGGAATTACGGAAGGGATATACGTAGACAAACCGAGTCAAGTTAACATCTACTTATTTAGTAAATATAAATATTAATCATTAAAATCATATCAAAAATAAAATCTGGAATGATGCTCGGGCGCTAACTGGTTCTAATGTGGAGCTGCGCCGTTATAACGCCTTTACATTTAAATTACAATTTGTTAAATTGGGTTCATTTAAAAATAAGTTATAGTTAGTTTTTATGAAAATCCGTCTCCACCCCTACCCCCCTCCCGCCGTTCGCAGCTTAACTCGCAACGCAATAGCTCAATGTTCTGCATAAAGTCAACTAAAGACTTGTGGCAGAAAAAATTCTGTTGAACAATTTCACACAAAACGTGTTCCAAAAAGTAGCACTTTCACTGCTCAAGAACAACAAATAAACTAAGCTGCCGTAACACTGCAATAAATGAAATTTTTAACAAGAAAGGATAACATGGTAACAATATATACGGAAAATCAATAACATGGTAAAATATATACCGAGACAGAGTACAAGAGGGTTCTTTAGATACCAAGAATATAAAAAGGTTTCCAGCTCTATAGTGCCACACGTGAATAGGATATTTTTAATGGTAGCATGTGGTCGATTGTGTCGCAAGTAGTCACGCAGTGTGTATTAGAATTAATTTGGCACGAGCAGTATGATAATGGGCGGAATAATAAACAAACAATTGGAGTTTTCAATCGACATCGAAACTGTTTAATTATTATTGAACTTTTCCCGAGTTTCTCGGTAACTAACAAAATCCTAGACACTACTCACATGGCTGGAATTTGAATGACTTTTTCTCAATTTGTGAGAGCTTTGGAAATGAGTACAGTAGAACTGTACTAATTTGAGTAGAACGGGAAATTAGTCTCGTTTACTCGCACATCCGGTTAACACGGAACAGTTTTGGAAAAAAATATGTTGTTTAGCGTAGTGAAGGATTTGTTTAACAGACGAGAAGTCGCAATTCTCGGTAGGTATATTACTCAAATTCACTTGTTCAGTGGTTGAGTTTATTGCTCTCACAACCACCTCCAACTCTCTCCTTCCCATCCCCTCGCCTCCAGTGACGCCCCAAGAGCGGGAAGTAAGGAAGCGACCCTGGGCCTTGGGGCCATCGACTAGTTTGTACCGATGCATATTAAGCACTGTAAATACGTTACAGTATAATCTTACGTGAACCGTGTGCCGATAATATTTTCTAAACTTCATTAAAAATATGTTTTGGAAGTCCCTGTTCTTTTCTTTACCCTTCTCATTCTCTGGACAACCCGGATTTTTGTTAACGTAGATCGGCCCCGGCCCCAGTTGATCCGGGTTAACGAGGTTCCACTGCAATATGCAATGGCCGCCTGCCTAGGAGCCCTTTTTTATTAATTTTATTTTACATTTACAGACAGTACAACGTTCAGCCGTGAGGCTCTTCAGTTGATTGGCCGAGCAACTTTGTATCGGAAAAGTGTGAAGGGGGTAACTACTTGTTACCTCCCTGATAGCGATTACATGTGTTGTCTTAGAGCAATGACAGGATTAAAAGGAAATACTATGGGAGGGACATGTAATTGCTAGAAATGTTCTTGCCTTATCTAATGTCAGAGAGATATTGAAGGAAAATATAGAATGGGAGCCTGTTTCTTAGGCAGGAGAGTGGGGGCTGATCGGTTCCTATTTCGTAAGAGACTGCTCCTTGTACATGATTTAAACTATTGAAAAAATTATGTGCCAGCTTAGTAATAAAGGTAGTAATTGATTCTATTGCAAGATCGTTGTAGAGGGTCTTATTGCTGACAAACCAGGGGGCATTTACTGCTATTTTTAAATTTTGTTTTGGAAGATTTGTAACTTATTTAATGTGGTTGAGGCAGCTGATATCCAAACAGGGCATGTGTAAGTTAATATTGGCCGAAGAATAGATTTGTAGCTGGTTAAAGTGGAATGAATAGGAGCCCTTTGGAGGGGCAATGGTATTTTCGAAGGACCTTGGAGGGCGCGTGCGTGGGCGCGGGCGGGGAGGGCGCGTAGGACCGCGACGCCGCCCTGGACGACGCGCGGCGCCTCGTGGTGGAGCGGCGCCGCCGCGCCGGCGACTGCGACGGCGACGTCGCCGACGACTGCCCCACGCCCGCCGACAGCGTCGACGAGTAGTAGGGCGAGGAGCTCGGCTGCGGAGACGACCACTGGCGCCTGGGCACACCCACAATATTCTCCGATTTAAATACAGTTGCACTTCAAGGTCAAGGGTTGGAAGGGCAGAGGGACATTGTCCTACAATCGGGAGCTCCAATACCAAAAATTTAAGTCGTAACGAAGCTCTCTATCGGATGACAGTGTCTCTCTCTCAGACCAGCTCGTGGCCTTGAAGTGCCAGTGTGTTCAAATCGGAGGAACGCGCGCTTGTGGATATTCCTCGCACTAAACTCCGATTAAAATGTCACGAGCTGGCGGGAGAGGGGTTCACTTTCGTCCAATCGCGAGCTTTGTTACGAATTGAAGTTTCGGTATTTCTGATCCTGGTTTGATGTCAAAATTTACATCTCTTTATAGCTGGTGACTTTGAATGGCACTGTTTTAAACTCCAATTTAAAGGTAGTGGCACCTCAAGATTGAGATTTGGAAGCAGAGAAGGACATTGTTATCCAATCGCGAGCTCCAGTACCCAAAATTTAAGTCGTAACGAAGCTCTCAATTGGATGACAGTGTCCCTCTTTCTGACCAGCTCGTGGCCTTGAAGTGCCACTGTATTTAAATCGGAGCGCGCTTGCAGATATTCCATCCACTGAACTCTGATTAAAACTGTCTCCTTTATGTTCACGAGCTGGCGAGGGGGGACTCTGTCCTCTAATTGGGAGCTTCTTTAACACTTTTTTAGTATTGAAGCTCCTGGTTGGATGACAGTGTCCCCCTCTCTTTGTATTTAGTGACCTTAAAGGGACACTTTATACTCAGATTTGAACATAGTGGTACTTCAAGGTCATACGCTGCAAGGAGATGAGCTCGTTGTCATACATCGGAAGCTTCAATACCAAGTCGTGGCGAAGCTCTCGTTGCGATAACAATGGACCCGTATCCTTCCAGCTCATCACCTTGAAGTACCAGTATGATTATATTGGAGTGTAATGGAATAATACAGTTCCTCCCACAGTCCAATTGCTTCTCACCGATGGTTTGATACGTAGTAATGCAACTCGTTCTGAACGTGTGACATAATGTTAAACATGTGAATGTTAAACTCGAGAGGAGCGGGTGAAGGGGTGGCGCGGGAGCGCAGCAGTGTGCAGAGACGAAACTTACCCGTGCGCAGGCGGCGGAGGCCGGTGCAGACTGGGCGAGGCGGACGGCGAGGGCGGAGGCGCGTAGTGCCGGGGGAGACTTACCCGGATGGGCGGTGCGTGGGCGGCGGGGGCGTGGGCGAAGTCGCGGGGGAAAGACTTACCTGAGCGTGGGCGTCGGGGTGGTGCAAGTCGGGCGGCGAGGGCGCGGAAGCGAGACTTACCCCTGCGCGGGCGGCGGGGGCCGGTGCAGGCCCGGCGGTGCGGGCGGCGAGGGCGAGGGTGCGGGCGCGGGCGCTGGACGGCGGGGCGGCGCGGGGGCGCGGCGGGGCGCGTGGGCGTGGGCGGGGGCGCGGTAGGCGTAGGGGAAGAGCGTGCGCAGTGAGTGCTCCGAGGGGGAGGGGGAAGGGCTGTCGTCGTCCTCCTCCTCCTCCGCATGGTCGCCCGCCGAGCTGGCGCTCACGCTGTCGCTCGAGTCGAAGCCGTACGTGCGGTCCGGGCGCGGCGGCGTCGACGGACGCGCCGGACGCACGCTGCACACATTGTAACGACAACAACAATAATAATAATAACAATATTAATAATAATAATATTTTAATTTTTTTATTTCAATTCTATAGTTTTTCATGTGGTTTGGGGTCCCAATAAGTCTATAAGACTTGTCATTGGGTTCCCATTTACAAAAAAAAAACAAAAAAAAACGAACAATAATACATTGAAGCATACATCTTTACAGTTGATCATAATACATTACTATAATAATACAATAATATACTATAATACTACATATAATAATAATAATAATAATAATAATAATAATAATGATAATAGCAGTAGTAGTAGTAAAAGTCGGCCCCGATAATGGCCGAGTTAAGGCAGAAGTGTCGTGGCGATGTCGAACCAGAGGATCGCTGGTTCGAGTCCCTCCTCGGACATGGGTGTATTTGTGTATGTCTGTATGTGTCTCGTCCTCTCACTTCTCATTTTTATCATCATTCCATCTTCAATACCCCCAGGGCTAACAACCCTTGGGGGATAAAATTGGGATCTAGCGTCACGCTGATCCAACCTGAATTACACACGCTTATCTCTCCAGGCTTCGGAATATGGTGTGTAGCGTGGTCATAAATTGCCTATACGCAAATAATAATAATAATATAAATAATAATAATATAAATAATAATAATATAAATAATAATAATATAAATAATAATAATATAAATAATAATAATATAAATAATAATAATAATAACAATAATAAAAAGAAGGGTTGTCCAAATGCGACCACATGCGTCTTACGGGCCACATGCGGCACGCGGTGCCATTTATTGTGGCTCGCGAAAGGTTACTAGTCAAAAGAAAAAGCCACTTTCATCCATGTCGGACGAGAAAAAAGACATCCCAATGTGTTTCACTGCGGCCTGATATCGCGCAGGGTTCCATTCCTCCCCCTCTGTATCAAAGCAGCCGGGCAAAGCGGATCAACAATACGGGGAAGTCAGATGTGGGTGTAATGGAAATATGGCCTGCAACCGTATTGAAGAATTTAGGTATGGCCCGTGTTGCCTTGGAAGCTGGACACCCCTGATATAAATAATACTTATCAATTATTTTTAAAGATCTATTGTTCCTTAATGCAACACCGGCATAGGAAATATTTAATAGCGTGCGTCCTCTTTCATTGGGATCTTGCTGTCTCATGACATGTAAGCAATGGTGCACTGAGTATGATAATTCATTATATTTTTAAAAAGCGGACCCCCCCCTAAAAGCCAGTGGTAATATTGTGGAATTAAACAAAATATACGAATCACCTCATTGAATTTTAAATATTGTTAACTCTTAAAAGGAGTGAGTTTGTGGTTAGTGTGTTGCGATTACTGTGGAATATAGAAGGAAGCCACTGTAACACATTCTATCTCTATCTGTCAGGCTGTCTCTTTGTCTCTCTCACACGCACACACACAAGTAAGGATTTATGTATACCCGTGTGATATACAGTCAAAACATTCGTTCTGTTTACGACATGCTGTTGTAGTTGCATTCGTCACACACCAGTGCAAGGGAACTGGAGAAGCCATTAGATCATCACGAATCGAAATTGGATACATGCTGCACACGGTATGTTACAAGCATTCATCAAATAAAATGTATCTTCCGCTTGCATTTTCTTGTTAGAAAGATATAATTTTCCTCCAAACGAGTTAGTGTATTACACGATCAAGATGCACCAACTGTTCACTTGCAACGTCGTCAGCAATGTTTTCACGGGCAAAAAACTCTCTTCCATTTCCTCGTTGGTCGGATTGCATCCCATTAAATTTCATCTTTTTATTCGCGCCAGCAATGTGTGAGCAAGAATTTATTTATTGTGAACGATGAGACAAGTAGGGTACTAGACCCGTAAGTGCTGTTCTGATATGCCGAGGTGGCGATATTCCTTTGGCGCTGGAATGTGAAACCGGGTGCGGATCTACATGTTTCTACCCACTTCAGATATCTCCCCCAGCGGTACAACGTTTCTGCAAGGATAAGCTCCAAGTTCCCGAATGGTCATTTGAAATAGTATTTGCGATAGTACATTTCAACTGTTTGTGTGTGTGTGTATTTGGGGAGAAGAGGTGTCATGTACAAGGATGGGAAGTTCGTTTGTGGCCCCTTTTCACTCGATTCTGCTTCGCCAAACGCCAAAAACATACTTTTGACAACAGCATCGAGAAACTACCGATGATATAGAGTAGTTACTCTATGTAGTGACCAGTTTAACAGATCACGAAGTGAATTAACATCCTGTAAGACGGCAACATTGCAGGAGGTAGTGACTAAACCGTTTACAAGTGAAACAATTACTAACGAACAAATAGACTAATTGAGCGCCTGAGAATAATTTACAGTTTTGTTGCCTGCAGTTGCTGACAAAGTGGCCCCTTCTTATAATAATGTCTATGTAGAAACCAGCCGTTAATAGGGAGTTTTAGCGCCACGCGTAAGGTTGTGGCGTTATGCACTAACAGTCACGTGACAGACCTTGAACTCATAACGTCTTATCTTCGGCCTAAGGTACGATCTTATACTTTCATAAATAGTGTACGCCTGTAGGAGTCTCTACGATCACCTGACAAGCGGCAAAATGGCCGCCGGAAAACAGGAAAGGTTACATTTTCCAACTCTGATAAATCAATTCTCGTATGTGAGTCACTTACAATTATTCCTTACCAACTCCACAACGTTAGCCAGAATTAACGAAAAATATTGGAGAGCTGGCAGGAAAAAAATTAGTGAAAAAGAAGTTGAAAACAAATCTTCGGATTAGGTTATGTCTTATCCTCATAAAGATTACTTCGTACATTCTCAAGAAAAGACGATTCAAAATTCCAGACTGCATACTCATCGCGCAGGGCCACAACATCTGAAAGTCCGTGCACAATGTAGATTTGTTATATTCTTATCGTGACTCGTATCGTGGTTGAGACGTCTCACCACTACTCTACAGACTTTGATACATTTTGCAACTTCTTTGTTCAACGCTTGAGATGCTTCTTTTGTCATAATGCATAACGCAATGACGCTTTTGCTAAAACTCTTCTGAACGTTGTTCATTACGATCGTGTAAAGTCGATAGTGACGTGATTATTAAAGTTTAAAGATATCTCCTTGCGCCTGGCGCTATAACTCTCTAAAGGCGGCTCCACACATTCTTTATTCGGCTAACAGCGAGCAACCGGTCGACAAATCCCGAGTAGTGGATGGGTCGCTTGCTATTTGCCGAGTGACGAACATTCGGCGCTCGCCCTACCCACCGCGTGTCGGTCTTTCGAACACATCAAACGAAGCGAACGTTCGCCAAATACATCAGCTACTAGGGATCGGGGGAGCAGTAGCTCGCTGCTCGGCAAATGCCAAATGTGTGGAGCCACCTTTATGTCTCGTGCAGACAGTGTGCATCTCCTGTCCGCAATAGAGCCCCTACATACAGAGAGTAGTGCATTCCATTGCTCCACCGATCCCGCCATTTTATATCCAGTTGTCAGGAAAATTGGAAATGTTTGGTCTTGGTGTTCAGAAACATACAATTATCTCAAACCAATATGAATATTCTTAAAAATCTCCATTGCGTCACCAATTGTTATCATTTGTGTTGAACTTCTGAATTTTGCTTGATGGGGCTATCGAGTGAGAGGATATTAAATGGCGGTGATTGCGCTACTCTCTGTATCTAGGGCAAACCTGCACAGCATTTTGCACTTTCACTGACGTCAGGAGCTGCGCGCGAGCAGCTCGGGGGCAAATGCGAAAATCGATGAAGGGCGGGGATGAGACTCTCTAGGAGTGGGGATCACCAATTAGAATGCGCTATTCGAACCATAGCGCGTAAATTTAAAGAGCAGTAGGTGAGAACGATACGGTCACGCGCCGCATCGCGTCGTGCTACGTCAGACTTCTCTCCTCATCAAAGCTTCCCACTCCCCACTATTTTCACTTTCGGCGCTGCCGCGGGCAGACGATCGGCTCGCGAGTGCAGAATGCCCGCGGGAGCAGGCGTTGTGCAGGTCTGATCTAGGGACTCTAGTCCGCAACGGGGCAGGAGCGTGCGTACTCGAAGTGCGAGTCCCAGCGCTGCGCGGGCGCGGGGGCGGGCGCGGGGGCGTCGCCCAGGCCGAGGCCCATGCGCGCGGGGGCGGGCGGGGCGGCCAGGGCGGGCGGGGTGGGCGCGGGCGCGGTCGTCGCCGGGAAGGCCTGCAGCGGGTCGAGCCCCAGGCGCCAGCGCTGCACCTTGGCGAGGGCGCGCGCGCCGCGCGGGGCGCTGTCGTCGGGCTCGGCGGCGTCGCTGCAGCGCAGGAAGGCGTAGAAGCGGTGCGCCTCGCGCGCGCACCCCGACAGGCACGCTGCGCACCCACACGCGCACCCACGCGCGCACCGCCACGCGTTACGTTGGAGCCGTTGAGAGCAAAAGTGGTCTAAGTCAAAAACATACTTTCCGGAAAATGACATGGAAACGAATTGAAGCCATCCAGCCCTCCAGGTGAAATTTGTTTATGTCTGCAATTCATTCAAACCCGCATTAAAAATGCGTGTTACCGTTAAACATATGGGTAAGGTTAGGTAAAGAGTCAATCTATATTATCTACAATATAGATCTATTATTTTCGTTAATTTTTGTATTATTTACCTTGTATTGTGTACCTAACGTGTTTATATAATTTCTAAGGAGAATAGAAAAGATTATATGCTTTGATCGCAATATGAAATTTCAGAACCTTAACTGTGATATAAATGTGTAGATAAAAAATCATTTTTAATTTACAAACATTAACAAATTTAGATTAAGGTAACATTACTTTATGACAAGCAATATTGTTACATCAGCTAATAATCAATATATTTTAACCTAGAAATGTATATTTTTACACTTATTAAAAATATGTGTACTATTTTAAAAAGTGGATTATTTGAAACAAACAAAACCATTTCGACTTTCAATACCCGTAACTTTTGAAATTTCCATTTTCACACGCGAATTCTTTTTATGCGTAAAAATTTAGAGTGAACAAACTCGAAAATCGAAGATAATGTATTTTGGGAATTTAGGTTTTAAAATACCCTATACTTTCGAATTCGTGCATAAAATTATCGGTGTAAAATGCAAAAGATAGAGGCTGAATGTAAAAACGTTTAGTTTGAACTTCTTTCTATTAGGGGAAACATTTGTCTTATATTAGAATGGATTTTCACGTGAGATTTCAATTTATTTAGGAGTCACAGACTCAAAAACACTCAGAAATGTCACTAATTTTGGGTATAAAAAAATTCAAACGTCAAACATATACGTAACATGATACTTCTAGCTCTTTTGAACACATTGAACAAGTCAAAATATTTGTAGGGCAATCGGAAGGGCTCATGCTTTTTCGGCCAATTTCACGTGGAATTACCCATATTTTATTGTTAATGACCTATACTCGTCGTTTCCCATCACAATTCATAGAGATATGAAGCTGTATCACTTAAGCCCCATCAGATGAGGCTAATTTGATACTCACTTTAGACTTTTTAAAGAGTTGAGGTAAGTCTCAAGATATATTTGCTTCGTACGCGTCTTTATCACCAAAAGCCACATTTTCAGTATTTTTTCCATGTGTTTGTTTCAAATGGTATAGAAGATAAGGTGAAAAGTTTGCTTTTCTCTATCACAGCAGCTACGATTGACCCTGTAGTGAAATATGAATACCTCTTAGAATCTCATCTCATCTCTCAGACTGTAATTTAAACTCAGAGTTTCTTATTGAATCTAAACGTAATTAACTAAATTCTCGCCAAAAGGTGAACGTTTGACGTTATAATGCTAATCTATCGCTATGACGTGGCCCCACCTGCGAGCGCGACGAGGTAGACGGCGAGGACGACGGTGGGGTAGTCGGGCCCGCTGAGCACCATGGCGACGGCCACGGCCACGTGGGTGGCCGCGCGCACGGGCGCCGTCACCGCCCACGCCAGCACCACGCGCTCCTGCCGCTGCGGAGGGAGCGCACCGGCTGCTCAGGCCATTGCGCGCCGAAGGGCGGAGCGAGGCTTTCTCCGAGAGGAAGCGGTGTCCCTTCGCCGCAGGTGGCTCAGAACGTCAACGGATGTCACTGCAGGGCCTCTGACCGGGACATCCTACGGTCCCGCTCCCGACAAGGGCAGGGTTTTTGGTACTGGCTAGACAGGGAGATCGAATTCAGTCGCTGTCTGGAGGAGAATTCTAGCGGCCGGCTGCTCTCATCGGGAGTTTTCCGTGGTTTCTCCGATCAACACCAGGCGAATGCCGGAGCAGTACCCTAACAAACGGGCCACGGACCGCGCGCGAACTTTCCTTCATCTTCCTTGTACTATCCTCACCCCTTACACAAACACTCGCACACACACACATACACCAACATGCATTACACTTCCACACCTGTCACGAGTTAGAGCTTGCCCCGACTGGGGCGGTGCCCCGCTGGCGGGAGATACGTGGTTGGGAAGGAAACTCGCATGCCGTCGAGGAGGTCAGCGCTGGAATTCTCCATCAAACGATGGAATATCACCGTCTCCTCTCGAGATAAAAACACCCATTGTACTTACGGGAATAGTAACTGTAGTAGTTGACGATCCTGGAAGTACTCATTAATAAATAAATCATTCCCTGGCTGGTTCGAAATAAATATTAACCTAACGTAGGCTGGCGGTGTTTTCTCCTTCAGGTATCGTGCCAGCGGAGCATTGCCATAAGTTCTTAACCATCCGACATCCGTGTTACTATGCATGTAACTGTGTGTGGGAAGGGAAGGAAGGGAGAAGAGAGGAGGAATGGAAGAGAGAGGAGAGGAGTTGAGGAGTGGAAGGGAAGACGGAGGAGAGGAGTGGAGGAGTGGAAGGAAAGGGAGAAGAGAGTAATGGAGGAGTGGAAGGGAAGGGAAAGGAGAAGGATATGGAAGCGAAGATTGCGGTCCGTGGTCTGCCACCTCCATTGCGAGGCTACGACTTGCTATTGGTACTATCACTAAACAGAGAAAAGGAGAGGACGGGCTACGTCGGAGTGGAGACATGAGAATATATCGAATTTTCTTTGCCGCTTAAAATTTTTCCGAATAAAGCTTGTAATCTGAAGCCCTTAACCCGTTCCTGATCTCATTACGCTCTTCCCGAAAACTATTCCTTTGGTGAAATATGACCAAGAAAGTTTAATAATAATTTTCTCACCGATCCATCAATCGGAACAATTATTCGCGAGATATAATCAATGAATTTTCTTCTTAATGTACACTTTTAATTAGAAATTTATGAGATTTTTTTTCTAGTCTCTGAAAATAATGAATTTGTAATAAAGTGCTCACTAACTGGCGACAAGCAGATAAAGCAGCAGCTAGTGAAATTGCTCAACTGAAAAATTATAAGTAGTACAAAAAATCAAAAGATATGGAGGAGGAGTTTATAAATATATTAGATATGAAGTAAACCTAATTGAAACTAAAACTTTTGCTTTACAATGAACATCACAATATAATTAAGTCCGCCGCACATTTTCTTACAAGTTTGTGTGTATGTTCATATTTCATTTTCAATGAACGCTCAATTAATGTGTAAAAATGTTGTAAATTATTAATATGAAAACATAGAGAATTATTTTAGTACGAAAATAGTTTTTAAAATATTTATTTTGAATTTTATGGCTACTGCAATTACTGAATCAGCAGCAACTTCACAGATAACATATTGGGTTGTATGTATGGCGTTGAGGTTGAATAATATTAAAATATTACCGATATGAAAAATAATTTTTCAATTTACTTTTTAATAAGCACAGCTTTGGAAATTCCCGGTATATTCCATCTGTGGAAGTGAGGTTCGAGCATTTATCGGCAATTTTAAAAACTCTCATGATATTGCCGTACTTTTAATGAAAATGTATTCTTGATTCTTCATTATATTTGAATGTAATTCACTCAATTAAATTCACTCAATATAATTTACTTCATTGTGTTATATTTCAAAATGTGAAATAATAAAAACCCTGCACACACAATTCAAAATGAGTATATTCTCCCGAAGTCTTCTAACAATGTATAAAATAAACCTAATAGGAAATGATGAAGTTAACTTTTAGTATTTATCTTTAGAAAACATTTTACAGTTGCATGTACAGATTACGTGGAGAGAAACCCAGCATGGAAAACGAGAAAGAGCACTTTCATCTCTCGACCATGTTTATGGTCTCATGACTACGTACGATGTGCCTGTGTGTCTGTGATGTAGAAGATCTCAGATACAGGATAGGGAATATCAGTACGACGTAGGATAACTACGATGTGGGATGATTATACGATGTAGAATGACAATATGATTTTAGAAGACTATACGATATAGAATGTCTCTATGATGTGCGTTGTCTGCACGACTGTAGTTGAGATTTTCATGGGAGAGTCTCGAGTACATATCCTACCACACATTGTATGTGCAGTGCCTGCAATGCGAAATTAGGTGGCGAAAACCCAGGGTCGCATGAAAATCGTAATGAACACTAAGCGGGACCAAATGAAGCGGTCTCTAATTCATATTGAAATATTGGTCGTATGCGTCAACCTAATGTGAAAATAAACTAAACTGTTCCAATTAAAACAAAATTATAATATCTTAACTCATTTATTAACTAATACATGGTGAGTCATTTCAGATGGTCAAAAATACCCATCGTATTCCCCTCATTTAGATAAACAGAAAATGTTTCCTGTGACGCTTTCTTGAGAAACGTTTGATTTCAGCAAAGCAATTTCATGTATATCTTTTTCTATAATATCCAGATAGCATCTGTGAAAACGAGCTCAATTTTCTGTGAAACTCTGATCACAGATGTGCTCAATTTTCTGTGACTTTTTCTGTGTAAATGAACTTAATTTTAGAAGCACTGGAACGACGTTTTCTCTAAAACGGCTCCAAATTATTCAACAAAAATGTGTATACAGGGACTGACTATGCGCTTCTATAATATACTTAAAATCATATTTCAATTCTAACATTAGAGGAACGGAAAATTCTGAAAATATGAAAAAAAAAATGTATTTTAGGCGCCAATGGATGGCAGCTGGGAAGAGAGTTAGGAAAACGGAAAAGAAGGGTCCAGGCTATAAAGAGAGATCAGGAAAATAACTAGTGCGAGAAAGTCTATGGATTTCTGTAGCACCCCTAGGTTCACCTGAAATGACCCACGCTTGCACCGTAAACAACTATGTGTATGTGCTATGTGGGAGTTTGTGGACCACTATGTGGCTGGTGCACCTTGCTGGCGCCGGCGATGAGCGCGGCCTCCGCCAGGGCCCCGAAGGCGCAGGCCGCCACGTTGCCCCACGCGGCCAGCGCCGGCTCGTGCGCCTCCCCCAGCGACAGGCGCGAGCAGTGCACCAGCCCCAGCGTCGCCGTCGCCACCTGCGCACCCGCACCCGCACCCGCACACACTCTCTTTGCTTGGAGAGGGCGCTAAAGACGCTTCGCCAAATGGTCCCCAAATTTCAAGGATATTAATGTCAGAGGGCAGTGGTGTCAAGGTTTGCTTCTGGTGGTAGTGGCACGCGTCGTGGCACCATAGCATGCCACGAGCTTCTCTGCGCAACCAGCGTCGGGAAAGGAAACTATTACGAATAGTAGTAACCCCCGCCGTTTTTCAATAGGGATGGCGTTGTCTCTGGTGGCGGGGTAATGAACTGCGTGGAGGAGCGATTTCGTTGTGGTTCTCGTGCCACGGACTCTCGCTCGTGGCATCGACCTTGACAACACTGTAAGAGGGCCATAAACTGCGAATAACAAATACGGTTCTTGTTAGTATAACTAGGCGAATGCCGAAATTTGTAACCAACCGAATCGTTTATTTGTGTTATCGGTCGTTTTTAAATAATTGTATCTCATAAAAAAACTTATAACAGCTTCAATAAAGCAGGAAGCATTAACAAAAAATACCATTTCTTGTAATAATGGTATTTCATGTTATTTCATTTCATGTATTTCATTCAAATGTCATGTTTACCTTTCACTCTTTTCTTTTCATTATTCTTAACCGGCGGGGGAAAGTTAAATCCTTTACGCTTTACTCTCTTTGGGGGAATGCGTATAAAAGTACAGTATAAAGGGGGGAGAATGACGCATTTGTGGGAAATAAGCAATAGTATTTATTGATAATATGTTCATGGGAAACCCGAGGACAGCTCTAACATCAACACTGCTTTCCTACCGGGGGCGACTACTTTCAAGAGACCAAGCCTGGCTCACGTGTTTTCGTTAACAGCAGGACGTATTTTAGTTCCTGCAAGAAGGTTCATGGGTAGAGCGCGTCCCGGTAAGTGTCGCCACTATTTTGTATCGGAGTTGAAAGACTCGTCTTGGCAACTCCTTCGGATGCTCTGAAAACAACCTTAAATATGTCTTTATCCAGGAAAAATAACTGGGCCGCAATATTCCACTGTTAAGGGAACGGAAAACGCTAAGCAGAAGAACATGAGAAAAAAGAACAATCTTTAGATAAATTTTTGACGTAGCTCGTAGAAATTGTTAGGACAATTACGTAAGGTCAGGAAAGCAGAATTGAGTAAGAATAATATAAAGTTACCCTGATATTTTTCAGAAATTTCGCTTGTGTCTATTACGTTTAACACCATTTGGTTAACTACTTTTGAGAATAAGTAGAACTTTGAATCATCACATACCGATTTTTTGTGAACTATTTTAAATCATCAAAGTACAAATACATGAAGTAAACAAATATGTATTTGTTCAAGTTAATTCATAGTATCATCCGGCTGTGATGCAATATACGACAATAACAATTTAAATAATATAACCTACAGATTCGTATGTTTTGTGCTCAGTACAATTATTTTATATTATGATTTATGTTATATTTATATTATTTTATATTTTATTTTTTGGGAATGTCAGCTGTTCAAGGCATGAACTAGGTATCTGTTGAAGAAAATCTGAAATCTACTCTTACATCTACAGTTTATTTAATGATTTCAAGAAATGCAGTTAATTTTTGAAACAAGCTATGTATATTTTGAAACTCAGCAACATCACTTATTGTTTGGCATATTTTGCAAGAAAAAATAGTATGAAAGATAGCTCACCATCAACATCATAGCCATTGTTATTATTCCAACTTTAAATCTTCCCATTCTGTAGAAAGACTAGTAAACCCTATTATACGGTCCCTAAAAATAGAACACTTTGTTTTATTAGAATGGATGAGGTTCAAAAAGGCAGTATAATATAGATTCAAGAAAGAGCATTAATAAGCAAATACAGAGAACGCGAAATGATATGAAGTTTACATCAATTTTTATCAATTATTAGAGAAAAATATGTGTTAATAAATGTTACATTTACGAGAAAAGCATAACAAAAATAAAACTTGATGATATATATTCAATATAGTTACTTACTTTTATCATGCAGATTATTGTTCATTTGAGATAAATACCCAATGTTTTCTAGAGCTCCGTTAGAGAGCCATGAACTCGTGTCACGATGACATATTATTCTCTTGGAATGAAACATACGTGAAGGGGCAAGTACTGTGACCTCTCATAACCTAAGAGGGACCAAAACATATCCACCAAAGAATAAAATCTTAGAAACAAAATACTGTCGCGCATATTAATAAGCGTTTTGTTTTCACAAATGAAGGATATTTTATAGTATTTTGCTAAGTAACCTAATTAGAGATTTTGAAACGAATGTTCTGCAACAAAGAATGAATTTTTTGAGAGCATAAATTTCACAACGGAATTTTCATAGAAGCATAAAGACACACATGAGAATGAACCGAAAAATAGGAAACTTTTAACCAATATTTTGTAATATATGATTAAAAATTAGTTCTGCAAATCGTTAGGAATTTCACAAATTTTATAAAACATTTTATTATATTGCTATCTTGTAACATATTCATCACAGTCACAGGTAGTGTGGATAGTGGGATTACCTGCGTGCTTTTGCAGGTTTTTTCATATCAGAGATGAACAAATCTTGGTAAATTTGAAACATTTCAATTAAAGTTTAAAAAACATATCTATGTAACGGTGAATTCAGATTGAGTTGATTATATTGCTTTAGAATTAGTAAAGTTCTCAACTCATTGTTGTCTTGGAAACTTACTACTGAACGACGTGAAATAGTATTTTTGAGACAATCAGTTTTCTGTATCAGGCATTGACCGATACTTTTCTACGGGTCTTTCTTTTGTGCGATATAATGAGATGTTAGTGTTAACACTAATATTAATATTAACAATATATAATTTCTCTAGTGTGTAATGTAAACATCCCTTTTCTGGATGAACTACTCACTCAATAGTAGCAAATAAGGTATCATTTAAAATGTGTAATTCGCCAATGATTGCTTGTAGTTTGTGTTTTTGTGCGTATTATATTATAAAAATTAATAATACTATGCAAATTTTTATTTTGAAATGTCGACATCACGCACAACTTGGCGGCAAGGCGGGTAGAATCGTGGTTAGGCAGGGCAGCACAGGGCGAGGACGGTGGCAAGAGCAGGGTGGGTTTGAGCAGGCCAGGGCAGGCTAGGGCAGAGCAGAGCAGAAACAGGTCACAGAAGTCGACGCCATGCCAGACCAGAGAGAGGATACTGTATAGTCAGAATCTATTCCTTTTCCTATTTGAATAGATAAAGTAAATATCCAGACAAGTAAAATGATTCAATTTTTAACTTTTTGGTGCGATTTAATCACACGGGTGTTCACTAATAAAAATATTATTATTATTATTATTATTATTATTACGATTACTATTGTTATTATTATTGTTATTATTATTATTATGCAGTAGATATGTAGTTGACAATGACATAAACAATACAAATAGACATAAAGTCTAAGGAATACTAAATTATTGAAATTAATATTTATATTTGGCATTACATCAGAACACAACATATTAAAAGTTATCAAAAAGAAGTTGAATGCTTGTCAAACCTAGTGGTTACAATTCGTCAGTTGTGGAAGGTAACATAATATACGTTAAGGAATGGCACCAATTATAAAGATTGCAAATCATGGATTGAACAGTGGGATTGGCAATGTGCATAACACAAAAGTATTAATTCTTGAAATCAACATAGATTGATCCTGTATGGTCCATTCATATTTAATCGTACCATCTACGTATCTACTACATAATACCAGGATCAACCAGAATAACATACATTGTAACATACATTGTATAAAAATTTCAATTTATAATAATAATAATAATAATAATAATAATAATAATAATAATAAAGAGGTTTAAAAACAAGAGTTTGGCATTCGAGATCAGCCAAATGTGGGGCGTAAAAGCACAGGTCGCCTCAATAGTTATGGGACCTCTGGGATTTGTTCTGCAAAATTTGTGTCAGAACTTGGCTAAATTCCCGGGTAATTCAAGAGAATGAGAAGTGCAAAAAATTGTTTTATTTAGAACAGGCCACATTTTGCGCAAAGTTTTGTAGAAGCGCCGATAGTCCCTGGATACTTCTCAGGAAGCAGGTTGGAACCCGGAGTAGACTTTATAATGAACTGACTCATAACATCTCTAGTCGTTAATTAGATGAATAAATAATACTATTATAATAATAATAGAATAACTCTTTATTGTGTAAATTAGTTGTGGCTCCTAGTAAGTCCAATAATATTAAAAAATCGGCTAAACTTCCAGATCATTCAAAAGACTGGGAAGTGAAAGAAATTGCTTTTTTTTGGAACAGCTCACGTTTTGAGGAAACTATAGTAGAGGTACCGACAGTCCCTAGATCTACTCCTGAGATAGCTGGTTGCAAGCTGGAGAAGTTTGTATTCAACCGGCTTATAACATCTTTAGTGGCGATGTAGAGGAATATAATAATAATAATAATAATAATAATAATAATAATAATAATAATAATAATAATAATGAGAGGAGCTGGAGAAATTTTTGCAACTGCAAGAAAAAGATCTGAGAACTATGCAGAAAGCGGCTTTACTTGGTACAGCGAACATTCTCAGAAAATTTGTGAGCCTTGATTGAGAGAATTAACCATAGAAGTTAATGCATCACTAGAAGATTGTGAAATAATGTGCATGATTTAAAATTGGAAATAACTCTGAAGTGTTGGTTCTGTATACTTTATTTTCTTTGTATCTGCACAAATATTGTACAGACAAAATTTGTCTTGAGCAGGAAAACCCCAACATTTTTTGTATTTAAAAAAGGAAAAATTATAAACACTATAATAATAATAATAATAATAATAATAATAATAATAATAATAAATTTTTATTAACACCATTGTGTTTACATGTCAAAACTGGTCTTTAAAGACCAACCATCAACTTGTCTTTGATAAATCTTAATCCTAAACTGCTTATGAGCTAAATTCAGTCCAATGACATCCTTTAGTTAGTTCGGTTGTTTAAACTAAGCACTATCACTTGCACAATGTTCTGCTATGATAACACTACACAAGTTCAAATGGTTTGGTCCTCTTCAATCTTCGGAACATGTGTTGGTTTTCCAGCAGTTGAAGAACTTCTGCATTTTCATGTAGGCGAAGCCTTTTTTCATGCTTCTTAGCGAACCTTTTAATTTCTTCTTTGATTGTTGGTATTCCAATATCTCTGTGGATATCAACATTTCTTACATACCATGGTGCATTCACTTTTTCTCGGGGAACTTTGTTTTGGTAAGTTTGTATTATTTTGATATTTCTATCTTTTGCGCATCCCCATAGCTGAATTCCATATAACCATATGGATTTAAGTATCTGATTATACAATAATATTTTGTTATATAAGGATAAGCAGGAATTTCTTCCTATTAGCCATTTATATTGACGAAATTTTATATTTAGTTCTTTCTTTTTCTTCTTAACATGTTCTTTCCATTTCAGTTTGGTGTCCAAAGTCATACCCAAGTATTTGGCTTTATTTTCATAAGGAACTATCTTTCCGTTTATAATTACTGGTGGTGGATTGTTTGATCTTTTATTGGTATAGATTGCATGTCGCGACCTTAAAGTAAAAAGGTTCTATCTAACATTTTTTCCAAAAATGACTTTGTTATATTTTTAATGGTAGCGATGAGGTTTACATAACCTCTAAGTGACATTGATCTACGAAGCTTAGTTTCTGAGATACAGATAAGGTAAAATGGTTCTATCTGCAAAACATATGTTCAAGTTCGAAAAAAAAGGTTCTATCTGCTTCACCGCGCAAACCAATCTGTTTACATGTATGTGGACGTATCTTATTGGCTGCGCAAAGTGTCCAGGTATTGTAAGATCTTTTGAGAAGCAGATTTAATAGCAATGTTGTGTGAAAGTGAAATTGAAGATGCTGTTTTAGAGCATTCTTGTTCTGAATACGATCCTAATGCCGCAATCAGTACTGAAGAAGACTAGACACCGGGGCAAAACAGTGCTGTAAGCACTGTTTGTGTTAAAGCACAACAGTTCTGCAAGAAGGTTTTTATAAATATCGAACTATTTATTCTTTATCGGGTTTAATTGGTAGCCATCCAGAATTTATAATAGTTCGGCAAAATTGGGCATTTGGATATTCCTTACAATGCCTGAGTGAATGTCTTGCAAAATCAACGAATTTATAGGTTATGCGACACAAACTATTTGTACTCCACTTCACATGTTGATATAATATTATAAAAGTGGTTACCTGTAAATCCTGTTTACAACCCGGATTATTACGTTTTTACTTCTTTTCGGTTAATACGTAAATGTATTGTTAACCCTTCGTTACGAGCGCATTTATCTAGTAGACCCAATCTGTTTTAAGAACTCAATATCTCGCTGTGTTGTGGCTGTAAGTTTTCGCAATCTGGTGGCATCGTGTAATAAGAAGGATTAGAAAAAAGTGCAAGGGCCGAAGAAACATCAAGCTGGCTTAGAACATTTAAATTACAGAGGCAAGGTCATCAAGCTTAATAACTTAACAAAACTACAAATTGTGGAAATTTTTGTCATCACAACTGCACTCTAAATGTCACTCCAGAAGAGCAAGAGAGTTTATTTTTTTCGTTTTACAAATTGGAAACTCATTCTGGAAAGGTCAGCTACATACTGAGGACATCAGATCCTTTCCAGAAAAAAAGAAATCCAACAGAAAATATTCTAAACCTTTGAAAGAAGAATACATTCATTTACAAGTTTTATGTTTCAAACGAAGAAATTATTGTGTGTAAGAAGTTCTACCTCACACACTTTCTATAAGCCAGACGATGATAAATAATGCACATTTACACAAAGATAAAATAACAGGAACATCAAAATTGGACGATCGAGGTTGCAAAACTAAGGATAAAATACCAAAAGACGTGAAAGACAGAGTGAGGGCACTTTCCCTAAAACAGAGAGTCACTATTGTAGACCTACTACTACTACTAAGGAGTGCCTCGCCTCCAACTTAAATATCACGGAAACGTATTACCTCTACAAGGAATGTTGTGTAAACGAAAGATGTCAATTTGTAAAATTATCTATATATCGGAATATTTTTAATGAAGAATTTAATTTGGATTTCTTGCAGCCAAAAGCGGACATATGCGAATACAGAATTAATGAGCTGGAAAATAATATTTCTAATGATTTAAAATTGAAATACACTGAAAACGTGGATAACAAGGAAAACAGGAGAAAGGAAAGAGAGGAAAATCATAAGATCAATGATGAACATACAATTGTAGTGTCCTTTCATTTAGAAAACGTGATAGGAATTCCGAGAGCTAACAAGTATTTTCTTCTACAGGAGAAAATTAAATTTCTTTAACATGACAGTTCATGTTTTCCCAACCAAAGATATATATTGCGCAATTTGGACAGAAATCGACACAGGCCATTCTGGAAATGACATTGCAAATGCCGTTTCCCAAATTTTGGAAAATATAATTCAAAACTCACCTAACGTAAACATATTATAATGTGGAGCGACAGCTGTGTACCGCAAAACAATAATCAGATGATGTCTGTGTCAATGAAGAACTTTCTAAAAAACACCCACAAATCGATGACATAGTTTTGAAATACTCTACTGCTGGTCACTTGTGTATTCATGAAGTACACAATGTTCATTACCAGATAGAGAAAGCTCTGAGAGCTTGTGAATTCTGGTCACCGATTTCTTTCATGCGGATACATTTGGCAGTAAATAGAAAAAAAAACCACTTAATATTATTCAGATGAAAACAATGAATTTTAAGGATTTCCATAAAAGCAGCAAACATCATTTGAATAAATACCTTTCTCTCAAGTTTCGCAACTAAAATTCACTCAAAGAAAAGCTGAAGTAGAGTATAAAATTAAACGTTCTGATTCACAATTTTCCACCGTAAATGTGCGACTATACATTTCTACAAGATGGGTGGCGAAAATTTCTTCTCCCATCTATTCGCCTGTGCAAACGTACGTGGTGAAAGAGAAGTTTTTAAAGAAGGAAAAGGTAGCCGATTTATCATACATGTTGAAATGGATGCCAACTCTGGATCAAACCTACTTCATAAAATTGCTTAAAAAATAAAAATAATATTATGGCTACGCGACATTTTACTTTAATGTGTTTGTAATATATCATTTCAAATTTAGGTGTAATTAAGTAATTTACAATAGGTTACTTTTTGCCACTTCTAGTTGGCAAAGTCTAAGTAGTGACATGAAATTAAAATTGAGTACTCTAAATAAGATTTTGACTAAAATGTAAGCACATTTCTTTGAATTCTTTAAAATTTAATAAATGATACAGTTACATGTATATTTGCAATTATTTAAGTAATATACCAGTCAAATTTTCCTACCAACAAAGATAGAACCTTTTTGCTCGAACTTGAAAATGCATATTGAGAGTAAAAAGGTTCTATCTGTAAAAATAGGGTCTTGGTTTCTATCAAAGTTACAATGCTTTTAGAATAATTATCAGTCTACAGTTTTGTGCTTGGATGTCAAGTACACTGACAAAGTTCCAATATATTTAATAAAATAGTTTTTGTTTTAGAGAGGGACAAAACTTTGAAATGCTCTCCTGTAAAATTTACTGCGATGCAGATAGAACCTTTTTACTTTAGGGTCGCGATGTACCGATTTTTCTTCATTTAACTTAATATTCCATTTCTTGGTCCAATCATAAACGGCGTTGCTAGCTTCTTGTAGACGTCGGGTAGAGCTAATTTCATCTTAATAATAATAACAATAATAACTGTAATGGCAAGTACGTAATTGTTTATATGGGACATCACTGAGCGCAAGTGGGAGCGAACGAGAAGTTTCACGGTCTATGGGCTCTCAAAGGGCTCCGGCACCGCAAGGCCCTCCGTAGGAGGCCGGGGGGTGGCAAGCACGCGCCGCAAGTGCGAATCGGGGATTCCCCGGGCGGCGCGGAGGTGCGTGCAGTGCTCCCTGGCGGGGGCTCGCGGAGACCACGCGATGGCCAGCCACCCGGCGCAGCCCCAAGGGCCACGGAAACGCTTCATTCTTAACAAAAGGGAGTTCGTTCTCCCATAGAACTCTTGGAGAAAGTGCACAGATCACGTAGCGAAGATTGGTTTTCAATACAATTGAGATTCAGTTTAAAAGAAATTGAAGTAATATAGTGTGTATGAATATTAAATGAAACCTCTGCCTAACGAAGGCATCAAATGCTAAATGTGTGCTAATGAATGGATACAATTTGTTATAAATTTGTGCGCGCGCGAAAGAAATGTACACATTTTAAAAGTAAATGTTTACTTTAAACGATGCAAATATTGAAATTTTAAGTTACTCAGAATATCCCAAATTGTCGAAAATGTCCCCATTGAATCGTAATAGATATTCTAGTCATAATAATAAAATTGATTTGTTTCTTGAAGATTCGTATATGTTCTAAAAATATTGTCATTCCGCGAACAGGAGTTTAAATAGTAAGTAGTGTACTCTTTACAAGATATTTTATAATATTATTTAGTAAAATATTTTCTGTTTTTTTCATTTTTCCTCTCTTCATTTTTCCCCTACAACTCGCAGTGAGAAATGTCTCCCCCTCAAGGATATGATTCTATAGGCGAACAACTTTTCAGGCACGTTTGTCAAAGTTTCAAAACCTATTAGAGGGGTCCAAGTCGACGGTCGCTCTTTATTTCGAAAAAGCAAACTTAATAACCGAAAGTTCCCATTTTGAGCGTCTCGCGAGATCACGGAGCAGCGCGGAGGGGGAGGGGTGGGGAAGGGGAGAGGAGGGGAGTGGGTGACGTGCGCGGGCGAAGAGCGAAAGAAACAACGCGGGCGGCGGCAAATGCCGTCGACGCACGCGCCCTCTGGGAAATTTCCAGCGGCCGAGATTCAGTATCGGCCGTTAAGTCTATATACTCTGGAATTCGTCCCGGGGGGAGCGGCGCCAGGCGACGCTCGGCCGCCGAGCCGCTCCGCGGGCGCTTGCCGCGCCGGGCCACCTGGGACGGCGCGGGTGGCGCGGCGCGCGGCGCGCCGCGGAAACACGTGCGCGCCCGATGACCACTTGGAGGTGCCCCGCCCCCGCCTCCACCGCCGCCCACTGCCCGTGCGGCGGCACCTTGTTCGGCAGGTGTTTGGGGTTTCAAAATTGTCTTATAAAAACTTCTTAACTTTTTGTGTACAGTGCGACGGCGATTATCCGAACGTCAATCATCCGAAATGTCAAGTATCCGAAACCGTATTTTCTCTGAATGATTATTTTTTTAATATGATACCGTAAACTATACGTATTTTTTTTTTGTAATACTGGATATTGATAGTGGTCCCCGATATGATTGACAGTGATCAAATATTAACGGGATACTGTGCTATAGTCGATCATCTGACTTCAGCGATCTTTGACAAATCCTATCCATATCAATTTTACGTACACTTGCCATTCCGAATTATGGAATATCCGAACTATACCTGGTCCCAATTAGTTCGATTAATCGACGTCCCACTGTATAATATATTTTTAGGTATATTAATGGTGATGTTTTGCCGGCCTGGAATGCCGAGGTCGCTAAGCTGCCTCGTGCCTGATAAGTGGAATGTTCGAATCCCGCTCGGGGCATGGATGTTTGTGTGTGTCCGTATACCGTTGCCGTCCCCCCATGTTACTTACAGTGGTCGCTATACGAACTTAGTACTTGAAAAGGGACCTTAAGGAAAGAACCTGAAATTTTGAAAGAAGCAATTCGGCCTTTTGAAATATGTTACCAAGTGAATATTTGTAGTGTTAATGTTTAAATCATGTACAAGTAGCCTACTTGAATTTCATCGTAAAATTATTATTTGTTAATGTAAAAATGCAGACTTTTTCATTAGGCGGGGACGGGTGGTTTGCTTTCAAAATTATTTTATAAAACTTCATTTTTATGAATATAGAATTTTTGTGTATATTAACGATCATATTTTGAAAAATATATTTAGACTTGTTACAATCGAAAACAAGCGTTAGATTGTAATTATTATTTTTTAAATCATTTACAAGTACTTAAAATTCCTCGTAAAATATTTTTGGTTAATATGAAAATGATACTCCGTAAAATTCGATAGTGACACATTTATTTTGATTGTCCATACTGTTGTATTTCTGCAAATGATAAAGAATCGTTGCCAGATGCAAAGGCTAACGTTTCAGAAAATTGTGTTGCAGTGCATTCGCATTAGTAATTTTCCTTTTCGGAGCTTACCAAACAAAACTTACAATTAATTACGTTGTTGAATATCAGATTTTGTAAAATAAATATTCAAACTGTTTATTTTTTCTACAATTTCTTGATGTTTGATCTTTGTTTTGTTTTTCTAGAATTTGTGACACCGTATTACTAATATAAACGGCACTGTTTGATCGTCAGAATAAATACAATCCATCTTTTCTGTAGAATATCTTTCTAACTACTACATTTTTAAACTGAGGGGTCCACCATCAGTTTAAAAATGATTGATTTTCTTATTTAATCTATTTATTGCCCTTGTCAATATTCGTTTCTTTCACAAGTATATTTAATAGAATGTGGTGTTAAATGTGACTTACATTCAAGGAATGAAAGACTCAGTATGTATTAGTTCGCAGGAAAAAAATCTTCTTCAAATACAAACGTTTCATTTTGCTTGTAATGTAAGAAGAGGGCAATGCATTTTTCGGTGCAGGTAATTGTACTGTATCTGTCGTGTCCGACTACTATATTTTGAGCTGTTTTTCATCATCGAAGAGGCAAATAAAATACACCCATCACTTCTTACAAGTAAAATGTCTCTTGTTATTAATATTTTACTGATGTGGTCTTATTTTATAGACAGTTTAATGTCATAAGAGAACATGCTAAAAATTCTTGTTCTTATTAGAGATGAATCTGTGTATGGGAATGAACATGAGAGTTAGCATATATATATATATATATATATATATATATATATATATATATATATATATATATATATATATGTTTGGCTGAATTGTTTTTCTATTTTAATCCCATCGTAGACTTGTACCAGACGTCTGTAGCAGTACAAACCGCCAACTGAAAATACCCAACAACAATACTTGTAAAGCGACGCAAACATGCACACACATTATCCCGTAGAAAAAACGACGCAACCATTACGCTTATACGATATATACGTGACGAACGACCACGACTCTACGCACTTTTTCCCAACAATTCCTCCCCTCCCCCGAAAAAAAATTTCCACATGGAACACGAAAAATTCTCGTGTCGCCCCCTTCAGGGAGCGGAGACCATCGGTCGCTTTAATGGCGTGTATCTCCAATATAAATCTGCGTAAATTTTACTTCATCTGCAGTCCGCGCGCCGCCTGCCACTGGCAATGGGTTTTTCATTATGCGCTTAATGCAGCGACGCGCGTGGATTTATACTCGGAATAATTAGCGTCGCAATATCCGCGAGTATCGAGCGCGGCGCTGGGATTTGGCGAGACTGCGCGCGAATGTCACGCGCGACGACGCGGCACGACGGGACGCGACACGCGGCGCGGAGGGGGGTGAGGGGGAGGGGGGGTGAGAGGGAGGGGGTGGCGGATTGGAGCGCCAGTGAGTGACGTAAATTGCGGAGCGGAATTATATAATCACCCGTGGAGGTGAGCGAACGGATTGTTCCGATACATCTCGTTGTGGATGTCTGGGCGGGAGAGGAAACGTGAAATGAAAGTGGGGAAGTGAATTGCGAAAGTTAGGAAAGAAATGTAAACAGTTGGAGATAACAAAGGAGTCGTAGGAATCGAGGAGAAAGTTGCGATAGAGAGGACAATTGTATGGAAAGTTGAGAAAGAACAATTAAATCTCACAATGAAAATATTCATGAAACGTGTGAATATGCGAATTTTCAACTCGTCATATCACTTCTCACAGAAGTTTCGCTGTAAGTTATTCTCAGGTCTTCTATCTGTCTAGCTTCAAGACTGTTCAGTTTTCTTTGTTTATGATACTATTTTCCAGCTTATTTTCATTCCTAGAAATTCAAAGAAATTTTCTTTAGTTTTATATTATTTTGGTCTAGAGAAATAGAAAACGTCTGCCCTCACTTCGGGAGGCTAAATGCATTTAAACGTAAAACGCTGCCATTATTTCCGAAGGGATAGGGATCGTGGCGGTCCAAATATAATTATCAAATGTCAATCACTTGGACTTACGGAATAATAACTTTTGGACGTGTGAATGGGTTGTTCGAAAGCGTTTTGTTGTGACACGTTCTACGAAAGAGGAAGTTTGAGCAAGAGTGCGTGAGGAAACGGGAGGTGATGTGGCTCACCAACACTTTTCGTCTTTGTCTCGTTAAGCTGAATTTAAAAGTGTTTTAAATTGTAGGAAATTTAACAATTTACTAGTTATATTGGTAATTTTCTAATTGCCGAACCTTCTGTCCCCGCTACTAAAAGACTATTACTGGAAGAAGAAAAAAACATTTCGGGGACTTTCATTTAAATAGTAGCATGTGCTTCTCCATATCTTTCATCCCAGTGTATATGAAGCAGAGGATTTGTAAGATGGCGATTGGGGAAGGGGATTGGCCTAATGGCGGATCTCACCGATTTGGATAAGACTAAATGAGTTTTAGGGATTTTTATTTAAAACATGGTTAATTATTAGTTAATCATTTAACCAGTTGTTCCCAATAGTACCTTATACCACGAAAATGTGTGTTGGATTGCGTGAGTTTAGGAACAGGACTCTTATATTGTTCCAGGTCTCTACTTTAAGTTCAAGTAGCAATTTCTGCAATGTTTTTTTTTTTGGTGTAACACTGGTTTTCATCCTCTCCAACAGCAGCACTCGTATTCGTTTTGTCGTTTCGGAGTGGTACTAACCGTCCTTATTATTGACCGTAGCAATTAGAATTCAAACGTTTGTAATCTACCCTTGTTATACAAAACAGGGACAAATCAGACTATCTATCTATCCATTGGCGTATCATAGTAATAACAACTATATTCGCCTGAGGAACCCTCGAAGTAGATTTTACCACAGAAATCTCGACCTCGAACTTTCAGACTGATTCCAGTATTGTTTTTCTCTTTTTTTTTATGTACATGTAGCAGAATTTAAACTTGAAAATTAGTATGGAAAATTAATGCGATGTAATAGTAACGAATGAAGGGAAAGAGAAATGTACAAATGAGAAAATTTACAACAATATCGAAAGGAGGTGGAAGAAGGTTTGTATAAGGGAAAAGGAGAAACGTTGAAAGAAAGAGAAAAAAAATAAAGACAAAAAAAAAAACGATTGCACGTGATTATTATAAATGTTGAATACAGTAACTGATAATTCAGAGCAGATTTCATGTGGACTTTAATTTTACTTTTATTGACTAATATTCAATTTACATAGTTTAGAAATCGCTCTTTCAATTTTTTCCAGCCATCAAAGTTTACCCATGCTGACTACGTTTCAAAACAATAAGGTAGAAACAGTTGAATAGTTTCTCACATTATAATCATACTTTTATGCACGAGTACTTTAATTGACAGAGATTTCGGCTCGTGCATTAGGAATTGATGAAACTCTGAGAATGGCACGCGGGACAGAGGTCGCAGAGGGATTGTGTGTCAGAACGTTCAATGAGGCAGATAAATTGCCAGAGCGTAGTTACGTAATCACCGGCAGCAGTGAGTGGGATGACTATTACAGGTCGCTTCATTGACCATTCAAAAAAGAGAAAGATAGGTACGGGAAGGAACAGAAGAAAAACGCAAAGAATTTGAGTGATGAGAGTGAAATGAAGAAATAAAGAATTCAACATGTAAAGCAGAAGATTTAATGCGGAAGAAGGAAATTTTCGGAGATGAAAATAATTAAGATAACGAAAGTTGTGTTAGCCGAGGAGAAAAAATAATCTTAAGTGAAAACGGAGAGATATGAAAATAAATACATAAAAGTAGTACCAACAAGGATCTATTTACTAGTTTTGTAGGTGGTAAATTATAAACCTTTTATTAAAGTTTATAGAATTTATTTCTAATTTATATTGTTATTTCTAATTGTGTTTTAACTTGTCTATATAATTAGTCATGTTTGGTAAGGTAAATATATAAATATTTCAAGTAATATTTTGTTCATTGTATTACTGATTTTCAGATATGCTCACTGAAATATATATGGTGCGCTCGTTTTCACACTGCAAAATAAAACTGAATTTCTTATTGGACCAGATATTGAGTCGATACTTTGAAAATACTTTATGTATCAATTTTTCCTAGCTGCATTAATTAAAGGCTTTTTTATGACGAAATAATAAAGAAACACATTATTGTTTGAAAGACAGATAGGTCATAAGGAATTGTGCTGTCTTAATTAGAAACAATTCATGAATAATCTATTCTTAAGTACAACGATATTCACTAAAAATATTAATGATGTATCACGTTTTCTGCTGATAAATCGTACGTTCAGCTACTTTTAAGATATCATTAACTACAGATTACTTGAAATTCAGGAAACGTCACTCCAAGACAAACCCTGAAACAAGTAGAGAACATAATTTAGAAAAATTATATATTACCGTGCTCTAGAAATGTATTTTGCAACAGTTTTGCTGACAAATAATTATCCCTGATAAAATGGACTTGTGTGTACTCTCCCACGTTTTTCACTTTTTATCCATATTCGTTAATAGATTGCTTCATTTGTGCTGCAAAACAATACATCTGTCTATTTATTCTTTATTTTCGTTGTGGTACTCAACCGTTAATATCAAATAACTGTATATCGAAATGTTTATAAAAATAGCATATGAAACACTCCCTAGATGCAGTGAACGCGTAAAAATGTTTGTATTCACGCTTTTCAGAATAAGAGTTTTTGTTTCATAATAACTTCGTGCCTCGGGTCTAACTAATGAACTGTCACGCCTACACTCCAGGGATCTGAACCTCCACCCACCTCTTTTCTCAGCTACATAAGTGCTACAGTTGCCATCCACATTTCGTCTTCCCTGTTTCCTCGTCGCCCCCCATCCCTTGCCCCGCCCTCTTCCTCCCCCTCCCCCTCGCCTCGCCGGCCTCCTGAGGCACCGACAGCATTTGCTCTCCCCCTCGGACTCCCGCTCGAGCGAACGGGAAACAAGACAAATGGAATGCTGACAATGCTGACGGATTATGTTGGGTCGGTTTGCGTCTGCAATGCCACGTGGGCTGGCTATTTATCACGTGCGTCGTCGGGGGCGGCGGCGGTGATGTCAGACGAAGAAGGCGAGGAGGTCATGAAACTCCATCGCCTCTTCCTCCCGATTCTCCGCCCCTCTCCCGCACGATTGGCGTGGAAACACGGGAAGGAAATATGAAATCGCTCCCTCCTCCTCCTTCTCCTAGCTCGTCTTTCCTCAGAACGCAGCCGACTCATTAATCTTGTTTTGGAAAGGATTTGTCTGGAGAACGTAATGCTTTTGCCAACATGACCACCGGGCTTTAATGAATTGATGTTCGAGGCACCGAGGCGAGCAATAGGCGGGGAGGTTTCGTGAATCTGTAGGATGCGGAAAATTAATGTGCTTGTAAGTTCGTCGATGACGACGTCTCTGAACTCACGCAAAGAACACAGACGTTGCTGCGTCTTTCGTCTTATCACTGTTCGTTTCTTCAGGACTTATTACTAAAGCTAATGTTTGGGAAATAATTAGACAATAAAGTTATATATTTATTAGTTATTTATTTGGTTATTTATTTGAGACACCATAAACGCTTTATTTCTTATATTTTACAAAAAAATGTTGAATATTTTACTGAAAAGTGTTATGTCTTTTCAAGAAATACATCAATCACCTTAGGTAGTACATGTTTTTATGACTGGAAGTAGT
Source organism: Acheta domesticus (assembly GCA_031308135.1). Classification (NCBI taxonomy): domain Eukaryota; kingdom Metazoa; phylum Arthropoda; class Insecta; order Orthoptera; family Gryllidae; genus Acheta; species Acheta domesticus. The sequence goes on from JAHLJT010002406.1 coordinate 50,895,191, forward strand.
GGTATTCTTGCCCCGCTAGATGTCGAGATTCCATGCCCACCTACATGATGGCTTTGGGATGATTTCCTTCCTCCAAATATCTCCCCCAGCGAGGCATAACCCTTGCTGGGACAAACTCTAAGTGCCTGACAGACCTCCCGTCATGAGTGGAAGTTAATGAAAGTGTGAGTGTGTGAACGTAAGAGGAAGGGGTAGAAAAAGGAAGGCGAAGTAAAGATCTCGCGCGGTCGTTCGCTCGTTTGTTAAGGTACTGCTCCTGTATTTGTCTGGTATTGATTCGAGAAACCACAAAAATCTACCGATCAGAGTATTTATCTACAATTATCTACCAGAGTTGCTGGATCCGAACCAGCTATGCAGCAAGTATCAGAAATCCCCCACCGTCAGAATTGTCCCTAGAAATTCCCGGAAAGAGTTGAAAATCTCCCAGCGTGAACTGTCATTATCAGCAGATTAACTGTCATCGAAAGCGAAGTTAATTTATGACTATGTTTAAAAATACTGTAATCTAATTCGTCTCTGTATATTTTCTCTCTCACCACACATTCTCTAGTTCCCTTCTTAACCTATACTATTACAATGCCTTTGTTCTTAGCTGGTTTTGTTCTTCCTTCATTGTATTCTAAATATATACACACTTCATTATGTTAATTATTCGGGTATACTATAATTGATGAGGAAGGAACGAACTTATATAATTAACATGCCAATGCCCGTACAGTAGAACAAAATATATTACATTCCTCTCAAGAGCACATAACGTATATAGGGAACGGATTATAACTTTAAATATTAGTTTACGTGTATATGCAGATACTTCATTAAGCATTTTAATTGTAAATATACTGAAAGAAGTAATCTTACCTAAAAGTTCCCTGATTTTGTTCTGAGTTTTAAATAGGCCTACAATGATTTTCACGAAGCAAAGCATCCATTACCAAAACAACACTGTAAAATCTGCCTCGTGTACTTGTAAAACAATAAATATTCAATAAAATGAGTGTATCGTATCACATTTACTGTCAACTTTACCTCGTTTATTTGTTCGCCATTTTAATTTCGTCCGGGAATTTCACGTGTTCCGAGAAGGTTATCAGTGGTTTTCTGATTGGAAATGACATTGTAATTCCCGGTTTACGGAAACATAATTGTTTACCCCCTCGTTCCTCTAATGCGCGTTTGGAATAGTTTGAGGATGATTGCACACATTTCTTGTATAATTAAATAATTAAATTGCCCACGATGCAATAAATCTGAGAGGTTAACTCAAATAATTACCTTAATCAATGTAATAGAGATGCTTGTTATTTTGGGTATATATTGCTGTAAATACCTTCCCCGTTACCACAAGTAGTTTTCAACTTGATTTGATCGGAAGGCTCGGTTACGAAGGGAAGAAATAACTCGTGTTCTATTACTCTCTCGTTTCTGTGATGCACGTTTGGAATAGTTCGAGGATAATAGAAGTAAGTGTTCCAACAATGTGCAGAATTGTTCTGTGAAAATAAACATTTGATTTGATTTCATTATTTCTTGTAATGTCTTAACGAATCTTTCTCTGATAGTAAATCATTATAAATGATACCTTTTGTTTAATGCGAAGTAGATTTTGTGAATCAAAAGAGATTTGTAACATTCAAGGCATCAATCAGTTTCAGTACTACTCCCAATTCGGTCGGTTTGAATGAGATTGTGATGACTTTTGGCAAAATACCTAATGATACCTCATCGTCTTGACACCTCAAAATTTCTTTCAAAATTTAGCTAGACTCTTCACCAAAATGACAGCAAGAGGAATATATTTTACGCTGATCGCTTTAATCCTGTTGAGTACTGAGCCAGTGGAACTCAGATGGCGGAAACCCAATCCGCTATTGAACGATATAGTGAATATATTCGAGCAACAGACACACACAGCCCAATCTATAGTCCAGGTGATGTCGTCTCTAAGGAACGCAACTTCAGAACCACCCATTTTGCCAGTGGTGTTTGAAGGAACTGATGATGTGGGGAGCAATGTGCTCTGGCTTCTTCATAGCAAACTTCCACCGCTGGTGGTTGTGACCACTGGTTACAGCACCACATCACTCCCTGCCCGTCAAGCTCTGATCGCTATGGGACGCAGTTTGCCAAGATCGCGTCACACCCTTCTACTCATGGGTAGTATTTTGCATATTATGAGCTTTTATTTGAACTTATGCACCTAGAGAAACTTAAGTTCTTATAATTATTGTTATGAATCAGTTTTCTTGCCTTTTATTTTTGTCTAAAACGAAACATCTTGATTGTAGGTCAAATGAAGACAACATTTAAAACCACGTTTCTGCTTTTATTATAAGATTAGGGGTTTTGAACATAATATTATATCGTCAGGTGATTAATTTTTGTAAGAAATTAAACAGTAAATTGTGTGTGTTATTGCTCTAAAGTCTTAGAAAACGTCGAAAGGGTTGAGGTTTTAAGAATTGTTTTCTTTATTTGACCCACACTCAGAAATTCACATTTAATTTTCTATTTTTGTACCAAAACTACACTGTATTCCTTTTCTTTGTTACACGAGTACTTTTTGTTTTCCAGCAACCCAACTGATGTCAATTTAGCAATAAAAAATATAAATACCTCCTTATAATAGTAATTTTCTAAGTTCTATTTTGTAATGTATTAGCCATATCTAAAATGATAGGATATATTAAGTCGTACCAGTATGGAAAAACTGGTGATGGGAAAACTGGCTTATGTGAGGGGTGATTGGAAATAAAATGTAACTTCCGCAGCGCGCGCGCGCGCGCACACACACACACACACACACACACACACACACACACACACACACACATTATATATTTGTATTTATGTATGTGTGTGTATCATCGTTGAAGAAATAATACCGCGTAACTGAATTTCTGACAGAATTATTTTCTTTTTCAATCTCAGTAATAAGAGAAATATTACATTTACTATACTATTAAATGATAGCCGTAATGTCAGGTGTGTCAAAAATGCCAGTGTTCCAAAAATACAAGATATCAGGGGCTTAAGGATATCAGCATTACTCGGTATTGTTTCTTCAACGACCTATACACACACATACATATATTTTAGTCGTTGAAGAGACAGTACCGAGTAATATACTTGAACTGATGTATAAGTGTGTGGTGTATTGGTGTTTCATGTATTGGTTCTGAAAAAGCAACGTCAGTGAATAAGTGTCCTTTTTTTCTGTTTGCGCAGGTGAGGAAACGCCCGCCCGGCTGCGCGTGGGACGTTTGCTGCAGGCTCTGCGCGCGTCTCCGCTGTGGGCGGCTGCGGCCCAGCAGGTGGTGGCCCTCCCTCACCCGTCCGCGCAGACCTCACAGGAGGTGCAGCGCGCCCTCGCTCGCTCTGGCGTTTTGCGAGCGTTTGGGATATCAGTGACGAACCACTCTTCGCCAACCGGTGTACGTTTCAATACTGCCCGGCGCCCCAGCAGGCCACCTACGGTTTCGCACGATCTTCGGCTTTCGAAGCGGCACGTCGACCTGGAAAATTATCCCGTGGTTTTTGCGTTCGTCACCAGAGACCGCGCTGACGAAGCGAGGTGTATGTCTGGAGACGTTAAACGAAGTTACTCAGCCATGGATATCTATATTTCTTTTCTTATCGAGAGAAGTAAAGTCAGGGCTTTCTGCTTCACAAAAGCAGGGGTCATGGACATGCCGATAGAGTTCGTTGTCAAACCACCAGGGGGACCAACGGTTCCTCCTGGGTATGATATAGATGTTGTTGGAGTAGCGACTTCCCTGACGGGATCGTTAGGTCTTGATTTCTTGTACCCACATGAAATAAGTCATTTGTGTCTTTACGCAAGAAGAGCTCAACCTCTATCCTTCGTACAAAGCTTGTTGCGAAGCTTCTCCCCAAGTACATGGATTGCGACATTTGTCGTACTAGTAACTATTTTCTTTGTGCGCCTGCTTGCCCAAGAGTTTGGTGGTTTTGGAATTGCTTTGGAAGTTTGGCGTACATTTCTTACGGGAGCCTTCAACGAGAATCGTCGCGATATATTGTTGGCCATTGGCTTGGTTACTTCGCTATTTAGCGTAATCGTAACAACAGCATTTCTCAGCAACGCTTCTAGTTTTCTGTCTGTACCTCCCAATGAGGCTGAATTAAGAACATTAAAAGATGTAATACGCCGTATCAAATACATTTACTGTGTGGGATCCGATGTTCAAGGTTACAATTCTTCTGAGAAAGATGAAATGTCGATTCTCTTTGACCGGCTTCTGTTACAACCTTCGCAGCTTGGTATAGTTGTTGGAGCATACAAGAGTGCTTTCAGTTCAGATAGTGCTGTTCTGCTTCCGGACGAATTGCATTTTTTCTTAACTCATCGCAAAGAGTTAATCGATGGTGGATTCACTCGCTTGAGGCAAGTAGACGAATGTGTCGTCACGGCATTACCGCGGAGTTATTTGGCTAAGAAACATAGCCAATTTACTGAAATATTTGAAACTATTTTGCAACGTGCTTTCCAAACTGGAATATTGACTAACATTTACGAGAGAAAGAAAGAATTATCTATATCGCAGTCTGACTTGGTGTCTGCTAGCACGGGTCCCGTTGTTTACCGGCCTTACGCACTTAGTTTGGAGCATATGTGGGGTGCTTTATTTGCATGGGGATGTGGCCTTTTGGTAAGTGTTATAACATTTTTTCTTGAGAAGTGTTATTGGGCCCTTAGCTTTAAGCGATTTACGTTCTTTCCAATTCCTCACTTTTAAAAGGTTAAGAGTTGTGCAAATCTTCCGCCATTTTTTCTGCATTGCAATAAGAATAAAGGGAACATTACATTCATATAGTTTTAGATTTATCTTCTGATTACTTTTATTTGGAAAATTTAGTTTTTACATTCAGTGAAAATATCTTTGTATTATTATGTTCAGAAAAAGATGACTGTATTGACCAGTAGTAGGTAATATTTATTTTACTGACATTTAATATGAAACCGAATTGCATTGTTTTTAAAGAGTTCTTATATGTAATGTAATTGCAACAGGAATCATACAAAATGCACATGTGAGATATAAACAAGTGAAGTTGTCGAAATTTTATTTTTATTCACTGTATTATCCGTAGGGGCTTTGGAGGTACGTATAAATTAAGGAGGAGGAATCATTACTTCCTTAGCACAAACAATTCGAGCAAAAACACAAAGAAAAATTTTGGGTTACATGAAGTGACCTGTAAACTTTCGAAGATCCAACATTCTGCTTTTGCAAAGCCCAGTGCCTTTTTGACTGAAGCTGCTGTCTTACATTTCTTGATTTTTATGAAACTAGTTCTTTCCTCTTCATCATCATCATCTTCTTCTTTTACATCTTCTTCTTCAGTTTGCCATCTTGAACCACATGCGATTTAGAAATGCTAGGTAATGTATTAAGGATTGTAACGTCTAATATAGGTGTATTACATTTTGCGCCTGTTTGTAATATGTAGATTGTTTGTAGAAAACTGCCTTCATGAAAAATAAAAAAACCGATTTGAATATATTATCTGACAGATTTTTAACTGGCAAGTGGTGAAGAGCCTTTGATCTTCTGTTACCGGTGACGTGCGGTCTCTGTGACCGGGAAAGTTTTAGACTGATTATATTCGTTATTTCAATTCACATCATATTCACAATTTGTTTTCACGTTAACAAACACACAATAAAGAAAAATCTAAGAGTTTGTAATTTATAAAATAAACAGGAAATAATATAATTTTTAATTACTCACTGAGAGAATTTCAGATCATATATTGCTCCATATTTTTTCTTCACAGTTGACTATTGAAATACGCATAGAAGGGCTTTGAAACGATATTGACTGTCCTCTAAACCAAAACTTCCTGCGTCGCACCGGTCGAGAGTACAGTGAGTTTATATTTCCTCGCCGGTCACTGTGGCCGCACGTCGCCAGTTAACGGTTCAGTACCTCATACTTCCGAGATATGCCTTTTTGATGACCTTGCTGACTCTCTTCTTGAATTGATTTTGCACATGGAATATTCTGAATATGTACAATAATACAAATTACTTTCATTGAAATAATAATTCAAATTCGTCTGCAAAACGTATTATCATTTCCATCAAAGAATTTGAACTTCTAAAATTTAGTAGTAACATCAATGAATGCATTTTAACTTACCTACAATGAGATAAATTGTAACGTCCAATTGCCAAAAGAAGACAATTGGCTGAGTTATTTTAATATTTTTCTTGAGCGACACAGTTTATACTCTTTGTTACCTATGTGTTTGAAGCAGATAAAATGGAGAATTATTATATCCAATACATTTATGCAATAGCTCATTACATTACATGTAATAAGTATAATATTTAAGTGAATATAACTCTATTAATTATTTGACTACATTTAGGAAATACGTCAAACTCTTAAAAATGCGCATGGATACGGTAAAACATATTACGTAACGACAATTAAATGCTTGTTATAGAGTCGCGCTGTCGCGATCTTGAATAATCAGGTAACTCGCGCATAATAACCTCTTTCAGCAACTTGTAAGATAACTAACTACTAACTGAGTTTTTTTATCTGAGTATCTTGAAAATAGTATAATTATGTCGTTCACTCAAATCATAATACACTAAAATGCTACCTGCTGTACAGGTATCTTGAAATCAGACTGATGACATCACAATTCGTTTGATGGAGTACCTCTCATGAAATACTCGTATATTGGTTTTTCAAGTGTTAGGAAAGAACAAGCTTAAAATTTGTGACGAAAACAAAGGAGCCCACTAAAATATGATCAGATAAATTATAATATGAAGAGATTATCTCGAGTAAAAATGACAGATAACGGTTCTTCTATGTTTTCTAATGTATTTCGACACGCATAATTTTTTTTCCTCATGTTTATAAATGACTTCACCCGGACATCACAAGTCTTTGAAGTAAAATAACAAAGTAACCCTAGAGAAATGAGAAGATATGCGCCATTTGCACCGTCTCATACTTTTAGTCTTAAAAGCATTCGTGTGGCTTTGATTCAATCGTGATATACAGAATTCCCATTAGATTTTTCATTTCCCTATCTCTTAGTTTTGAACTCTCTCCACGTACAAGCTTTGTGTTTGGTACGAGTAAATAAAAGACGGAGGGAATACAGTACGTGCATGCCATAAAGCACTCACACTGTAATTGGTCGTCAGATAGCAGCAACAACCAAGCGTTGAAAGCACTCACAAGGAAATTCGAATAAAAATATTTCATGCAATTGTTCGATTGTCTTTAATAAAACATCCAGATTTATTACCATGTGTGCTGTTTACTTTTTGTGTCATTTCTTGCTCAGTGTGCTGGAGGCGATGTTGATGAGATGGCTGGGTATGGGAAGTTTCGTGACACGTTTACTGTACTAGTCATTTTGGCAATATTGACTGTAGTTTTTTGCGACTCTCCATCATATACCGGCCTATTTCTATCTGATGTGCTGGAGTATGGTAAGAGAACGCAATGTATTTCTAGTGCCTTAAAAAACGCCTTCACGGGTCCAAGAATTACCAACGATGTTAATATGCAATTGCCTTCGGATCCTCCAATCTTTCCTGTTGTAATGGAAACGGCCAGCCCTTTAGAGAGTGGCGTGTTATCACAAATAAGTGATTTAATGCCTCCACTAGTAATTATTACTTACCGAAAGAGGCATTATCACGAAAGATGTGAGAAAACCGTGATGACGTTCGACCACAACTCTGTGCTTCAAAACTCTGTTAAGAATACAACCTCTTGTTCCGAATTCAAGAGAGTGTCTGCAGTTAATTCGTTTAAAGTGGCAGCAATTTCTATCAAGTCTGTGTCAAAGACTGGTGCTCGTGTAGGCAACACCTCGAGCACCGCCTCTTCTGTAACCTCCAATGTGACCGCGAGTTCGTCACCGACCACAAGAAAATCGACAATTTTTACTTCATCCTATTTTCCAGCGCCTCCTGCACCTAGAGATGAACATCTTCATCGAGCAACACGGAATCTCGTTTTCCTGAGAGGCAACCATTCTATACGTTTGCGGTTAGGTCATCTGCTCTCCTTTCAACGCTCCACCGGTCTGTGGTTTGCAGAAGCACAGCAACTAGTGGTTCTGGTGGACGCCTGCGAAAGGGCTTCTGCGCATGCGCAGAGAGCGCTGGCACGCGCAGACGTTCTGCGCGCCGTAGGAGTCGCAGTGTCCAACACGTCCACCCGCGCGCTCGGGGTCGTCTTCAACACGCTGCAACGTCCCTTCCGGCTCCCACCCTTCTCCAGGCTGGAGCCTTCCACTTTCGACAGACGCCCACTCAACCTAAAGGGTCAACCAGTAATTATTGCAATGTACACCACGCAGATGTCGCAACAAATCGATTGCCTGTCCGGTAATTTCAGCCGAAGCTACTCTTCCATGGACGTTGGAATTCGTTTTCTCTTTGAGCGAAGCCTACTGCGACCGTTGTGTTTTACCGAGATGAACATGGGACCAGGGGCAACAATGCCTGATGGCACTTTCGGACTTCTCACCGGACATTTGGCTGCAAATCGCGCTCAGATGTTGGGTTACGGGAACATGGGTGTGGCAAAGGCTCTGAAGAATTTTGATTTACTGTATCCTCACGGCATGGCGCAGATATGTGTGTATGTAAGGAGGGCGCAAAATATATCTTTTGTAACATCGATGCTAAAGACATTTTCTCTTAGCACTTGGAATGCCATCGCTATTACTTTAGTTATTCTTTGGATATTTCGAACCGTGGTAGGAAAAGAGAAACCTGTTACGGCAGCTCTGGACGTCATAACCGACTTTTTGTTGGGCTTCTATAAGACGAATTTTCGCCCAGTTATTCTTATGGTCACCGTATGTTCTTCGTTCCTATCTGTAATTCTGGTCACTGCATTCAACAGCAAAGTTGCAAGTTATTTATCGGTACCTCCTCGCGAGCCAGAAATCAAGACATTGCAGGATCTTGCCATACGAATCACAAATATCTATGGAAGTACTATTACAAGGCAATCTGTGGAAGGGGATAGTGAGAACGCAATTCTGCAATTAAGGGAGAAATATGTTACTACGTATAGTGCTGCGGAGTTTTTTGTTGCTGTCAAACAATCCGCCATGAAAGGGCGCAATGGGATCGTTTTGTCCAACGAACTTGTTCCGTACGTAATACTAAACAAAGCTTACTCTGAAGACGGGTACCCGCTCTTGAGGCAAGTTGACGAGTGTTTAGTGACTTCTTCGCCGTTGTGTTTCTTGGCACGGAAAGATTCATTTTTCACTCAGCATTTCGAAACTCTGCTCGGGCGAGCATCTCAATCAGGAATTTTATGGTACATTGCGGAGAAAAGAAAGGACGTTTCAGTGAGTGAATTGGGCCTCCTTCGCCCTTCGAAAGGGTCTCAGCAACTGCGTACGCATGCACTGAGCGTGCGCGATTTGTGGAGCGCCTTCTTGCTTTGGGCATTTAATATGTTGTTGAGCTTTTCAATTTTCTTAGTGGAGACCTGTATTGGAAGAATCAAAGATCGTAGATCGAACCGCATCAAATACCCCAACAAAATATACCCATACCAGAAAGAAAAGTGGAGATACTCGCGTGAAATATTCAAACCAAATATTAGACGTTTTCACATATTAGAACAGAATAATTTTAAATAAAAGATCATACAAATAAAGGGAACAGTTATAAAGCTATCCGCGAATTAATTGAGAAGTATATGACAAAGTATAGTGTAGCGGTGTTTGGCTCATCGTCATGCTCAGAAACTAGTTCATAACATAACATGACTATGAACACTCATTCGTAGAGAAAATTAATTTTTTATTCTTGATTATTAATTGATAAATGTTGCCTTGTTAAGTAATAAATGATACGTTTATGTGGGATTAACATGATACAGCAAAAACTTGGGGCTAATGTGATACACTTCAAAAATTGTTACTTATTGATATCCAAAATTAACAAAAAATAGCAAATTATAAAAATGTGTTATTAATCTACACCAAATTATTCTCTTATTACTAAGAGGAAACATATTTTATCATTAATTATTTCTTATCAGAAACTCAAAATGTTACAATATTTGGGCAGAAGAAAATCAAAAGTCGAAAAAGAGCCTAATAATAATTTTGAAAATATCATGTCGGAATTTTATTTTATATTCACATAAACAATGTATATTCTCATACTGTGTTACAATTATATTTATTCTAATCTCACTATGCATTTGTATGTTATTATCATCTTCACACCCGATTTCCTTAAATTATTTTGAAGGAAATTTAGATCCCCCCACCTCTACTCCTACCACAACTAGCAAAAAGAGAGTTCAAAACAACTTACACTAAGTGAAACAATTTGATCACTCTCCACTCTCATTAGTCACGCTTCCCTCTCAATCACAACGCTTAAAATAGTGCCTCTGATTCAATTCTCTTCTTTGCATTATCCCTTTATTGTCGTTAAACACACATCAATCAGCGTTTATGCCAAAACCTTTTCAGTCCTTCGGAAGGCCCTGTTCTCAAAGCTGAGTGTTCATCCACCTCTACACTTAAGCCCTTGTCGCGAGATCCGTGCCTTCTAATATCGCCGGGTAACGCTTGTGCACTACTTCGGAAACACGTAATTCTATATCCCGCAGCGGGAAAGTTCGCTTGGCATGAAGCGTTTGGAATTTATACCCTTCGAACACGAACGTTTTATAAGTTCGCCGGTAGTGTTCGTAATTACCTAATGCCTGCTGGGTTCTTAATGATCTTAATCTCCAACTCTGTTCCTTCCTCTTCTTCTGCAAAACCGACTCCCTCACGATCACTAGACGCATATTTATGTGGGTTTGTCATAATGGAATTGTTTCCAAACGGTACTTTCGTTTTAATTCATGAACTTCGTTTGAGAGCGAGGAGAGGGTGAAATAAGCTTGCTTAAAGCTCTTCCACGCACTTTCGCTCAGGTACGAATTATTTTTGAAGAAACTTTTTAATTGTGTACAGTCTCGTCCGCAAGAAGTAACTTCTCAGTCGCACGCAAAGGTTGAGACAAAGCGAAAATTCAGAATTTGACAATGTATTTCTCCGTTAATGCTAAGTCATTATATAACCAAACATTATTAATTTCAGACGTGTGATTTGAGGTAATCAAATCACAATTAATGAAGTTCAAATAGTGTATTTATCACATATTACTCCAAACTAGTTTCGGGGGACTTTCTCATCTTCAGTGATATAATACAAGCAACATTGTTAGATAAAACGTGAACAAATGATAAATTAATACAATGCATATTAAAACATATAAATGATTAATTTCAGTCAAGATAATACTTGCTAGGGTAACGTGTTCAAAATATGCACAGATTGAAGTTAGCATAATTCTTTATCCATATCAAATGGAGTAGCCATTTCGTCTTTGGTTTAGTGTAGACTGGGGGAAAGGAAGTAAATAGATTCACGAGTATGCTACATTTTACATCTGGGTGTTTATACAAGCATGTCATCATATTAACTATAGTTAACAGTCAGAACAATTTGATTGAAATGACGAATACATGATGCAATTTTCAAATTATGAATCAATCTCGGAAATGTATTAGTGTGGGTTTGAATAGGTGCAGATTTGTACTATTATTTCATTTAATCATCGGCAACGGGAGCTGTACCAGAAAATATACTTGTTTGAAAGAATAAAATGTGTTTAATATATGTATTTGATGTCGATAAATACTTAAATGTTATTGTAAGCCAAATTGTTTCGTGAAACTTAGAACTGCTTTTAAAGCTTACAAAAATCATTACCCCTCTCATTAACTAACACTGATATATTCTTAATATTTTGTTACAGAGATTTAATTTATTTCATATCATATCACCATGCTCAAAAACTCTTCAAATATTTAGAAAATTTCTGCAAAAATCTGTTTTAAAATATTTTCTCGTTTAAGAACAGCATTGGCATACTACAGCACACGTATTTTACCCAATTCAAATTCGAAAAATAAACTTGTTATTACTACATGTAAAACGTACTCATGACAAGGGGAAAGAATCGATGAGAGCTTCCCAAGGGACGTGCCCGGGAAGGATCCGTGCTGTTAGCCTAAATTCAATTCGCAAAGAGGCGTTTTTTGTTCGCATGTTTTTTTACTCGCGCCCGTTCCGACCCGTTTTATGCATTTTAAATTAACTGAAGGGTGAAGAAGGGCATAAAAATATCGGAAGATGTGCGCGAAGCAGCGTGAATATGACGCGCATTACCCTCCGCCGGAAATCAATGGGTCGGGGGGCGAGAGGGCGCGCTGTGTTTATCCGGGGATGGGGGTTGGCGGTTGGGGGAGGAGTTAGGGGTGGGGGTTGGCGGTTGGGGAAGGAGTTAGGGGTGGGGGTTGGCGGTTGGCGGTTGGAGGAAGAGTTAGGGGTGTGGGTTGGCGGTTGGGGAGGAGTTAGGGGTGTGGGTTGGCGGTTGGGGGAGGAGTTAGGGGTGTGGGTTGGCGGTTGGGGGAGGAGTTGGAAGAGTGGGAGGTTCGTGAGGGCAGGGGCAACGCGCGCTCCGAGGCTGCAACAAAATGTCGCGCGGCGGCGGCGGCGCTGCTAATGGGGCCAGATGGCTCCTGGAGCGTCGGGGAACAACCGCGCCCCCGCCGCCGCCACACGCACGGGGAGCGCGCGCACGTGCGTCACGCTACGCGGCCTGTCGATTAGCACGCTCTCTTTGACGCGCGCCGTGTGTGGGCGCGACCGCTGGACCTTGGGGGACGCCCACAACGAGTGCGCGACGCTCCGCCGCGCTTTTTAGAGTAACGCAATTAAAAATTAACGTCATGAAGGGAAAATCTGGTCACGAAATGGACTGTCAGATAATCAATTCGGCCCCTCGCAGCAAGGTAATTGTAAGATAACGTTTTTGAGAAAAACGGGATTGAATACTTTAAATATTTATTAATCCACAAATATTCTCGAAAATATTCAAAACTGTATATAAATAGCACTTCAGCAATAGCGTAGTAACTTCTTAGTGATATTTTAAATCACATGATTGAATCAAATTTGAATCAAATGATTATGTTAAATCAATTGATGTTAATGTTATTTTATCAAAAATGTTTATAAAATAACAATATATTGATAAAACTCCTTCATCACATACCTTTATTTTTCTCCAAGGAGAATTGTAAAATACGCAGTTTATTGAAAAAAAAATCTCTAAGAAATCTTTTAGTTGTCTGACAAAAAATGTCATTAAAAATCCCGGAAAAAAGTTTTCATAACAAAGTATAGCACAGTAATCTAATGAAAGATAATGCAATACTGATATTGTCAAATGAGATCACAGAAATTAGCTTCAGTACGTAGGAAACAAGAACCTAAAGCAGTAAGCTGCCGCACACAAGGTACGTGTGTGACTTCACTAAAAACAATTGTAACTGTATTCAACTAGCTGAAGTTCCCGACTGTGCCTGGACATTTATTATAGTATATTATTAGCCAGGAAGATGAATTCTATTTATCCATGACCTGCGACGGGGCTTACTTCTATATATTCCATTGGATCCCTGCTCCCCCCAGCTAGCCCTGTCTTGTCTTGCCCCTATTTGGAAACTTCCGGTCTACCTCCCTTACATTCCCACTAAAAAACGTTTACATTATTCTTACTTAGAGTTCAGCTCAAGAGATTATTGCGGATTATCTCTATTCGTTAGATTAATAGAGCAATATTCCGTTACATGAAGAGAGTTACCCAGAATATTGCACTTTAACCTGATATTCGACTTTCAGTTAATCCGGCAAAGTTACTGACACTTGGAACATATGGGTACATAAAGGTAGGAAGCAAACAATTTTACCAAAACTTTTTTGAAGAGTGTACTCGTCAAGAAGTGTCCACTGAAAATGTCAACAAAAATGATTGAGCATCTGATAGCTCACAAGATGAACTGTGAGGTAGACAAATAAGCAACATACCTCATTACGGTTTGAATTGGCAGTTTATAATAAAAGAAAATTAAATTATTATGTTTGTAATTTGAACTTTGTATTAATATTTTGCCAGAAATCTTCATAATAAAAATATTAAAAATAATGAAATACAGGCGAGCATGTCATTTGATTAATTTGTTACTGAACTTGTAATATAGATTCATGCCTCTTCATTGAGGAGAGACAAACTGGGTGACCAAAATAAGGAAGAACGTAAATCCTCCTCCAAAACTCTACTCTTTTATTCGCTATCTCTGTTTCACGGAAACGCTGTCGCGACATTTCCCGGAGCCCCAAGGGGCTGAGAGAGAGAAATAATATGAAAGCTCAGGCAAGTCCCTTTAGAAGGCACCTAATTGGCTGTTACTTGGCTGAGAATTATTTCTAAATGAATGCGACTATTTAAACGAAGAGTCGAGCAACGACGGAAGAGTCTGACAAGAGGAGCTGCTTAGGTCTCACCAAGTTTGTTACTGGCCAGCATCAGAACTCGTCGCAAGCATTGCAGGATCTCTAAAGTAAAAATTTATGAAAATATTATGACGGTACATAATAATGGCATAATTTAATACTTACTATAAACATTTTGTTAATGTACTGTAAAACTTTTTTAAATTATATAAAATGCATTCGCCTACTAATAAAATACAGTTGTAAGTCAGTAAATTACATTTATTACACATGGTATTAATTTTTGAACGATTTGAATGACGTTTTGAACGAATGACTTATTTTACACTATCTACTTTTTACTGCTTTCGAGTTACAAATTGTCAATCCAATCTAATCGAAATTGTTAATCCCGGGCCCCGCAATAGCAGTTTTTTGTTAAAAGTGGCCGCTTTTGCCGGAGCATTACAATACTTTTTCTATACTGTGTGTGCGACAAAGTAATAAGAAATATGTAGGCCTACTTCCCCAGGATCTTCATTCTTGATTAAGTAATTACTGTTATTCAAAGATTATTCTTATCCATTCTTTACAAAGAGACATTATAATTGTTCTGCACGACTTGTGTGCTGGCGTTTAAGTTAAACGCGTTTAAGTTAAGCGCGTCGCGGGCGCTTCTGGTCCTCGCAAATTCCATGAAAAAGCAAAGGCAATCCGAAATAGAAATGAGACAAAAAAAACTTAGAAAGGAATAAAAAGTAGTGGGAATATGGCCAAATGACGCATATACTCTATCGATCTCGGGTGTCAGAAAGAAACTTACCCGAGAATGCAGACTACAAACATCCCTTGTACCGAGAAGGTGGTCGTGAAAGAAGCGACACGATATTTTCATAATCTGAACCTGTCCTTGGAAGGACATTTTAAGAGAATTTGAGTACAGCTAACCGGGAGAGGTGTTTCAGGGCAACTGATGTCACTGCAGTGCCTCTGACCTGGAGGTCTTGGGCTCGAGTCCCGAATGTGGCAGGGTTTTTGACACTAGCTAGGCAGCCAGCTCGAGTTCTGTCACGCTCTGAAGAGTTCTAGTGTCCAGCCGCTCTGATCAGTGGTTTTCCGTAGTTTCTCTGATCAACACCAGGTGAATGCCGAAGCAATACACTAACAAACGGGTCACGGACTGCGCACGATCTTTCTTCCTCTTCCTTGTCCAATCCTCTCTCTCTCTCTCTCTCTCTCTAACACACACACATACACACACACACACACACACACACACTACACTACCACACATGCCGGGAGACCGCAGAGAGTTTAGAGCTTGTTCCGGCTGGCGCGGTGACCCGCTAGTGGGAGATACCTGGTTTGAGAAAAGTCTTGAAAGTCGACAGTTACTCGACAACGCATCTCACCATCCAGCGGGCGAAGATCAACGCCAAACGCCTGAGGAAAACATGCACTGTACTTACGAGAGTAATGACGTTAGTAGTTGGCGTACCCGGAATCACTAGCAATCAATCAATTGACCAGAGCGTAATGTACAGCAATCAACAATAATGGCGGAGTTGTGGAGATTTGCTGTCGATTGCTGAACACTACCCCGTTCTTCAAGCTTCTAATGATAAAAACTTTCCTTTCTACGCAGGCTATCTTTTGGGGTCTATCTTCCTGGATATCAGCCATCTGATCCTGTTACTCTGTTTGTCGGTCTTGGGTGAACGCATCAACATGAGTCTGTTTGCGTGAAGAAATTTGACCTTACAACCGGACGTGATGCTTAGTGACAGGCGCTATTTAGTTGGAAATTCATCGAATGTGTCGGAACAAATGTCCTTACTAAGTATTTTGCCCTTACTAAGTGCATCAAATTTTTCGGAACGAATGGCCTTTCTAAGTATCCTGGGCTGCTCACGAGAAAGAATTTCGTCGCCTACGCCTCCTAAAAGCTACATTAGAGCCTTCCCCCCGGCTCGTTTCTGTTTCTGAGCCAGTGATATTTATCTCGTTCTCGCTGGATTTGAGACAATGTTTATTTGTTCGCTTGATGGACCATCATTGAGAAATTCGCTTCTATCATTCCATCCTCTCTCAGTGCAAACTACCTGTACGCATACTGTTGTCTGGTTAGTGGTGGTAGAGCGAGTAGCAGCGCAGTGGTAGTTGGTGGTTTTGTATTCGACTAAATTAAATAAGGAAGATCATTTGAAGTTTGTGGAATAGACAGACTTCCCACTAAAATTAAAAACTTTGTCATCATGTCACATCCAATAGACATGTAGTTCTAAAAATTCAACGAAATGGGGCACAGCTATCAACGGATCCTGAATGACGATTGAAAAGGGCTCTAGAAAAAGTACCCCAACAACCTCTCTTCTTACAAAGCCGTAATGTAACGTATACCCAAAAATACAGAAAATGATCGGTACAGTTTGTGAGGAAAAAATCAAATTAATATTTCTTCCTCTGCCCACGTAAAAATAAGGATTGAGTGATAAAGGAGTGAATTGTAGTCTTATAAGAACTCCCACACAAATACAGCTCCGGTTCCTCCGCAAGTGTTAATCTCATTTTATTGCTGTGTGACAGATGCACACGGTAATAAAGTGTCAGAACGTATCCTAAATTCCTTCATACTCATATTGTTAATTCTATGTGAGTTTTATAAATATTCCTCTTTTCTCCCTCGTTTGGTTGATAATCAAATTTGGAAATCAGTCCAGACAAAAATTCTGTGACCAGAAATTAGAAATATGTTTCGGGCTTTCCTCCTGAAATTTTTTTGCATAAATGTATTATCATGTGTTAAGTTCTGAAAGTTGATATAAAATACTCTATTCATTGCTTTTGAAAGAACATTCAAGAATAAATAAACGTACGTGTACAGTAATTATTTTGGCGAGAAGATAATGTGACATAAGGAAGTCACGGGTCTATTACCTCGGATACACACGTATACAATCGTTGATTTCAAGAGGATTCATAAATGTTATTTGAAAATAAAGTGTTGCTAAATGGGTAATATGTTATGTATCTCATATCATTCTCAGTTTCTACCATCGTCACAATTAATTTCTGTATAAAGGTCACGTTGCTGAATTTTTGCAGTTAATATGAATTGCAGTGTTTTATATTCGAATTAGGTCTCTTCAATCTGTTTTTCTTGACAATGGAGCATTAATAGATAAGATATCACTTGGAAGGTTAATTTTGCATCGCCATCTTCAGTCAAGTCAGTTTATTTATTCATCTTCGTATACTGCATCAATGTCATACAGTGCATTGGACTCCAAGTGAACGGCAGCAATGTATTCTGCTAAACACGCTAATAGGGTAAGCGGAAAAGGCTTTCTCTTCAGAATCCTGTTCGAAGCAGTCCGACTTCCTTCCCGTGCTCATTTATGAATTTATTACACCTGGGGAACAATACGAAACACGAAACTGTTTGCGCGTTTTAATTATGCGCCATAAATTAAGCATGGGCCGCTTCCCCTGCAGCTGCGGCTCTTCCCCTGGACACTTCGTCTGCCGGCCGGCCACCCCAGGCGGGCGGCCCCGCCTCCGCCCCCGCCCCCTCCCACGGCCACGGCCCGTCGGCGCCCTCTTGGGCGCTAATTCGAAACACAGCGGAGCGCCATTCATCTTGCTTGGGCGCCCTCCTCCTCCCCCTCCTCCGGCCCTCTGCATCGTCTCGTTCTCTAGCGCCGCCGCCACCTCACATCCGCCGCCTCACCCACGCGCTACGCCCGTTTAGCTTCCGTCTGCTTTCCCAGCCACTCGCTTTCCCTCCGTTGCCCACCAACCCTTTTTGCTCCTCTGCTCTCTAGCTCCTTCACTCCCTCGCTCCTTCACTCTCTCGCTCTTTCACTTTCTCGCTCCTTCACTCTCTCTCTCCTTCACTCTCTCGCTCCTTTACTCACTCGCTCCTTCACGCCCTCACTCCTTCACTCTCCTGCTCCTTCACACTCTCGGGCCTTTACTCACTCGCTCCTTTACTCCCTTTCTCCTTCTCTCTCTCTCTCCACCACTCTCTCGCTCCTTCACTTTCTCGCTCCTTCACTCTCTCTCCTTCACTTTCTCTCTCCTTCACTCTCTCGCTCCTTCACACTGTCGGGCCTTTACTCACTCGCTCCTTTACTCCCTTCCTCCCTCACTCTCTCTCCACCACTCTCTCGCTCCTTCACTCACACGCTCCTCCGCTCTCTTGCTCCTTCACTCTCTCGCTCCTTCACTCTCTCGCTCCTTCACTCTCTCACTCCTTCACTTTCTCTCTCCTTCACTCTCTCGCTCCTTCACTTTCTAGCACCTTCACTCTCACGCTCCATCACTCTCTCGCTCTTTCACTCCCTCGCTCCTTCACTCTCCCGGACCTTAACTCCCTCGACACACGGCTCCTCTCCTCTCCCACACCTTAACTCTCTCGCTCTTCCACTCTCGTTCAGTCTCTCTTTCGCTCCACCAGCCTCCCGCTATGACATTCTCCCGTGCTACCACTTATTTCACCACAAGCAGCTGAGATAGCGCTGAGTCGAATTTAGCTGCTGTCTGGGGGAACATTCTATCGCCCGGCTACTCTGGTTGGTAGTTTTCTGTAGTTTCTGCGATCAATACCACGCAAACGCCAGACCAGAAACGGGCCATAGGCCTTCCCCATCGTTGCCTCTTCCTATGTTCTTATATAAATATACAAACTTACAGGCCTTACACTACCACACATATGTCGGGTGCATAGAACCTGTCACGACTGAGGCAGTGCTCCACTGATGGAGAGACCTGGATACGCACGTTGGTGAGGCACATTGAATGAATACTACACGTTACATCTGGATAGTGCCGTCCCCTTCAGCGTGTCTGCTCGCTGATAAGTGTGAGAAAGGTATCGTTAGATTGTGCACTTTAGTTTATATTGTTGTACACACACTTATCGCTAGGTGTGCTCGGTAAAGGCCTCTCTAGTTGCGGTCATGTGACCCCATACTCCGCGAATATCATGCCAAATCGTTGGGCCTGCTGGTCACTCTTCCCCAATATTATTAAATGCAAATCTCACTGGGTATAAATGACGCAAATGATCTCACTGAATATAAATGATATAAAAATAGCAATGTGGGAAGAAATACTGAATGCTTGTTCCCGCGGGCATCATCTGTTTCATACCGACCAGTACCATAGTATATCGAAAGCCTTCGATGATAACGGCCGAAT
The DNA here is from genome assembly GCA_031308135.1 of Acheta domesticus. Classification (NCBI taxonomy): domain Eukaryota; kingdom Metazoa; phylum Arthropoda; class Insecta; order Orthoptera; family Gryllidae; genus Acheta; species Acheta domesticus. Next base: position 50,914,772 of record JAHLJT010002406.1, read on the forward strand.
CTCAGCAATATATATGCTAATATATGTTATATGCTAGTATATGCCGCTAATATATGTAGCATAAATCGTTGGCTTGCGGGTGAGATATGTCGGGTCGGTTTTTCAGGTCTTGGGAATATTCTAAATGGTTAACATTTTCCTACATTATAAAAATTTCCAATTTTCTAGGTTGGGAAATATCTCTATATTGTAAACATTTTCCTAAAACTGAATTGATCTTTTCCACGTTTTTAATTATATTTTTTACTAAATAGATTGATAATACATTATTTTATTATTGCCAATTTTCTTCTTATTACTATTATGAAATACACGTAAAATCACTTTACAATTATCTTTCAATGTTCTCCGTTTCTCTTAGGACCTGAACTTTTGACCTGATGTGTTTTTGCTTGTATGCTGACGAGACTCCCTCCCTTTCTAGTTTTCATTTAGGAGTATTTCAGAAATACGTACGCAATCATAGCCTCTACTAAAACCTCTTTGAAACAATTAGAAGTACATATTAATACTTCACCGATTTAAACAATCTCTATCAAACCCACTTCAATATGTAACTTGCCTAGTCACAGACAGGTAATTTCTCTAAATTTTGAGTAAAATCTTGTAGTGTTTAACTTTATATATTTGGGACCAATTCTTAAATTACATTCTTAACTCGAAATTTATAACTTTAAACATACAAATGCTGTGACAGCGTTCCTCCTCCATCAACTCTTTCCTCCCTCGCTTTCATTCCTGTCATCTATGTGAGAAACTTTTACTCAAATTGCGTACGTATTTTTCATTGAATGACCTCCTTCTAGTATGCACTAATGTAATACAATTTTGAAAGTGGTTAGGCGGAAGAGCAGGCTAAATGGCCTGAGCCTCGCCACAAATAAAGACATTGATTGATTGATTGATTGATTGATTTATTGATTTATTTAAGCAGTGGTTCCTCTAAAACCTCGCTAGACGAAAAGAAAAGCAATGAAATACATTCACTTAATTTTTTTAAATTTTTTCTTTGTCATTACAATGTTATGTGGGTCTTGATTTGGCAAAGTTTCCTCCTCCACTCCTTCCTGTCTATTGCACGCCTCTTCCAATTCTTAGGCCTCTGTGTTTTTATTAGGTCCTCATGCACATCATCCTCTTATCTTATTTGTGGCCTTCCATTATTACGAGTTTTTAGATACCTACAAGTTCATGATTGCCTTGGTACGTAAGTTAGAATCCATTCTTTCTAGATGTTCTAACCAGGATATTGTTTCGAATTTTACATCTTTTACAATGTTTTTATTTTTTATCAAAACCTCTAACTCTTGTTTTTTTTATTCACCACATTTCTTCATCTACCATAGTGAGACCGCAGATTTTCCGGAGGTTTTTTCTTTCAAATATTGCTACTTTTCTCTCTGTTTGCTATTTTAACTTCCATGTTTCACAACCTCACGTCACTACTAGTATTATAATTGTGATATACAGATGCAGTTTAGATCTACCTTACAGTAATTTGGAGTTAAAAATATTCTCGTAAATGTAAAATGCTCTACTGCCAGCTGGTATTCTTTCCTTTCTTCATGACTGTACCTGATCTTTTCATAAAATAATATTCTCACCAAGGTTATAGTTTGGAATATATAATGATGGGAATATTAAAAGAAGTATCTTGTTTCGTAATTATTATTTTATAAATACTGTTAGCTCAAGTAGCCCAAACCCTTACTTTGAATGTTACATTTGTTGTTAATTTAATAACAATAAAGGACAGAAGGCATTTAGTTTCATATAATATCCTGTTAAAACATAAAGGACTTCATCCTAATCTAGTGTTGACAGTAGACAATAAATCTAGCTTAAAATCAATATCCTTCCCTATGGGAAAAATGAAAATCTGCTCTGAATGTAGCACAGGACCTTCCCCTCCGCCAGCCGTTTCCTCTTTTCATTCCTTCCCCCTTCCCTTTCCCCCTTCTCTCTCGCACACTGACCGCGCGTTTCTAGCTCGTCCGCTTCCTGCAGTATTAATTATTGTGGCCAGGTCTGCCGCTGGCAGAAAAGTTGATGATCAACTTGTAAACACGAAATAGCCGCGCCCCGGCGAGCGAGTATCCTCTCGCGGCGTTGACGAAGGCGGAAGCGGAGCGGGCGTGGGGGGGTCTGAGGGCGAGGGAGGGGTGGGGGGAGCGAAGTTGATGCATGGGCGTCGACTGGCCGCCGGCGGAGGCGGCAAAAGTTCGCCGCTGCTTCGTATCGCCTCGCCTCGCCTCGCCTCGCCGCTCCCTGGGTAATGGACCCGAGGCCCTGTGGTACACCTGCCTCCCACGGCACAATGCTGCTGTCTTCGTCGCTTCGCGTCGTTGCTACTAGGGTGGTGTCGTTGCCACTAGGCTGGAAAGAAAGAAGGCCACGCGTTTTCGGAGACACGGGCTAAGAGTAAATTCAAGTGGCACGTACTGTTGTAGCACATACTTTCTCGTATTATTTGTTGCTGATTCGTAATTTTATAATAGAAGCAAAAAAATTCCGAATGTTTGAAATCTACGGCATCGATTTTCGTTCCTAGCGACAGAGTACTTCTTTTGGGATCATGCCATTGACTCAACAAAAGCCTCTGGGAAGACGTACATTTGCCGAAGCTGCGATTTTAATTCTAGAACGTCGATTTCTGAGACCAACGCGCTGACCGTATTTCGCCGGATCTTTCAACAGTACACAAGCTCAGAACCATTCATTAAAAATACATTACTTGACTCTATCTTAACTTTTATCAACGTTTGATTTACTGGTACACGAATTTAGTCAGCACAATGCGAAGCATGTTACGCTGAACAGAGACTTGATTCATTTACTTCCATTAAAATCAATAGAGATCAGTGAAATCATCCAGTCATGTAAATGCATCCAAGAAACGTAATAATCGTAAGAATTAAGGAACAAATTCTAATAATTGTAGTACAGGTAAAATCAATGTAATGACAGGTTGCGCCAACATCTGAAAATGAGACTAACCTCTATTGTCTTTCACGCAACTGTCTGTATTCTTACCTATCTCGTATCTTCAGAAACAGTGACAACCTGATTAATTATCTAAACACTTACACCGTCGCAGAATATATCGACTTTGACAACGGTGGCACAAACTACCCGCCTTTCCATATCTATGTTTACTGGTACTTTCTCGTTATTGCATACACTCCATCAGTTACTAATACAATAACGTTTCTACTCATTTCAAGAATCTGGGATGCGTTAATTAATTATTTAAATTGAGTTAAGTATTAGAAATACTGATTCTCTTAATTTGTACTCTCTGCTCCTTTCGTTAGTTTTGCGTATGGTATTGTTCTATATAAATTATATTGTTCTAATTGTCAGAAACAGAAAATGCAGTTTTCATGTAAAGCTAATCTATATTATCGTTAATTTATACAATACCCCTGCAAAAGTATTTTGTTTTATTCACATTTCACGCCATGAATATATTTTTAAAACATTCAAAAATTTCGAATTCCAGTTCTTTCAATCAGGTTTAATAACAGTAATAAGTTAGAATTTAAATCTGCCCATATGTGTACTCTTGACACTAGTCGAACATATGACACGATTTTTCGCCTTTCAGAATTATTTGCTCTGCTTGAGAAACAAATTTGCTTTCATCTCCATTTCCATTGTAACTAAACCTTTCCATCCCTTTCTTTCAATTATTGTATGTTTTCTCAGGTGAGGTCACAACTAGATACTGGTTATTTTTCGGACGTCATTCTGACGGTATTAAGGGCGCTAGTGCTCCAAGTGCCTTCGACGTGACATTTCCAGTCAGTCGAGAAACATAATTTCAGATGCGGAAAGCAATGCGAGCAAACTTTTCCTTCTCTACTCGCCGTTTTGGTTACACCCTCACTATTATATCTTTATCACAATACTCTTTTATAATTTTTACAATGGGTTTTTATAACGGCGTTGATGGCGCAACGGTTAGCGTAACGGATTGTTGTACCCAATTTGCGGGTTCAAACGTCATCGAAGCCGTGGATTTTAGTTGGGTACGCGATAAATCCTTCGTACGCCTTCTTTCGGAGGGGATGTAAAGCCGGCTGTCCCATGTTAGTGGATTTACTGCATATAAAACATCCTCAAGCCTAAATGAAGCCTCTGAGTTAAGTTCAAAAACCCTGTTTCGTCGTCCGAGTAATACCTTCTTTCCGGTAGTTAGTGAAAGGAGCGTAGCAAAATTTGCGTGGTCAGCCGAAAGGGCAAGTCTCATGACCTGAGTCTCTCCACGTAAAATAAGATTTCAGTTCAATTTATAAGTTAAACATCCATTTCTTTTCTGTGAATTACTTGAATTGAATGTAAACCTGTTTAACTGTATTTCTGAATATCACGCAATTTTTTTCGAGAAACTTAACAATTCTCTTTTGAAGACTATGTCACGATGGCATTACTGCTTCTCTGGCTTCAACTCCCATCGCGTTCGCATCCACCGACATCGTCATTTCTTTTCTGTGAGTAACTTGAATTGATTGCAAACGTGTATAGCTGTATTTCCGAATTTCTCGCAAATTTTTCAAGAAATTTAACGATTCATTTTTTGAAGACGTTGCCTCGATGGCACCACTGCTTCTCTGGCGTCAACTCCCCGCGTGTCCGTATCCACCGCCATCGGAAGCAGGGGTGGTCGCGCGTTCTCTCTTGCGGGTACTTCGGGGCGCCTTTATTGATTGATGACGCGCCTTAGCGATCTCTGGCGACCGCGTGCCGAAGCGAAGCACTCGGTCCCCGCATTTCCCCTCCCCCTCCCCTGCCCCTCCCCCTCCCCTCCGCCTCCCCTCCCCCTCCCTTCCCCATCCCCTCCTCAACCCGCCCGCTGCCGCCGCCTGGGAAAAGGGGCGTTGTCGGTGGCGGAAATGGACGATGTGTGTCTCCGTGTGTTACGCCTACGGAAAGATATGGGCGCATTCGCACGGTTTTCAAACAGGGTGATATACCGTCGTACAGTAGCTTTTGCCCTAATGCGAGTTATCAAAGTTTTCTAACGCTTTTCCGAGGAGTTCGGAGGTTTTTTCTACTCCGCGGCCAGGAAGTACTTCCGAAGTTGAAGATGTCTTTGAAAAGTTCAATATAAGTACGACAGATCGTCTGACGGTAATATTGTTTTTCTGAAACTTGATAAAGTTAAATAATTCACGTGTATTGATAAATGCATCAATTACGAAACAGCAGAAATAGTATGTTATTAATAAAGTTTATAGAAAAATGGGTATATTATTCACGATAAATTTAATATTTACTGACATAGGTGTTACAAACGATAATATACAAATGTTAAAAAATATATGAATGACAAAACTACTCGAATAGTTTAAAAGCAAATTATGTTAAAATGTCTCTCTAAGATGGGCACGATAATTTACTTATCATATGTGTAACTATTTGGATTCTTGCGACAACTTCGCACTTTGAAAATAATTGTTTTAAAGTTGGAAGTTGATTTTCAGAGACCCCTACTTCGAACGGCAAACTCTTCAATTGTGCGTGAGAACAGTACAGGCACGGAGTAACACAGTGCGTGAGAGCAGTACAGGCTCAGACTGTGTGAGAGTAATCATTCTAATATTGGATAAACTTGAAATTAAATTCCACAGAAAATAAAATAGTGCGTTTAATTTTATCATGAAATATTATTTATATTTTTCCTTCACTTTCATTTTACTTAGATTTAGGATTGCTGCACTATTCTGACCACCCCAGCAGTCGATTGGGAGCATCCAAAATATTTAAATCTTAAAAAGTTAATGGGAAGCTCAAAAAGGCCTTATTTTGAAAAAATTCTTCAAGTAACATAATTTTGGCCTCACCTGTTCCCCTTTCTTAATGTCTTTCATTTGTTCACCTGTCCCACGTCATTTACTGAACTGTCTCCCACCCGATTCACAACACTTGTGTCCCCACAGAACGCACCTCCACAAGAAACTCGTCTGCCCTTATGTCAACAAAACCTGGTTTTAAGTGAATAGAACGTAGGATTTCTGAGTTATGAGCAATTATAAGGTGTAATATTAACCTGCTTTGTAAGTTATAGTCTGCCCATTTTCATGTTCTTCATCATACATCTGGTGGATGCAGGACCAAGATGTAATTTCCTATCCAGCTGAAGCACACATACAGAATTTTGTGTCCGTGTTTTCTTGTAATGTGCCAAAATTCTTAATATATCCTTAGCGTAGATGATTTCAAAATAGAGGTATGGTATTTACATAGTGTAAGACTTGTTCTGTTCTCCGTGTTTCGTGGCTACAATCAAGTGAAATGCGCAGTTTGATTTTTCCATCATTTAAACAGAAAAATCCTAAAACATGCAGAGACCTCAGATTTAACAACTGCTTGCATTCTGTTCGGGCGCAGCATTGGAGCCACGATTGATGCTACAGAGTATCTCAATTTGCAGACAATGAGCCGATAGAGTTTGAAGAAAAACATTATATTCTCTTTAATTTCAGTTCCAGCTAAATGGTATATTCTCGGGGCTTTAAATTTTAATATCAGAGCTGCAATTACGTCGCAAAATGATCCCTTCCGTTGCGTGGCTACTCGAGAGCCAACGGTGCAACGTGGGGGAGGGGGGAAGGGCGTTCTGGAACAAAAGGAAGACGAGAGCGTTGGCGCTTTGGGGAAGGGGTGGAAGTGGCCTTGGTTCTGTAAGCAGATGAGGCTGACTCCACCGAGACATGCAATAGGAGTGGAGATGGCATTGAAGACAGTAGAAACCTCCCTTTCACTCTCTCTTTCACTCTCTCTTTCACTCTCTCTTTCACTCTCTCTCTTTCACTCTCTCTCTTTCACTCTCTCTCTTTCACTCTCTCTCTTTCACTCTCTCTCTTTCACTCTATCTCTCTTTCACTCTTTCTTTCACTCTATCTTTCTTTCACTCTCTCTTTCACTCTCTCTCTTTTACTCTCTCTTTCTTTCTTTCTACCTTGCGTATAGTTTCAATGGCACGGTCGCGATGGGTGGAGAGTGGGAAAGAATTTTACGGAGTACGAACTGTGGGAGAAGGGGTCGGGAGTGGAGACGAAGGCGACGGTGGGTCCGTGACAGCGGGAGACAAGCAACGGGAGTGAGGGTGGACAGAAGAAAGCGCGCCCGCCCCCGCGCCTCCTGTTCTTGCATCTAATTTCCAAGCTCCGTCCGCGATGGCAATGAGTGATTAGAGAACATTTTCCCCACAATTAAAGAAAACGCTTTCTCATTTTCACTTGACTTTCTTTTATCTTCCGTCTTCTTTCTCTTTTTTATTTTTGCTTCGTACTCTTTACGCTCATTTCACGGCTCTTTAAAAAGTCGACTCCCCCCTTGTAAAAGTGGGCGGGGTCTGACCCGGAGGTTTTCGTTGGCGATATAATAAAACGGGAGAGATAAAGGATTCAAGCTGGCAAGCTCGTAGACTTTTGAGACATTCCTCTGGCCTTGCGAAGGCGTTATGGAATACCAAACAGGGTACATGAGCTCCAGACGTCTGTCTTCCGCTGGCAGCAATTTATTCAAAAATTCTTCTCGCAAATTCTCTGTCAAAGTGAAACAATTTCAGTCTGCGTTCCTTAGAGAAGAATTCACCCCATTAACTTTTTTCATTTATAGATCCCTCTCGCGCATGTGCCGATCGTTTTTTTTTTCGGAAGCGCGGAGGGTTGAAACAAAAAAAGCAGTGTCTTCCGTGTCATTTGTTGACAATATTAAAAATACATCAAGTAAAAAATGAGAGAAATTTCCATTCCGTTTCCCCAATATGAGAATAATTATATTAATATTAGCTCGGGGTGATGGAACACGTACGAGGTAATGAAATTCGCATAGGGAGCGCTGTTTGCTGGGCGCGGGCGGGGCCGGAGGGGCTCGAGGAGGTGGAGGCGGGGGCAGCCGAGAGGAAAATTGTAGGGCAGCGGAGGAATCTGAAAACTGTAATTAAATTTATGATGTGATGTGAAATCGATACCCGGGCCCGCCGCCCGGCCGCCGCCGCGGACGCAGAAGAGAGGGCGCCGGTGCGGAAGGGAAGGTGCGAACAGTCGTAGACGAGGAGAATGAAAGGATCGTCGCTGGATACGAGGGAAATGGCGCCCTTTCACTATTTAGGAAAGTTAAAAAGGGAAGTTAAGGATGCATGTAATTGAGCTTATTTATAGCATTTGGCAGGGGGCAACCAAGGGGTGGGGGTGAAGGAGTTTCTGCACTTCACAACCGCCCACAAGCTTATAACACATATTCACAATTGTACTTTTTCCCAACAACTGTCAATCAATATTTTGTTCAAATGCGTTATTATTATGTATTTATCAACAAATAAGAAAAAAAATTCAGCACGATTTTTTTGTAAGAAAACATCAAGTCTTGTTAGAGACTTCACGTACACCCTACAAACAACCGTTTTAAACAAATATTTCGTTTCAATTTCGTATTTAAGTTGATAACTGCAGTGACCTCAGAGTCATCAGCAAATGGCAACTCCCGGTCCGGTGCGATTACGTTTTTTTAATTTATTTATTTCCCCTTGCTCGGCGTTACTGCATTTCAGGAGGGTTAAAATTTTACTTAATACTTTATCACACATTATCACGCTAATTGTCCTGATTGTTACAGACTGCTTTCAGAGTCTAATTTTATATTTCAGTTCAACTGCTGTGAAATTCGAACTTGCATCTCGTCTTTAAATATAATGGTTGAAAGTTAAAATTTTATATTTTGAGAGGTTGAGAATTAATGCTATTGAATATTTATGGGGATTTGAATTTGTCTTTGGGAAATTGTGAGCACATTCGGTTAGGTTTTGGGTAGTTGCTGCTATGTTTGAAGAAAAGGGTGACTCGAGATTCTGAAAGAAAATAATGTTCAAATATTATTTGCCATCTTTTAACACCGTTAGCGTTTCAGTAAAATGTTTTTAGATTTTGGATTCCATTTGCCATGTTGAAGACTGTAACTGGTATTACTCCTTTTGCTCAGAAAGTTTAAATAAAGAAAGGATTGGATTTGCGTGTAAAATGAATAAAATATGTAAATTAATAAGTGTGATGTATAGTTTTCGTTTATTTTGATTCTCCTTTTGTAAAAAGTGATTGTTAAAAAATTCACCAAAAGGTTATATAAACATTGAAACACACATCTAGTCATGTGAATCTCAAAACTGAACTACCACCATTAATTTTTCATTAAAATAGTTTTAACACTCTAGAGCCTTTACTACGTAAGTACATTTCATATCTACGTTTATCAAATAAGTTTTGCTTTGTCTACATTGCCTTTATGCATTTTTGTCTACGTGAGAACTCATTGTCCATCGTACTACTGACAATTCAAAATCTGGCGCTTCTACTGTAGGGTTATTATTAGTTTTCGGGTATTTTAGAGTTACGTCGTGACAATTTTCCAAAACTATCTAAACAAAGTTTTCTCATACTTAAAAACATTTTTAAGAGCACAATCCAATAAATTCAATGACAGAAGTTGCATTTTCACTTGAATTTTAATTGTTCCATTTCACTTGTGATTTTAATTTATACAAATTAATGATATGTAGTTTTTCGATTTCATTTAATGAATGAAATTTTTCAATAGATTGATGAAGAATGAATAGAATACATTAACCGTTAGAAATAGTAGAAGGCAGTACGTTGTGTTGTAGCATCATTAGTCCTTACAGGAACGTACTTTGTTTATAGTTTGTTGATAATGTAATTGGCATTCATTGCCAATAAAATTCGTTCAGTGATCGTCATTTCTGGTTTCAGTATGGACGCCAGGAGAATGCCAAAGTGAATCCTAATAAATAGGCGGCAGATTTTAATAAACTCAATTTTTTTACTTTAGAACAATGCCATTTAGAATATAAATTAAGTTTATGTCATGGCAAAAGGAAATGAACAATTTTATACATATTTTTTGCAGTATTTTCGTCAATTTTGACTAATAAGTCACTTTTTTCCTTTTTTGATAATTTGTAATGCGTTTTCGCTGATTTCATCATTTTAATATTATTTTAATACTACTTGCTTCAAATAATATTTACTAGATGCAAAAAAGTTCTTCACAGAATTCCTGAGTAGTACCCATACTTGGTAGCCAATTCGATTTCTTCGCTCAGAAGTTGTAATGTCAGCCACTGTGAGAATGTAATCTAAGGTTTGTGTGACTCCTCGCCAGTGACATTGGCGGTTCAGTCAATGTTGGAATAAGTACAGACAGAGATTTTCTGGTAAAGAACAGTCCACACCAAATGTTTGATAGCTGAGTTTACTTGAACCAATAGAAGCAGCCTCGAGTACATGAGTGACGTATCCAACAGACAGTTTTTCATCTGAAGTGGTTTTGATTACATTTTTACGTCATTTTTCTTTTCTTTTAGGGCATTTTAAATACATTTTAAGAGCATTTTATTCATTTTTGACGATGTTTTAGGTCATCAAAATCCTCCCTCTACTAATAAAGAATTTTGTTGTGTTTAGTTTGTTTTGAAATGTAGAATTTGAGAAATAAACCACATCCTATTCATTTTGATACACCACATTCTCCAATGGCGATTATTCTTAAAAAATTGCTATACAATATATACTGCAAATCATTAATACTATATGTTAAACACTGCCTGTATATATGATCACCTCAGCATTAAGTGTAATCTTAGCTAGCACATAAAAAGTTAACTACACAGATAATACAGAAGGAAATTCAGCAGCTTGTTTCAGAAACTAGACACCGTCGGCTCATCGTGAGTAAAACGGCGCCCTCAGCAAGTCGCGTGACCTTTATTCGTCCTGACGTCGGGACCTGCAATGGGCTTTCACGTCGCACATGGGTGGTCTTTATGACCTTAGTTTGTGACCCGAGAGGTGAAGTGCGGGAAGATTGGTGGCATAAAATGAGGTTATAGTACAATGTGCAAGCGAAGAAATTCCTCTAAAGACCAGAGATTCAGGCAAGAGAGATCTTCCTCCATTGATAATTTTCAGCTGCAACGAACTCACATTCGGGCAGCAAATATTACAGACTGGTACTTAACATGAAAATAAAAACCCAATAATAAGATCAATAAATTGAATGGCTTCGGGATAATATATTCATAATTGTTTAACCCGAGCGAGGTGGCGCGGGGTCCCTTGTGACCGCACGTATCTTTGCTTGGCTGCAGTTGCCTAATTTTGCGAGTCAGAAGATTTACATTTCACATTCCTTTCAGCACATTGTTTAGCTTTTGTTTGAAAGATAAAAGCACTTTACGACAGCGCGACCGGTTCCTTGAAGAGCGATAATAGTCGACCTATCGTGCAAAATGATCTGTCTGACCCCGCGCCACCACTTCCGTCGGTAGTGCGAAGAGCTTGCAGCAGTACTTCAGTCGTGCCGGTACATTGATAGAATGTGTCAGCGTGAAGTGTATTGTTTATTTATTTGACATTATGAATAATTTAATGAAAACTAAAGGTATTTTGCTGAATGCAGAAAACAAGTTCGTAAAGATCATCGCGATGTTTTGTGTAAACAATGTAGTGAGAACAGTAATAAATTGACATGCATCATGTTCCTTTCCAAATTTTAGATGCAATAATTCATTTATATATATATATATTTGTGACCTCAATACAAACATCTTAAATTTTGTACTTTTTCTAAGTTGTATTGTTTGATTTAGAACCACTGTCAATTATTTACCTATTTTTGTTGAATTTTCTGATACCTTTGTCATTGAAATATTCAGGAAAATGTAAATGGGATCACTTTATGAAATTAATGATAAATGATAATTCTGCCCTTTTATTTTTTCAATTCCTCATTTGCATGTTTGTTTATAATAGTGAATTATGTTAATTTTACCTTATAAATGATTGATCTTTGTTAAAATAACTAATTTCACACTTATTTGTTGCTAAATATAATATTATAAAAAATAACTCAAGGGGTCAGAAACGACCCTGCGCCACCTCTGACGTAACTCCAGCAACCGCCACCTCTCCAGGGTTAATTGTTCGCTTCTAACGAAGGGCAGATTCGTGCGAAAAACAAAGACATTTTCAACATTACTCGGGTCAATTATCCTATTTTTTGCGCTCTGCTTTGTATAAATTTCAGAAAGGTTTAATTTGTTCATTCATCCGGTTGATTGCAAAGACAAAAATGGCAATACTTTTATCTGATGATTCAGTTATGTACAATACCTGTAGTCACAGCAGTAGAAGACCCGTGAATTTCGAGTACGTGCTAAAGAGTCATTTAAATAAAGGAAGCTGGATTTCTAAGTATGGAATTAAATAGGTTTAAAAAAAGCATTGCATTTTTGGAGAGCTGCTTTTAACGAAATATTAAATATTTCCTTTTGAAAATACTTCACATGGTTCTGTAGCTCAACTGGTGATGTACTCGCCGAGTGATTATGGATTATGTACACTGTTACTGCGTGCTAGACAATCCATCACTCTAGTGTAGTGAGCAGCTTGTTTACTTCTCAGTTGGGAGACATAAATACGCCCTCGCTGTCTTGCGCGGTGAGTTATCGATGTGTAGACTTCGATGAGAGAGAGCCTGATGTTGCAACGGGAAGAAGGCAGAGTTTGGAGGGGTTGACGATATCCAACTGGGAAAGGGGATACGAGTGCCTTTTGATTAATGCGGCACAACAAGCCGTTAGTAAGTTTTCCCAAGGCAATTCGAGTCGCCTGAAGACATCCTCTCTTTATTTATAGAAAAATGATTTCCTGAATATCACCTCAGCTTTAGAACAATAATATCAGTAGACTGATGATCGCATAGTGTCCATTATTAATGGTTAAATGCTATTCATTTTCAAACATTTGCCTACATTTCATATGCTGCCAACGGGTTGCATTAACAGAAAATATACGACTGATGATAACATCCTCGAATTGTGGAATCTTCTAAGAGGATACTCTATTTTGAAACTATTGAGGACTACTTATACTTGAGAACTACTTACTAACCGGAGTTGACTCGTCTGCACACGGGCTGTGATCGTCTGCAGTAAGCTTAAGGATTTGCCAAAATGTAGTAAAATGCAAAACTGTGTGTGTTCTTTGTCAGATGATATATTTAAATAAGCAAGGCAAGAAAATCATAGACGGTGATGACAGTGATTTTGAAGGACTCTTGTTGCAAAGAAGTATGAAACAGAGAAGGAGACGAAGGAAGAATTATTATCTTATTGTCAACAGTTTTTTTTCAGTTCAGGGACCGGGACATAAACGAACGTGATCTTCCACATAAAGTTGCAAAACAATTTTTTCCTTCAATTTTGGGCCATTCATTGCCCTCTTAGGGCAAACAAAATGGATGGACTCGCTCTTGATCGAGATTGGCACATATATTCATACGTGAGGGGATTTATAAACACAAACTCAATGTCAATAGCTTTGAAGGACTATTTTATTTACATTGGCTATTTTATTTGTATTTTCAAGTTTTTATACTTAATACATACCATTCAAACGAATTTATTATTTTTGTATTCTTAATACTGTTTCTCAATAAGTCCTGATTACCTCTCGGTGTTAAACTTCATGAATTCACGCTGCCTATATTTCCAAATAAATGTTGTTGTCCCGGGGCGGTGCCCCACTAGTCGAAGATACCTGGTTGGGGAAAATCCCGCTAGCTGACGGTAGGTCGGCGCCGGATCTCGCCATCCATCGGGGAAGAACACCATCTCCAGCGATAAATACTCGCACTTAATTTACGGAACTAATGACCTGAGCAGTTGACGCGCCTGGAATCAGTTATCAATGGAGCAAACTAATCAATCAATGAGTCAATCGAAAAAAACATAGAAAACTACCAATCTGAGTGCACTCGATCCGTAGGATCCCCGGTCAAAGACGTTGCAACACCACGCCAAGCCGTCGCCAGTGAGCCATCTAAGCCGAATTCCCCGGGGCGGTTGGTGCCGAGGTCCTGAGCGAAAGGGCCGGAGGCGGGGCTGGGGGCGGGGCCGGGGCGCGACGCCGCGTCGCGGAGTGACACGTGTCGATTGGAGATAACGATACCGTTCGATACCTCGTCTCGAGACGAGATTCGGTCGGGGCGCGGCGCGGCGCGTGGTGGGGCGGGGCGGGGCGGAGCGGGGTGCGTGGGATTAGAAGGCGGGGCGGTGCAGAATGGGGCGGGGCGGTGCAGAGTGGGGTGGGGCGGCATGGGGCGGGGCGGGGCTGGGCGGGGTGGGACGGGGCGGGGAAGGGCGGGGCGTGATAGGACGGGGTGAGGCGGGCGGGGCGGTGCAAAGTGGGGTGGGGGGGGCGGCACGGGGTGCGGCGGGGCTGGGCGGGGTGGGGTGAGGTGGGGTGGGACGGGGCGGGGCAGGGCGAGGCGGGATAGGGCGGAGCGAGGCGGGGCGGGGCGGGGCGGGGCGGGGCGCGTGGGATTAGAAGGCGGGGGCGCGGAGAAGAAAGCAGAGGAGAATGAGGCTGCGAGGGTGAACGGCAACGCGGTGCAAGACAAAGCGGCTATCGCGCACGGCTTGACTTGTTCTCTGAGGCCCTGCCCTTCAGTTGCCCCGAGCGCTGCTGCAGATACTGCGCCTTTAGGATCGGAGATTGAGAAGTCATAGGAATACATCCTTTAGAATCCCTGGTGGTTAGCGGTGCACGTAAATAAAAGGTAGAGATACAGGAAAAGAGACATTTTTCGCGTTGGCGGTAACAAGAGTATTCCTGAGGTACGCGGGCACTCTTTGTTGGTATCAAACGATTTATTAGGTACTGGAAAGAAGTGATAGGTTGTGAATGTTTTCCTTTGCAACATTTTCATCGTGATGTGCGTTTAAGTTCAGTAAACACCGTCACAAAAATATATGGGTAATTCTGGTGTGTTTATGTCAGAGTGTTGTGTGATAAAACATAGAAAAAAGTTAAAATAGAGAATTTTACAACCCCAAGTAGCTCAAGGAGGATATTTAATAGCGTATGATGTATGAAAACTTTTGGATTTATATGAATGTATATGCTAATATTTACCGCTCATAAATAGTGTAGTACAATGTAGTATAGAGTAGTGTAATTTGAAGTGAGTATAATAAGACTTCATTGTCAGTATAAATTACAAAAATATTAAATATTTCTTAAAATAATAGTCAATGGAATTGATGTTTTGAAGTTTCAACAGATGTACAAATGTGTTTACACCTAACTTCAAGACATTTATTTTCTTCAAACTCTTATTTCTTCATTCGTAAATAATATTTTTTATTTCAACTTAAACCATTAATCTCGATTTTTTGGTCTTAACATTGCTCTCTCTTTCATTAATCCGGCTTATTTGATCATTATCATTTTTCAAAAAATATGTATATTCAAATTTCTGGATTAATGCGACCTCATTTTCTCCACCTAAGAATATACAATACATTGTTAGCTTCTTGCTTTACTCAAAGTACCCGTTTTATGTTCAACACAATAATTCAAAGCAAAGATAAAACATTGCTTTTAAAAATGTGTGCAATATACAAAATTTAACACATTGTTTACGCCTGAAGATCCATTTCCTCCTAATTTTCGACTTCACTTCGTTAATCTTCCGTTGGCGACATTGCATCCGTAACACTGTACTGCAAATACAAAAGCAAAATTAGCGAAACTAAAATGAAGCAAGAGGATTATTCATTTTTGGTACACCAGGGTGTCCTTAGTATTCCAAGTCAACTTTTGAATCCGGAGCCAGGCATTCCTTCTCTGTATTAGATCTCTATTCGAATTTTCAGTTTGTCTCCTTATTGTCCTTTCCAGTTCCAGTTCAGTTCCATCTCCTTCCCCCGCATATTTCCCACACACGCATGTGCCAACTCAAGTTCCTGCGCGGTGTCCTTCACCAACATGCATCCTTACCCGCTTTCATCCGCCCTCGCCCGCCCTCGACCACTCTCGTCCGCCCCAGCCCGCCTCCTCGCCCGCCTCCTCGCCCGCCTCCACGCCCGCCTCCTCGCCCGCCTCCTCGCCCGCCTCCTCGCCCGCCTCCTCGCCCGCCCTCGCCCGCCCAAGCGCTGCACAATGGATCCCTTGGAACTAAATAACGTTAGAGACGTGGCCTTCGCCGGAGGGCTTCGCCCAAAGGTACTGAATAACGAAGCGCCGCCTGCGTTTGAAGAAAGATTTGTTTGCTCTGTGACTCGCGTCCCCACCGCCCCGGCCGCCAAGCTACTTAGCGAGCAATCCTCTGCGCCAGGGGTGGGCGGCGGGGCCGGCAAGCAGCTTCAAGAAACTCGGTACCTTAAGCACCCGCACGAAAGCGTTGATAGATATGGCTACATTTGTTGACAATTGAGCAAAGTGTCCAAATAGTTATTGCTATCGATATAATTAAACCCTCATATTTTTTAAGTTAATAGATTATTCATGGTTGCTCAGTTTTTTTGTGGAAAGGTATGCGAGGAGGTGGGCATTTGTAGTTTTGTAGTATGTAATAGTGTCCAGTGATTATTAATAATTTCTAGGAAAATATTTCTTTGTTCATGATGAACGGTTGTCGTAAGTGAAACATAATATTACGCAATTTTCTTGTTTATCTACACATTTTCAGATTATAATATTGTATTTTGCTAATATAGAAAGTTTGTAGAAAGAATTTCGTTTGCTAATATAGAAAGAAATATATCTGGTTGTTAAGAAGAAAACACCCTAACACAACAACAAAAGTTTTCAACAGTAACATCCATTTTCCAGATAATTTTCATGGGCTTCAGTCAAGGCTTCTACGTATTAGACTCTTTATTTTAACTAAAAGCATTCAGATATAATCTTAGACCGTACAGTTAGTCAAAATGTACCGGACTTTATGAGGCAAAATTTGCCAGAATATACCAGACGGAAAATATTGCAAAGTGCATAGTACATTATTAATTCTGTTATTCAAACTCGTTCACTAAAGCCAGGAGGGAGTTCTAAAGAGTTTTAGACATTTTTACAAAATCTCAAAATATAATTTTAATTTGATAAAGTTACCCAAATGTTACCCAAAAATACCCAAAAAGTTACCCAAAAATACCCAAAGATCACATTCATGACGATCTACTGTGTTTTGGAATACGCAGTACAAGCAGAGATGGCGAAGATATCTTGATTCTTTCTTCTCCTCAATAAAACGCCATAATTACCGAGTGAATGTGCCTTGTACAACCCTTGTTTACCCCCTATCCTCCTCCCCTTACTCCTACCGGCTCCCCCTCCCACTCCGCCTCGACCTCGCATCTCGTCATATCGCAGCCCGCAACCCTCCGGTCTCCGGTTCCTCTTCCTTTGTTTTGCTTTTTCCCTCTTGTTTCCCCTCGCGATGTAATCCGCGTTCGCTTTCCTCGCCCCCCTCCCCCTTCCTCCTCCCGCTGCAGTTTGCATTACCCGTCGGGCGCACTCAAATCTCTCGACGAGCCCTCCCTCTATATTTTCTTATTAACTTTTCATTTCTGCTCGTCTGCTCCTCTTGTTGTGTCCCCTTGCAAACTCTATTTTATGTGTGTTTTCGTTCCCCGTTTCCAACTAATTGGTAATTCCCGACACCCGTACCCGTGTCCCGAGCCTCCCGTATAATTATCGCTCACAATGAGCGAAGATCGCGGGTGTAGACGCGTTTGGGCGCGGCGGCGGCGGCGGCGGAGCGCGTCTCTGCGGTGTTCGAAGTGTCAATATAATTAACGCGAGTGGGGGAAGTCGAGGTTTTCGCCCTGGACGCGTGCAGCCGGAGCGGTAATTAATTTATCAACAATTGCCTGCGAAAGGGAAACTCCCAATTATTTGACTGCCGTTCGGAAGATCGGCCCCGCCCGCTCCCGCCCACGCGCCTCGTTCGCACGGCTCCGGCGTTGGCGACTCGGGATGCGACATCGACAATAAATCATCGATGTTTCGAAACATCGATGTTCAAATGTTAAAAGTCGAGGTTCAAAATAAATCGTCCCAAAACCTTCGATCTTTCAGAACATCGATGTTCAAATGTTAAAAGTCGAGTTTCAAAATACATAGGCCGAAAACCTTCGATCTTTCGAAATCTCGATGTTCAAATGTTAAAAGTCGAGGTTCAAAATAAATCGTCCCAAAATCTTCGATCTTTCAGAACATCGATGCTCAAATGTTAAAAGTCGAGGTTCAAAATACATCAGTCGAAAACATTCGATCTTTCGCAACATCGATGTTCAAATGTTAAAGTCGAGGTTCAAAATAAATCGTCCCAAAACCTTCGATCTTTCAGAACATCGATGCTCAAATGTTCAAAGTCGAGGTTCAAAATACATAGGCCGAAAACCTTCGATCTTTCCAAATCTCGATGTTCAAATGCGAAAAGTTGAATTTCAAAATACATCGACCGTAAACCATCGATGTTTTCAAACAAGGTTGTGAAACCATTTTAGTAACCTCTAATTTCAGTGGTCAAATGTGGGGGTGGGAAGAGGGGGAAATATGTTGCAATGGTGTTTTTTATTAATTTATAATTGAGATTTAACTTACAAAAGTCAAAAAAATTGCAAATCAATTTACAAACGTTCATTATTGTATTGCAATGTGATACAAAATTACACTACACTGGTTAACAAAATCTCAACTTACTTATTTTTTCATCGTGGTGACTTTGGTTTGAAAAATGTTCAAATTATAGAAATGAAATGAAAATTGTTGTAGTTTTTATTATTATTATATTTTTTAATTCAAAAATAAATATCGAAAATTCGAAGTAAAAACATCGAACTCAAACCATCCATGTTAAAATAAACATCAGCTTCAAAGAATCTATATTAAATACATCGATAATTTTACAAAAACCTATATGTTTTGAAAACATATACATCGATGCTGCATCCCTACTGGCGACGCTACAGGCCGAAGAACTGACACGCCCACCTTCTGCATCTGTGATCGTGATCTGTGATAGTCGTCTTCCACCTAAAGTTGAAAAACAATTTTTTTCTTCAATTTTGGCCCATTCATTGACTTGTTAGGGCAAACAAAAATGGATGGCAGAGGAGAAATTGAACACTGTTTGTATCCCGCTCAAGAGTGGGTTTGGCAATATATTGATACGTGGGGGGATTTATAAACACAAACTCCGTGTCAATAACTTTGAATGACTTTGTGTTTTCAAGTTTTTGTACTTAATACATACCATTCAAAAGAATTTATTCTTTTTGTATTCTCAATACTGTTTCTATATAAGTCATGATAACCTCTAGGGGTTATCAGGACTTACAAACACCTTCTGCATCTGTGAGCGACAGTGTGTGTGTGTGTGTGTGTGTGATTGTGTGTGTGTGTGTGTGTGTGTGTGTGTGTGTTTGTGTGTGTGTCACGTCTTCGCGCTTGTCAACTGCTTTGGTCATTAGGCCCGTGTGTGTAGTGTTTGCTATACCTGGGAGGCGGTGTCAGGAGAGTTCATTTGGTACCGGCAGTATGAGAATTGGTGAATAATCGCAATCAAATAATCACGTTTTTAGTCAAAATCGAACCGCTTTTATTCCTTTTGGATTTTTCTCGAGTTCCTGGATAGTCACAAAACCGAAGACACATCTCAGTTGATCGAAGGCTGTAGAGTTATCTCTCCATTTCTGTGCGGATGTGAAATTAGTAACATAGATTGGATTTTGGATTTTGTCCCGGGTATCTATTCAAACTACACACATCTCTAACATGACCATTATGGTTAATGCAGTAATGCATTATGTGCTCTGATGAACCCCTTGGTCTCGAAAATATTGAAATGGGGGTTCCTCTTTTGCTGAAAATTCATCCATGTGTATATACTTGTCCACGTACAGAGACCTTTCAACAAATTAATTCTGGGTCGGTTGACTCAACACAACACTGAATTAATATTGTGTTGGTATTTGCTCTGTTTTCAACAATAACGGGATCTTACACGTGTTCAAGCTTATAACTTCCAGTATTTGTACGTAATTTTTATCCGACACACTCATAATAAGTGCAACAAATAGCTGTATGCAGCCGCGATATTCCGTCCAGCACACATTATACTAGTATGTCATTTCCTTTGGGACCAAAAGTACGTCCTACCCTCTGTATCGTGCCATCCACGCTTCCACGCCATCTCCACCAACGCTCAGACTTCGCCAACTATCACTGCCGGCTTTCACTGAGTCCCAGGTCATCCGGCAATTAGATACAGAATGTGTCAAAATAAGTTTTAAAACTTCTTGGGCAAGTATAGAGGTCGAAAATGATCACGTTTTGCAAATACACATGTAGTGGCAAACAGAGTGGAGTTTCAGCGCACTGCATAAGGAGACATCCTTAAACTCTATTGATCATGTGACTCACATTATTCGGTCGTAAAGAACAACGTTCAAATGAGTTCTAGCAATTGCGACATTGCGGAGAGCATTGCAACAAAAGAAGCATTTCTTAAGCAAAGAAGTTGTATAACATATCGAATATTGAAGACAATTTATACCACGTACCGAATCGTAAGCTGAAACAAATATCCATTATGCAAGAAGTTAATTTTTATCGCCCTGCGCAATGAGAATGCATTCTGGAATTTTGTTTCTTGAGAATGTAGTGAAGAACAACGTCTGTTGTGAGCATAAGCTATTACCTAACATGAAGATATAATTTCAACTTCTTTTCCGCGAATTTTCACATGCTCCCTTTTCCAAAAATTTCCGTCAATTCTTGTCACAGCTGTAGATGTCGGTAAATATTATTTGTAACTGCCTCACATACGAGAGTCAGTTTATCGGATTTGGAAAAACTCAACCTTTCTTGTTTATACGCGGCCATTTTGCAGTTGTGACAGTAGATACTTCTACAGGTATGGACTATTTATGAAGGAGCAAAATCATGCCTTATGCTTAAAATAGAACGTTATGACTTCTAGATCCGTCAAATGACTGTTAGTGCATATCGTCGTTACATTAAGCGCTAATTTCTAGGCACTTGTGCATTGATTGTTGCCAAAAAACAGGGGCATTCGACGTTTATTACGGAACTTTGTTACATGGAATCTGCCAGTTGATGTTCATTTGTAAAAACTGCATTGGGAGTTGCCTGAAAACCAGGGTCAAGTGTGTAACTCTTTTACATGGAATTTCCCATTAGATGTTCCTTTGCAAAAAGTGCATTCGGAGTTACCTGAAAACCAGGGTCATTAAGACATGTGTAACTCCCTTACAAGAAATGTCTCACTATATGTTCATTTGCAAAAGGTATCTTTTTCGCCCTCAGAAATTCGTAAAGTTTATTCTGAGACAGCCTGTATTTGTCAATGCCGCTCGAGCGCCCTGCCCCAGCGCCGCTTCTGCAAAGGTCGCGGTGAAAGTGTTCCGGAGCCAACGGAGAGTGTACATCACGGGAAATGAGGTAGGTATTGGGGAGGGGCGAGAGGAGAAACTGAACGAGATGAGGCTGAGATTCAATGGCCCGGAGACATACAAGTCTACGCGTTTATTTGAATTCGCGCGTATGCGCCTAGCGATGTCGTACGATTTCGTTGAGGTGATGTAGGGAGATGAGAAGAACGCTGCACGTATATCATTTGTTTATGCAACAGTGAGAAAATGGAAATGGACGATTCTTTCTCCTGAAATGACATGATTCAATATGGTAACTATTATTTTAATTTTTAAGAACACATTTTAGTAGTATGTAAAACTACAATGATATTAATTGAAGACTGTAGATACGTAACATAATATGGACCTTCATTTGTACAAATGTGTATTAGTATAAACAGTTTATTTGTTCATTTGCTTAGTACCACCTGTCATAATTTTTACGTCTTATTTTAGTTACACCTAAAGAACTGTTGACTTGCTACCTGAAAGCTGTTGTAAAGAGCATAATCATTTTCTGGTTTGTAATTTGTATCTTGAGGAATGAAAAACAATCATAAAAGTATATTTCATCCGGTGCTTTCATGTCATTCATATTCAAACATATCTAAACCTCTTTTACACGATGTGATATGTAATCTTCTAAACTTTTTCTAACCATGTGTCTTGTAGAACCTTAACCGAGATGCCTCCTCATTTGCAAGGTCACATGCAGCTATCGCCCTTATTTTCATGAACCGCGCTCGCCCGCCGTATCAAAGTTTCTTTGCCACCAGCATTAAGTGTGCTTTCCGCCCCATCCCCTTCTCCCTTTCTTCTCCCGGTCGCCCTTCCATCCCCTCCCTTCCGCTGGCATCCACCGCGCCAGACACCATCCCCTCTCCTCCTCTCCCCGCCCCGCCCCCCTCGCATCCCCTGGCGCAGTGTGTTTAGAGCGAACGCAAGATTGATGTCTGCTCCCGGGCGCGTATTATTCTTCCTGCCAGGGTGAAGATGGCGGGAAATAGGGCAAGGGAGGTCGGTCGCCGCGCCGCGCCGCGCCGTCAGGGCGCGCCACCGTTGGGGGCGCACGGCGCGGCGGGGCGCGGTGGCGATCAAAGGAGGTTTCAACTGACTGCTTCAGAGGGAGATACACGGCGACACTGGCCCACATGTGGCGAAACTCTTGGCATCTGACCCTCCTATTCTGTTCTTCATCAATCGGCCTCAAAATGATGCATTTCTCATTGTCAGCAATATTTCTTCGACAAATTAAATACTATTCTGCAGAAGTATAGTTTTAATTCATGTATTTAATTTTTACATGCATATTATTAATTTGGAATTTCAGAAATTCTGGAAAAATGCCCAATTTATACTAGTACCTATACTGCATTTAATTCAATATATTCGTTACAATACATGTAGATATTGTAGAGGATAAAAAACTTAACATTCTGGGTTACGTAAAACGTAGTAATTTCCGCCAATGTGTAATAAATCCGGTAACTATTGAAATGGAAAAATTGTTGTGACGTTTTCGTACATTTTCGCGCTTTTCTAATTGGCTATAGCCATCCAGTTTCCCAGCACTGAGAGCAACGCTGCTCCGCGACCCCTATTTGTCCGTTGTTGGTAAATGTAGTAGTTTTGAGCATTCCAAGCACCACAGAACTGTTTACCTAGCGTTTGATGGTAAGGCAAGTTCCGGAGCGGCAGAGGTGGTGGGAGCAGCAGGCGGCAGAGGTAGGCGGCGCGGGCCGGCTGCAGGCGTTTCTGCGCGTGTGTGCCCTATATTCGCTGCGGGGCGGAGCGGCGGTGGCGGTGGCAGAATGGTAAACAGCGGCGGCGGGAGATGCGTGGGCGGATGTGAGGCGCGCGTGACTCTCTCTGGCTGCCCCAGCGCCTCCCCGTCGCGCGGCGCTCCTCCGCAGGGCAAGAAACGCCAGTGCGCCGCCCGCGGCCCCGGGGGATCGATAGGAGGAAAATGTGGCCGCGTTGCACTCTCTATTGTTTCCCAAAACAGTGTGTATTAATGTTTCTCATATCAAGAACGAAAAAATCAATGTTATACATATACACAAATATGTGTATATATATATATATATATTGTAACTATTGCTTTGTTACAACAATGAAGATATTGTTCAGCACGGCCAAATGTTTTGAAAGACGCGCGGAAGTCAGCGGCGCGCAGTAATGTAATGGGTGGCGGCGAAATAGCGCGGCGCACAGAGTAGTTCAGAGCGGTGTAGGGAGGAGGAGTAGTTAGCGGCGGAGGGAAGGCAAGGGCAACTCACCCCTACGAACTTCCTCATAAATACGCTGATCGCCAGATCAGAACCCCTTATTTGCTTCAGCTGTCGCCGAGTATTGTTCTTTTGTTAAAACGAAGACGCGCGAATTCCGTACAGTACTCAGTGTCTAGTTTGCTTGTAATTCTAGTAGCGAGTTTAATGGAAGTAGGCGACGAATGAGAGTTGGAATAGTAATATTGGGAGCAGTTTTTTTGAAGTTGTGTTGGAGGAAAGTGCAGTAAAATACGATGCATTAGAATTCAGGGCAAAAGACTAGAACGGCGTTATTCACTTTGTTCTGGTGGATCGAGTAGCCAGAATTTAAGTGATTTACACGCTGATTGAGTACGTGGAATCAGTCAGGAACAATTACGCTGTGCCATAAAGAATCAGCTATTCAAATATCTAAGTGCGCGACGCCCTGGACAGAGCTAAAAGTGGCCACCCGGCTGTGATCGTGCGAGGATAATAAGCACGCGGACGAAAACTTAACAATCGCGCTGAAGAACAATTTCGGAAGAAGACGAAGAAGAGGGCCACCGAACGAGAAGAAGAAGGACCGTAGATGAAGAAGAAGACGCGTGGATGAAAGAAGGGTACCAAGAAAGTAAGAAGACAGAAGCAGACGGCCCAGCATCGCTGCTAGAGCGGCGAATTCCAACAACGTAGTCTCTGATGTCAGCGAAGCGCGGAGCCAAGGTCGAACGCCGAGCCGCGAGCGCCGAGGGAACAGTAAGGGAGAAGGGGGTAACGGTAGCGAGGCCACGAACGCGCGAGCAGCTGGAAAGGCGGTTTCGTAGTAAATTAGGACGAATATTACGCTTTACAGAATTCGTGAATAACTCGCGTAATTTGTTGCACCTAGAATTTTCATATTATTGTCTGGAATGCCTTATGAATGAAAAGAACATTGCCTTTTGAAGTTAATTGTAAAGAAAGTCATTGCTTAAATAAGAAAAATTTTGAACTATGTGTAAAAAAACTTCTAAGAGAATCAAAGTAATTGAGTGTGAATTCAATTGGTCATTGTAAATAGTAATTTTTCTTTTTTTGTGTGAATTATGAGTTAGAATAATTAAGTGTTTAATTTCAAGCAAAAACATGCACAAAAGGCAGAAATTGAAAGAGTACCAGTCGACTGAGTCATTGATTTAAATTTTTGTACAATTATGATAGTTGATTTGTGTAAAGAGGTTAGGAGATTTACAAGTGTTTCGAGCGTATATTTCGATCACTACAAAAGTTATTCTTGCCAATGTTTTTCTTTGTTGCATTGTTGTTTTTTTTGCAGAGTAAGCAAAAGAAATTGTATTTTTTCTTAAAATTGAATCATTTAAGAACATATCTTAACTTTTTACTGAATTTGTGTATGTGTGTGTACCCATTTTCCTTGAATTCCCTACTATCTGCCGCAAGAATCCTCTGCCCTGGGAGTAAATCAAAAGCTCGCAAGAGCAATAAATCTGCCTGCATCCTCTGGTCCAGTTTGGATTTAGAAGGGGGTAAAGGTTATAATATATATATATATATATATATATATATATATATATATATATATATATATATTAGGGTGTCCCTTATTTTGCGACTTTCAAATTTTTGACCACTCACCCTCCAATTTTGTTCCAATGCACTTAAAAGATGCCTATACAAAATGTTTTTGAGATCGGAGTATTGTAACCCGTGCCGACTTGAGCGCGAATTCGCATGACGGACATGTCCAGAGTATGAATTTTATTCGATCGTATTACTCGTGTTCACAGGTTGCTAATCTACCAGTGTCATATGTTAGTGTCATTTGCAGTGCCGAAGAACGTGTGTCTTTATTAGGAGATAATATTAACTATTAATATAAAACACCAAATAAACGGACACAATTGACCATCAGTCAAGTGCTGGATGTTTTATTTCACAACATATGGAAAGTAAAATGAACAGTTAGGGCAAGCGCTAAACTTGTGGTTGGTGAGAGAATAATATTTTGCGAGAAAGCAAGAATTTCAACAAGAGCTTATCAGTATTGTTCGCAAAAACTTATTAACTTGTACTATTCGGAGTGAAGAAAATTACAAAAAACGCAAAGAAGTGTAAGATATTTTTAAGCATCGTGAAGATGAGTTTAGAAATAAATTGAACAAACTATTTGATATTGCACATCCAAATGCTTTACAAATGATTATGTTGGAAGAAGAAAGGATGTTTTTATTTCGGCATAGAGAGCCAGTATATAAAAGTTATTTTGAAGGACTGGACGAACATCTTGCGGATAAATAAGAAAGGGGGAGACAAAGAACATTACAAGAAGAAAAAAGATTACAAATTCTTTGATGTGATTCAACTGCATCAAACACTTGACCTCTGGAAGGAGTATACGTCTTTCTTGAAGAAAATTTGGACAGAGCATTATTACTTCCGTGCTGTTATTACATAAATAAAAACCTATTTTATAATGTGTATTTGAATGTAAAATACATAATGTAGTAAGCAATCCTGACACCAATGTTTTTAGCATTTTATAAAAAAGTTAAAAAAGATTTAACGCCATTAATTTTCAAAGTCGCAAAGAGAATATGGGAATATTCTTTAATGAGTCCGATTTTAAAGAAATGTGGAACTTTTATGAAAGTAACAAACTAAAGATACATCTTCCCGGGCATTGCATCGAACTCAACATAGATGGCAAGAGATATTTAATATTTAAAATGTTTCTGCTCAGATCGGTTTCTAAACTATCTTGTGTAGTTAAAAATTCTTTAAATAATGTCTCTCTCTTGATCGTAACTTTATGTCAAACTGTGGTTTTAGAGCAGTGCAGCTGTAAAAGTTCCTTATCAGGGTACTTTATAAAAATTTCTAAAATTGCATGAAAAATAGATTCCACAGTTTCAAAAGCAGGTTTAAAACAATTTAGACACCGTATGTAGTATTTATTAAAAGAATTGTCTGTCGTACTCTCTGATGAAGCAGGTGTACAAATAAAAAACAAAGTGGTAGCAAGTTTAGACTGAGAAAATCTACACATGGAAGAGAATTCCTTTTTGAAAAGAATTGGATGAAGAATAACATGGCAAGCC